>OZ005742.1:221927848-222125242 GCA_963930735.1 Dioctria linearis
CATGAATAGAGTATTAAACAAGGTCATAAAGTCCATATTTAATTTACATAGACTTACACCAACGCATGTGCTGTACGAATCGACAAAGTTCCTGAGCTTAAAACAATTAATTTATGTGGAGAAAGCTAAAATGATATATAAGATACGAAACATAAACTTAATAGAGCATGGAGAAATACATAACCATGGCACACGATCACGCCAACATATACGCTTACCTTATGCTAGAACAGGCAGAAAACTAAAGAGTTTGAAACATATAGCTGTACCCATTTACAATGGATCACCATGTAACGGATTTTCTATGGGATTGTTGCGGATAGCTCGCCGGATCAGGGTTTCTCAAAATGGAAATCCTTTAGTTATCATATAATAATAATATTCTTTATGGAACGAATAGGCTATCACTTACAATACTATTCGTATGCTATCCTAGAAGTAATTTCTGAAGGTCTATGATGTGTTACCCTATACTAGTCTATGTTTAATACTATGTTACCACTAAGACCTGAGAGGGAGACGGGTAGTATTTCAAAATGCTTGATTGTCGGATACGGGGATTCTTCACACGACGTATCCAAAGTAACAAAAAAATAGCTTAGTGTGACTAGTTCTAACAGAGACGGATGGTACGGGGATTGCTCACACGACGTACCAGTGCAATGTGGAGGTGGGATATTTCTCGCAAACCTCAACGCGGGAATACGGACTAATATGGTACGGGGATTTCTCACACGACGTCCCAGTGCAATGTCGAGGCGGGATATTTCTTGCAAACCTCAACGCGGGAATACGGACTAATATGGTACGGGGAGTTCTCACACGACGTACCAGTGCAATGTCGAGGCGGGGTATTTCTCGCAAACCTCAACGCGGGAATACGAACTAATATGGTACGGGGATTTCTCACACGACGTACCAGTGCAATGCCGAGGCGGGATATTTCTCGCAAACCTCAACGAGGGAATACGGACTAATATGGTAAGGGGATTTCTCACACGACGTACTAGTCCAATGTCGAGGCGGGATATTTCTCGCAAACCTCAACGTAGGATTTTAGGAAAGACACGGGGATTATTTCACTAGACCTGTCAGGTTTGCTAGTGGGGGAATTTCGCTCACCACTAGTACCCTAGTAAAATAGTCTGTCCAACTTGCTTGGTTGAGCTCGCTGATCAGATTGATTTCTGTGGGCGAATGGCGCGCTTTATATAGCCGGTGGTCAGAGCTTCTCAGTGGCTGAGTGCCTGATGCTTCTACTGGCGTAAGTATAAAAGAGCTTGCAAGCTCTTCTGAAAAGCTTTTCTTTGTGCTTGACTAGTACATATGCTGGCGTGCTGATCATGCTGCCTGTGACTATGGCAGCTTGTTTGCATGCCTCAGTGGCGTGGTTACTTCAACTTAAGTTCAAGTCTTAATTAAATAACCCAGTGACGGGTAAAAATAATTTAATTCGGTTTCAAATTTGTAACTTCGTTACAACCAGAAGAAATAAAAAATACAGAGCATGTGCACAAGTTCAAGAAACTAATAAAGAATTATGCACATGCAAAGTGTTGCAATAGTATGATGTGTAAACTGATTACTATGTAACAAAGATAACTAGTCAATAATAAAGGTAAAAGATGAAAAATAGGAGAAGTGCTCTTCACTAATACCAGCCCTTGGCTGTCTGTGATGATGCCCAAAAAAAATTAAAAAATTATTATGAATAGTCAGACTAGAGAAATAGAGGGAGTGGTGGAAAGGAGGATAGCTCTGTATATAAAAAAAAGGCCAAATATGCAGAATACAGCAACAACTTCGAAATTAAATCTTAGAGGAAGAGAAGCCATTATAAATAGCAAGAAGAGGCGCTCGCTAAAAATACTGCAATTTCGACAAGATCACCCATTTATTGATCAGACCTTGATCTGACTGCATTCATATTCTGAATTTTTTAATTTGAGAATACATTTCACAATTATTCTAGAAAAGTTATAAATTCTCTTGCCCCATTTACACGTAATTGACAGAAGTTTGAATTTGTTACAAATCGTGAAGTAACATCAAATTGACAACAGTAAAATGCTGATCTTGGTTCGCCTAAGCATAAGTTTAATTCTGTTTCCCAATTGACACTTTATTGATAGAATTTTAATTCAATTTTCAATTTTCAAAATTTCACATAAGCTTAATTCTGCTAAATCAAATCCTTTTTCCCTCTTTTGTAGACAAATTTAGACAGTCGCCAAGTATGTATACAATATAAGTTTACTGCGAAATTTTTGAAAGTATACTTGAACGTCACAACATATGACCTAAGAAAACAGATTACTTTAGTCATGGCAACACATGAGAAAAACAAATTTTTGATCGGAAATCTTATTAGTTCATTGTGGACAGTTCTAGAGGATAATATCGATATCTAGCTCCTCCATTAAAGTTCGTCTGTTTTTGGAAAATTTTGGTAATTAATGTGATAGATTAATTTGTTCTTCTATACACATTTAAAGCCAAAATTAACTAACATTTGTTTATTTTTGTCAATATTGACTTGCTTTATAGAAACCGAAAATAAAAATCAAAAAGCCTTGACGATACGGCAGATTTTAGTACATACCAAAAACGGCATACAATATACCGACCAAACCGCCCATAATGTATCTTGGCAGTTTACATACCTCCAGTTCCAATTTAAAAAAAATATATTTAATTTCGTGATGAATAAGATTTTGACTGAAACTCACGCGCTTAACAACTGCTTCCCCATTGTCTTTGCGCATCTGGATTATCATAACATACTCCGAAAGTGAGAAAATACGTGTCATGAGTTTTCCGGAGAGTACGTGGCGACGCTTTTGTTCTGTCTGGTTGATAGACCAGGAGGGTGATTCTGATCTTTTGTCGTACTTTAATGTCAAAACATACGCCTAAATGTTATGAACTTTTCTACTGATTTATCCAGCTCAGCAAGCCTTGCCTTACATTGAATGAACTGAAAATGACACTTCGCATTACAAATTCAAAATATTATTTCGAATTTACGTAGTGGAGCTGGGGGCTAGTTGTAACAGGGGTAAGTAGTAACACCGAAATTTCAGAAAGAATTCGATAATTTTCACATTATATTTTCGACTATATCTCTTCTGTATAATGAGCTGCATTGTATAAAAATAAGCAGTATACCACTGGACATCAAAGGAAGAGGTTGTGTTGGTACCGCCCGTTTTGGCCAGGTAATGGAAAAATAAGATTAAAGTAAAATTTGATTTTCGACATATAATTTTGCGAATTTTGTTTTTCTTTTTGTACAGTGAGGGTTGCGCGCTTACTTAGTTATGAACCCTTGTTATTAATTTTCGTTCAGCTCTTTTTGTTTTTTATAATAAATAATAATAAATAATTTCGAAAATTATGCAATGGGGCAAGTAGTAACAACATTTCGGGGCAAGTTGTAACATGTTACAACCTGCCCCGAAAACTTTAATCCGTCAGTCACCCTTCCAGTTTTTTTTTGTTTTTTTTTAGAATGAGAGATTATAAAAGAAAGACCGATAGGGCAGCAAAAAGTGTGGACGTGTATGAACTAGCAGCAGCTGAAGTTTTAGCATAAAGCAGAAGTATACGTCAAGCCGCCAAGGATTTTGATCTGTGCCATGTGTCACTATATAGATACATAAATAAGAAGAAAAAGAACGATTCTCCTTCTGTCGGCTATTTAAAGCCTAGATTGGTTTTTACGTCGGAAGAAGAAGAGAAAATTACCTCGTATTTGTTAAAATGCGCCAATATTTACTTCGGTTTGCTGCCAGTGGAAGTAAGGAAATTAGCTTATCAGTGCGCGGTGTCTCTTAATATAAATAATATACCACTCTCTTGGCATAAGAATAATATGGCTGGTCTTGTTGGTTTACAAAGTTCCTTAAGAGGAATCCGAGACTGTCTTTAAGAACACCGGAAGCAACATCTTTAAGTCGAGCCACATCTTTTAACCGAACTAACGTAGGCCAATTTTTTGATACATATCAGTCACTTTTACTCAAATATGCATTTACTGCATCCAAGATATGGAACATCGTAAGTCAACTGCTCGTGGGCGACGCACTAGAAAGTGTGCTATCTTAACAGGCACTCCCGAAAGAAAAGCTCTACAAAAAGAACATGAACAAAGATTTAAAAAAAGCAAAAGCCTTTGAAAAAAATACAGAAAATAAGCGAAGGAGGGGCATACAGGAAAAAGACAAAGGAAACCGGAAAATTAAAAAAAACTTATATGTGAGTGATCAGACGATCATAACATACAATGACCCCACAACATACCAATCATTAATTCTGCATACCATTGCTGCATTCCACAAAAAATAATCCGCATGAAAATGCAACTCGCGCAAATACTGCAACTAGCGCAATGTTATTCGACTGTACAGCAATAAATGCAAGTAAAGCAAAGTCGTTCACCTTTGCTTAAAATAAAATGGAAAACAATAATATTTAGGCGTAAGCAATTAATATGTATAAATTGATCGATGTTTTGGAATAAAGTAGAGTTTTTCATTGTACGCAAAACAGTAGTTACTTTTTTTAGAGCTTTGCTACGCCCCCACCAGTGGTAAGCGTACTTCTAGCATTACACCGACGCCCCACAAGTGGTAAGCGTTAATTAACCTTTCGGTTCCCCTACCGTACATTGGTCCTTCGAGCCTTTTTACAGCATATCCTATCAGAAGGAAGAAAGTCTACTAGCTGGTCTTAGCTTCAACTAAAGTTCACGGCGATTTCGATTTCTATCAGAAGGAAGGAAGTCTGCTAGCTGGTCTTATCTTTAGCCACAATTCACTGCGCTGGACAATTTACATTAGAAGTAAGAAACTAACAAGCCATAAGGAAACATAACAGAAGATCCAACTTCAGCATGGATGAAGCGGCACTATTGCAAACGGAAGGCCTAGACGACATTCTTAAAATTAAAATTAAGTTTAAAAAAGACGGTGATGAGCGAAAAACAAAAATATACCTACAGGAAAGACTTGACCGACTTGAAGGTTTGTGGGCTGAATTTTTAAAAAGAGATACGGAAATAAGGGAATTAAAACGTACAAATCCCAAGCATCAGTATTTCGAGAAGCAATTCTTCAAAGAATCAGAAAAACATTACGACGCGATTTCTGAATTATTGCTGAATAAACTGGAAGAAGTATTGGAAGAGGAAAAATCCATGGTTGAACATGATACCAGCAAAATGGATGATCACATGAAACTTTTCCGTGTTCAGCAAGAAACAATCAAATTGTTTAAAAGATTAGTGGAATCTATAAACGGGGAAGCAGAGAACGTGCACTCCAATTTTTATTACCAACATAAGCTAAACACCATTAAAGCTTACTGGGATAATATAGCGCTAAATCATACTAATATGATAGCTAGTCCAACTGAGATATACAAAGAGTACAGTGAAAACAAAGTGTTTCAGGCCACTGAGGACATCTACCAAGATATTGTCATCGTTTTGCAAGAAAAAATAGGTACCTTCCAAAGAAGCGATGATGACATCAAGCTACCTAGATTAGCAATACCTATGTTCGATGGAGACTATCAAAGCTGGACATCATTCCATGATATATTCATCAGGCTGATCCACAACAACAGCAGGCTGGGAGAGGCTGAGAAGATGCAGTACTTAAAAACTCATATGAAGAGAGAAGCCGCCAGTCTATTACAACACCTCACAATTTCAGATGCCAATTACAAGACTGCATGGCAGTTGCTCAATGATAGATACAATAATAAAAGGAAGCTCTTCTCAGTTCAAGTACAGGTACTACTAGCCCAACCCAAGCTAGACCACGAGACGGCTGTTGGTATTCGCAAACTTCACGATACAACAAAAGAATGCTTACACGCAATATCCAATCTTGGTATAGATACTAGCGACTGGGCTCCACTAATAGCTCATCTAGTAATTCAGAAGTTAGAGCTCGAAAGCCACAAGTTGTATGAGCAAGGTCTAGAAAAGCCTCGAGAGCTTCCAACGTATGACGTTCTATTTCGCTTCTTGGAAAATAGATTTCAATCGTTGGAATCACTAAAGGATTCTAAGAAGAAAGAACTCATCCCACAGAAAATTATGCGGCCCCCTAAAAACCAAGACTGGTCCCGCTTCAAGGCATATCACTCTACTACAAATGCGGCTAAATGCCAGTACTGTCATCAACCGCACAAAATATACATGTGTCAAGCATTTAAAGCTTTATCAATTTATGAGAGAAAACGATATATTGAGAACAACAAATTGTGTGGTAACTGTTTAACCCACAAAAATGATGAGAGATGTCTTAGCAAGTTCAAATGCAGTATGTGCAAACAACCACACCATACGCTTCTACATCAAGAACATAAAATGCAAACATTGAATCATATATCAACGACTGAAGCCGAGCAAGTACAAGCACTTCTATCGAAATATCATCCATCCACATTGCTAGCAACAGCTAGTATTAAAGCAAGAACCGTAGATGGAAGACTGGAAAATTTAAGAGCGTTGATCGATCCAGGATCACAAGCATCCTTTGCATCCGAATCAGCAACACAAATACTAGCTCGAAACAAAATAACAATTGAGTTATGCCCACACTTCGCTTCAAACTTTTCAATAAACATTGAAGCACTCATCCTGCCACGCCTCACAAAATTACTTCCAAGCAGACAAGTGATAAATTGTAATAACACGGACATCTGGCGAAATACATTATTAGCTGATCCTACGTACGACAAACCAGGACCCATCGACCTTATAATTGGAGCTGACTTTTACCGCTATATCATGATAGACGGCATCAAAAAACACAATGGTCTGATAGCAGAGAACACAGAGTTTGGATGGATCTTATCTGGCCAAACAGATGACGCTCCAAGTACTTCAATCACTTGTATGGTCTCTTATGCGGAGCTTGACAATACACTCAAAAGGTTTTTGGAGATAGAAAGTGTAGATAACCCTATAGAGGAGTTTTCCCAAGAAAATAGACTCTGCGAAGAACATTTTCAGAAAACACATCAACGGAATACAGATGGTACATATACAGTGAGAATCCCCTTCAAAAACAATATAGAAAAGCTAGGAGAATCAAAACGGAGAGCTTCAGCGAAACTACTACAAAATGAGAAAAAAATTTCCAAGAATAAAGAGCTGGAGAAAGATTACAAAATGTTTATGCACGACTACATAACTCTTAATCACATGATGCCCTGTACAAATAAATTTACAAATGGTTACTATCTACCTCATCAAGCAATCATCAAGGAAGACAGCACAACCACGAAACTGAGGGTAGTATTTGATGCCTCGACGAAAACCACTAGTGGTATCAGTCTTAATGATACCATGTATGTTGGACCAAAATTGCAAAGAGACCTCTCCGAAATACTACTAAGATGGCGTAAACATCGATATGTTTTTACTGCCGATATTGAACAAATGTATCGGCAGATAAAGATACACAACGACGACATAGAATACCAAAAAATTCTTTGGAGAATCTCCGATAGTCAGCCTATCAAAGAATACTGCTTGACAACAGTCACATATGGAACAGCAGCAGCACCATATTTGGCTCTACGTACGCTTCAGCAATTGGCACTAGATGAAAAAGAGGCATATAGTCGAGCTTCACAGATTTTATTAACTGATTTTTATGTAGACGACCTGATGACGGGAGCTAACACTCGCCACGATGCCAAAATGATTCAAAAAGAGCTCACTAGTCTCCTTTCAGCAGGAGGATTCAAACTGCGCAAGTGGACTACCAACCACCAAGATTTATTGGAAGCAATACCAGAGGATCTTAGAGAAAAGGGTACACAGGAAATCAGCGATGAAGACACCATCAAAACTCTTGGCATACGCTGGTGCCCATCAAGTGACTGTTTTCAATTTAAAGTCAGGCTATCTCCAGCAGACCAGATAGCAACAAAACGATCAGTCCTATCAGACATCGCCAAGATCTCTGATCCACTAGGATGGCTATCACCTGTCATCATACAAGCCAAGATACTTATGCAGGAACTCTGGGTAACAAAACTGTCCTGGAACGCAGTACTTCCACCTGAATTAATGGCGAAATGGACAAGATTTAAAAATGAATTGACATCTGTCCAGAAAATAAAAATATACCGTTGGATAAAATACACCCATTGGAGTAATGGAATGGAGATACATGGCTTTTGCGATGCGTCCGAAAAAGCATACGCTGCAGTGATATATAGCAGAGTTGAGAATTCACTCGGAGAAATTTCAGCTACAATGCTCACTGCCAAAACTAAGGTCGCACCAATTCGAAAAGAATGCACCCTTCCTCGACTAGAGCTATGCGCAGCAGTTCTATTAACACAACTTCTTAAAAAGATAGCCAAGGCATTAGACATTTCGGAAACTGCTCTGTATGCATGGACCGATTCCTCAATCACCTTAGCATGGATAAAAGGTGATGCTAGCAGATGGAATACGTTTGTAGCTAATCGAGTGGTTGAAATAAAAAGATTTATTAGACCAGAACAGTGGCAGCATATAAAAACTGACGTAAATCCAGCTGACTGTGCATCAAGAGGAATACATCCAACACTGCTAAAAGCACATCCTCTATGGTGGAGCAGGCCTAAATGGCTATCATTATCAAAAAATAAATGGCCTACCTTGTTAAACAATAGTTACAGAACTAGTACAGAAATCCGGGAACACCATCTAGTATTACATGTCAATACAAAGACAACTGACATACTGGAAAGATTTTCAAATCTATCCCGAATGATACGTGTTCTGACATACTGCAAACGATTTGCCACTTGCTGTAAGAAAAAGGAGCCGCTTACAAACGAATTCACTACCGAAGAACTCCATACCACACTAACCAACATAATTAAAACGGTTCAACAGGAATATTTTCATCAGGAAATACACCAACTGGAAACGCAGCAAAGTTTGAACAAATCCAGCAAATTACTCACACTCTCGCCGTTCCTGGATGAAAGGGGATTATTGAGAGTAGGGGGAAGACTGGAGAACTCCCTACTCCCCTACGATGAGAAGCATCCCTTCATACTTCCCCATAATCATCACTTTACGACACTTGTTGTCCGAGACGCGCATGAAAGGACACTACACGGAGGAAACCAGAACACACATGCATATGTACTTCGCCGGTATTGGATAATCGATGCCAAAACAGCGATAAGACGTCTCATACACAACTGTACGACCTGCTGCCGATATAGAGCAACAACGGCTAGACAACTTATGGGTACCTTACCAGGCCCAAGAGTCGTTCCATCACAGCCCTTTAGTCACACTGGAATGGACTATGCAGGTCCATTTAACATTCGATTATCGCCAGGACGAGGCACTAAAGTGTACAAAGGATATATCGTAAACTTCGTATGCCTCTCTACAAAAGCATTGCACTTAGAGGCAGTTAGTAATATGACTACAGAAGGGTTTCTTGCCGCCTTCAAACGTTTCACATCCAGAAGAGGCCTTTGTACAAATCTATACAGTGACAACGGTACCACCTTCGGAGGAGCCAAAAACGAGCTAGATAAGCAGTTCAACCTCGCCGTAAAAGAAATTCACAATCAATCATCCAAGAAGCTTACTACTAACGTAACTCAATGGCACTTCATAACACCAGCAGCACCACACTTCGGCGGACTATGGGAAGCCGGTGTAAAATCAGTGAAGTATCATCTCAAACGAATTGCAGGAGAGATAAATTTCACTTTTGAAGAATTCTCAACGCTACTATGCCAAATTGAAGCGTGTTTAAATTCGCGTCAGTAACGAGCCTAGTGAGTTGACAGCAATCACACCGGGACACTTCCTAATTGGAAGCTCCATAATTATACCTCCTGAACCAACTCCACCGGAAAAACAAATACACTGCTTGAAAAAATTGGAGCTCATAACCAAGCTAAAAAATGACTTTTGGAAAGTGTGGTCCACAGAATATCTGTCGAGATTACAGCAAAGGCCTAAATGGACTAAACAACAGAATAACATTCAGGAAGGAGACTTAGTACTCTTAACTGATGAATCCGTACCCCCCGCACGATGGCCGTTGGGAAGAGTAATTCAGGTACATCCAGGGAAAGACGGACTAGTACGCGTAGTTCATATTCGCACAGCAAAAACTACGTTAGAGCGACCAATAGCAAAACTGTGCAAATTACCGTACGACAAAGAAGAACTGCCAAACACTGACAATAATCAGTCATCAAAAAATCCACTAAACAACAAGTGTATGGCTTCCAAACAGCAGTCCAGAAAACGACCACGCATTCATCCGACCAATATTCCCATCAGACCATCAATAGAAGAACTTAAAAGGACATGCCTCCATTCAAAACAAGGCAAAAGATTTGCATCCGGCACCATCACGTCATTACTACTACTAAACTGTGTACTACCAATCTTCACGACAACAATATTACCAACGATGGAAAACCTCAGAAAGATCACAGAGAAACAACTTATAGATATTCAAGAGTTCGAACACAATCCAGGAATCTATTTTGAAGACCTAGGAAATCTTCATATGGTCAACAATGAATGGAACACGATAGTCTATTACAATCTGAGTACATACTATCAGCAGTTAGAGGGATTCGAGCTGTGTTTAAAGAAACTGGAAGAGTTGTGCGACCAGATGATAACATACCGTTATTTTTGCAACGCCATCTTTATAGAGGTGTCGCATAAGGTACAAGAAATGAAACACAATAATCTCATCCTTCACACCAGAAACGGAAATGGAAAAGGCATAGAAAGACAACGTAGAGCTCCACTAGAAATCATAGGAGCACTCCAAAATAGTTTGTTTGGAGTACTGGATCAAAACTATGCTACTTATATTGAAGACGAAATACATAAACTCAAAGACAATGAGGATTACCTTTTAGATCTCGCCAAGAATAAAACATCAGTAATAGAGGTCACTACAAACGTGCTAAAAAAGACTACCGAACAAATACAACGTCAATTCGAAGCTTTCAACGAACACATTACAGCAAACTTTGAAACCCTCCGGCGAGGAGTAGAAGACAACAAAGGGATACAGACCTTCACCGCTATGACCTCTTACCTCAATTTACTTATAACCACATATGAGAGGACGCAAAATGAATTTATAAACTTATTAGTGGACTCTCATAGCGGGCAAATTAGTCCCTTTTTGCTAACTCCGATGCAATTGCGAGATCAAATTAAATTCATAAGAGAGCACATAACATCATCTCTCATAATTCCAGGCGAAGGTAGCTCAGAAGATCTACTGAATCTATATAAAATAATAACTGTCAGAAGTAGGATCACAACTGACTACATCATTTTTAAAATTCGCATACCACTCCCGAGCGAAGGCCTTTACCAATTATTTCGAATATATCCTGTCCTTACAAGACACCAATCAGAGTTCATCTACATAGAACCATCATCAGACTACTTGGCTACAACACTTCATAGAGACCTTTTTTGCATTACAACCGAAAAACTGGGATTATTATGCCAACAGCACCATCCGATCTACTCAGTGCACTCATCTCTTAACCAGTGTGAAATGCGGCTCCTCAATCACCAAGCAGTAAAACCAGATATATGTAAAATCAAAAAAACAACTCCCTCTCAATATTGGGTCCAACTAGAGCACCGAAACCACTGGATATACGTTGTCAACAACGAGACTACAATTAATGTAGTATGTGGAAAAAGGGTTGCCATAAAAACATTAAGTAGAAGCGGAATCATCAGGTTAGGGGAAGACTGTACCATAAAACATCAGACAATGAGCATTAGCGCACAATCCATTATTACGGAATATACAAAATCATCATTCCTCCCATCAACTAATCTCGCTGACATACTTCCGGAATTAAACATAAATCACCAGATATCACTGCAGATAGTCCCACTAACTCACCTAGATACAAATGCGTTAAATACCTTGAATATCAACAAGAAATATTTGGACCTAAAACCGCTAGACACCCATCATGTACATCATTATGTAAGCACATACATAATTGTACTCATCATAGTAGCAGCTTTCCTTTAGGTCACATATCAACGTTTGCGACCATGTAAAAAAACAACTGTAACATCATTTGAAGTCCAGCCGGTTACTCCACAACCTGCGAAACGAAAGACGACACCAATTCCGCCCGTAGCAGAATGATCAGACGATCATAACATACAATGACCCCACAACATACCAATCATTAATTCTGCATACCATTGCTGCATTCCACAAAAAATAATCCGCATGAAAATGCAACTCGCGCAAATACTGCAACTAGCGCAATGTTATTCGACTGTACAGCAATAAATGCAAGTAAAGCAAAGTCGTTCACCTTTGCTTAAAATAAAATGGAAAACAATAATATTTAGGCGTAAGCAATTAATATGTATAAATTGATCGTTGTTTTGGAATAAAGTAGAGTTTTTCATTATACGCAAAACAGTAGTTACTTTTTTTAGAGCTTTGCTACGCCCCCACCAGTGGTAAGCGTACTTCTAGCATTACACCGACGCCCCCACAAGTGGTAAGCGTTAATTTACCTTTCGGTTCCCCTACCGAACAGTGAGGTTCCACGTTATAAAGGCTGAATTATTTTATGTAACGATATTTTTTTTTATTTATTTGTAAAAGATACCAAAAGTTAAAGATACCAAATGGTAAATGTATTTAAGAACCCTATAACAACATGTTAATTAAAATGGAAAAGTTTATTTTACCTTTAATACCATTACAAGTCGTTAATGAGACTGTAACACAGAATTATGACTGATTTATTCATAAATAAATGAACATTAAAACAGTTACTTGCATTTTTTTAAAACAAATCCGCAATTATCTTAGAATTTCAATTTAATGATCTCTTGTTACTACTTGCCCCACGTTACAACGTGCCCCAAATATGTAAAATGACATTTTTTAGAAAAATTATACTTGTGAAAAATATTGAAATATTTTCAAATATCTTTCTGTTGAAAACGCCGTTGACTAGTTACACCATCAACCAAAAATATCTAAATCTTAAAGTAATGCGTAATTTTGGTAATATAACTGTTTTACCAAAACTGTTACAACTAGCCCCCAGCTCCCCTACTTGTATTGCTCTAATTAGATGTAGAATATAAATTTACCACAATATAAAATTTTTGTCACAACCTCGGAACCAGTTGACTACTTTGTCGTACTTTTAGGCGTGTATTCTGACATTAATTCATTGCAAATTCATTTTAGTTTATTCTGTGGTTGATGAAAAGGATAAATAAAATGAATATGGTGAATATAAAAGTAAGACAAATTTGAGGTGAATTGTCAAAATATGTGACTTAAATATACGCCTAAGCTACAAACACCGCTGTAACTGCTACATTTAAATTCTAGCAAAATATATTTTGTGATACCTTGCTGAGTACAAAATGGCTTTAGCTAGGTAGGCGAAGAAAATTTTGTAAATAATAAAAGATAGATTTTTCTTTGCGTCAATTAGTTTTTCTCAGTCGATGTACAACAACCGAAAATACTTATAAAAGATTTAATAAATTAGCATATAAAATAATGTTCTTGTATTTATTCTAGTTTACTTTACAGCTTACCAGGACAAAATAGGTAATATTCCTTCCAGCCTCTTTAATAAATAGACTCACAAGCTTTCAGTCTAAGAAGCCGGATTAGAGGACAAATATTTACAGAAACTGATTCTCAAATTACAGAAACGCACTTACAAATTATAGAAAAGGACTTCTCTTTTCTTCCTTTGATATGTTCAAGACTTTCGCAAAATACATATCAACTACGACTGGAGACTGTTAGTTATTAACAGCCATTGGTGCTGCCATTATACTAGACAACATTATAGTCTAAGAGCCCGCAGTAAATTTTTGGTGTGAAATATAACCAAAAAATTTATGCATACGTATTAAATTAATGGAAAGGCAATGTCAAAAACAATCGTCTGGCAGGAAATCTCCGCGGCCTAAGTGAGTAATAGTATGTTGAAAACACCCTTTTTTTCAAAATTGAAATAATTATTTTAACCACTTAATACACATCTTCAAAAACAGAGAGGTTTTCCCTGAGCACTAATATGTAGGTCCAAGACGATTTGCGCGCGGCTAACCCCTTGCCAGACGAAGTTAAAGTACTGAAAATTTCGGATTTTCCAATAATCTATATAACCACATGAAATTCGGCTCCAAAGCAGAGATAATGTCCCTCAGCACAAATATGCAGTTTCAAGACATTTTGCGCGCGGCTAACCTCTTGCCAGACTAAGTTGAAATACTGACAAATATCAAACAAATCTTACAATTTCCAGCATTCGTGTTTTACTTTTAGAAATCTTTTGTTTTTTTTTTCAATGTATACTTTCAATTCAAGTATCACTTTCAGAGTCACTGTCATCTGATGAATCACAAGTGAGTACATCGTTTTCGTTTTCTTCATTTACATTAACTTTAAGGATATTTTGCAGTCTTTCCGGTATGGCATTTCCCTCGAACCATTTAATTTTCAATATATTTTCTGCTAACACCCACCACTTTCTGTTGGTGATAATTTAATTTCTTCATTTCTCACCGCATTCTTCCATATACAACATACATAATTGCTTCGGTATATTTGTTGCAACAGAACATAATAGACAAAATTGTATGCAGTTTCCTGACATTTCGAAAGATTCACACAGAATTCACTATATGTATAAAAGTAAAGTAGTGATTGTGCTTGTGAGACGGTAGAGGTATGGTGACAAGAAATATTAGAATGTAGCAGTGAATCTCATGAACCTTTTGCAAAAAAATATCACTTACTTCGGGTATTTCTAAAAACGCTTTCTGGTGTAGGCTTGCAGGATTTGCAAATAAATTGATATTGGGCTTCGTCAACCATCACAGCTTTTGTCCGGTGTATACTACAAACGATATTTTCTAATAATGTATAATCTTCTTCATTAAAATCTACTTCGTTTCCAAATTTAGAAAATGTCAACTACAATTCTGGTCTACTTTTCAAAATTTTAAAAGGTTTTATTTTTCCTTTCATAGTCACATCCTGTAAAGCTGTGAAATGCACGTAGAGCTCCGCAAAGTGTTTGTCCCAATTTTTTGTAAATTAAATTAACATCAATATACTTAAGAGTGTTTTTAGACAGAGTTCCTACTTCAATCCATACTTTTATATTATTTTTAAGGTTAGGCAGAGTACATCTGTATCCGTAGACTTAATGACAACTGAACTGTCTCTCTATAAAATGGATAAATGCAACATCATACGAGTATATCTTGAGATCTTTTTAGCCCTTGAATGTTTTCCCGAATCATATTATATATTACTTAGAATCATTTGTGACGTATATTTATTTTTTTTAAATACGAAATTTTCAGTACTTTAACTTCGTCTGGCAAGAGGTTAGCCGCGCGCAAGTCGTCTTGGACCTAGATATTTGTGCTCAGGGAAAACCTCTCTCTTTTTTAAGACGTGCATTAAGTGGTTATAATAATTATTTCAATTTTGAAAAAAAGGGTGTTTTCAACATACTATTACTCACTTAGGCCGCGGAGATTTCCTGCCAGACGATTGTTTTTGACATTGCCTTTCCATTAACTTAATACGTATGCATACATTTTTTGGTTATATTTCACACCAAAAATTTACTGCGGGCTCTTGGTCTATTAGATCTGTCTAGGTCTAGCCGATTTAATAAATACATCGATGTTTGTCATCCATCAAATAGTAACTCACACCTGCAACCTCAAGATTCTGTGAAACTAGTCTCGCACTACTGTCTGTTGTGTCAAGAATGAAATCTATTTGGTGTCGAATACTCTGGTGAGTTCAACTACAAAATACTAGCCGAGCTTCCTTATCACAAGCACAAAGAATATATATTAGAACAAATATTCTTTTAACAAAAGTACAAGAAATAAAAAACAAAAACGCCAAAGATTTCACAACAGGTGAAAAACCTCATCTTTTTATTCAAAAATAACACCACAACACCAAAATAATTTCGCCCAGATGCGTAACACAACACATTAATTAAAATTCTGCATCAGTCTTACCCCACAAAACCGGGATGAATACCGAAAAAAAAATTAAATTTAAATTTTTATTGAAATGCAGGGCAAAAAGTGCCAGTCTCATGAAAAATTCATTTCGCATAAAATTTATTTATTTTTATTTTAGCGGGTGCACGAAATGCGAAATAAGCAAGTATTACATTGCAATCCGGTACACATTGATGTCATCCCTCTATGTGAAGGCCTTGGGAAATATCATCTCTGGAGCAAATATATGTACATACATATGTGTAGTCATATATTTGGCAAACATTTCCATTTATGAATTTCACAATCTATTCTATGTCGGGAGCTACAATAAAGGGGAAGATTGACTAAAAAAACGAAATCAAAGGTTTGGAAAAGAATATCCGAAATTGAACTGCAATTATTTTAGCTTGTTTACATTTAAGATTTTCTTTTTTCTTTAAAGATATTGATGTATTTTGAATAAAAGATGCAAAACGACTTATTCCCTTGGAGAAATTGAGTAAAAATGTTATATGAATATACGCGGCTTATATTCAGACTTGAATTTCTATTAAAGCCTATTCAAACTTTTCTAAGATTCGTTGTTCCTTCTATAGTGAAGGGCTTAAGGTTTTTCTTTTAATGGAAATACTAAATTATCAAAAAACTAGAAAATTGTACTTGTTAGTAGAATAATAGAAAATCTTAACTCAACCGAGAAAACAGATTGGCATCTGATGAGGATTAGGATATCCCTTTGAAACGTCTTTAATACTCTTGCCGTTATCAAATGATTTTTACTATAAACATTAAACAATCTCATTTGCGAATGGAAGACATATTTTGGTGCTAAGGATGTGTGTCAAACGAGCTAAATGCCGGCTAAATTTCAGTTTGCATTGGAAAATAACCCAGCTAATTCCAGGGTCGTGTTAAACCAAAATTGAATTTAGCCAATTATTTAGCTGTCACTTTCATTTCTATTAAGCAAAGCAATTGTGTGGTGTTTATTAAACTTACTTACATTTGATCATAATCACTCGCTCTTGGATTTCGTTCATACATTGTAGTTTTAAAACACTTTCAAATTAAAAACACAACCGAACTTGTCAAATGTAAACACACGATTTTTTTAAAAAGAAGAAGAATTAGCAAGCTCGAAAATTTACTATATGAAAAAGTAATAGATTACGCAAGCATTTACCTCGTTTGGCACATATCCTAAATAGGGGCTCAAATAGGCGATCACATTTGGCTTAGTATTGATGCAGAGTAAAGGAAAATCATGTAAGTTTTTAGAAATATTGTCAACTCGATTTCGACCCACTGAATGAAAAACCATGGTTATTGCAAGTTTGCATTAACCAAACTATAATTATTACAATCACGATTTTGATTGTACATTTCGAATAGTAATGTGAATAGTTATAATAACCATAAGGACACGGTTATTATGGTCATTAAAGTTATATTATGGTTAGCATAAACATGGGCTTGTATTTGTTCTAACTAATCTTTCATTACTATTATATGATACCTATAACATAGTTAATAGAGCCATAATTTTGTCATTTTATGTTTCCTCCAAGCATAAAATAGTTTCAGCAATATTTCAGACAACCATGGACTAAGGCTCAACTAAATATAAGTTTTGTTGAATTAATCATGGAAAGCTTAGACCAACCATATTATATTTACATTTACCGTAATCAGTGTTGGGTATTGACACATTCGTAGTAGTTTTCATTTGATTGGTAAAAGTCGACGTGAATAGACGTATGTTCAGTGAAATTTTACAAAGTCAAAATCAGTGCTGTGAGTAAATAATACCTAGCTGTAATAAAAAATAAAAAGTGACTTTCTTAAGAATAAACTTTCAGGTTGAGATTGGAAAGTGATACTTATATTTTTAAGGTAATAAGCTTTTGTTGCTTTCCTTTTGGCGTCCATATACAGTGGCACATTAATTTGCGCTTGGATAATTGATTTCAACAGCTGGTAAGTGATTTTTAATACCATATAATCTTAGCTTTATATTATTTTTGTGTTTTACTATTATTGGAATATTCGCAGAAATCTACACAATTTATTAACTTACAAATTCCATAAAAATGGATTAAATATTTGTAACAATCGTATGTGATGTCAAAAAAAATTATTTGAAGTGGTGTACGAAAATCATCTTACCGTAGATGCTTAAAGAATTTGGTAATTAATGCCTTTGCCCTGGAAGAAAATCCTGTGTTTCTTACAAATTCAGATTCAACAATTCTGGAGGAATGTTCTATTAGGCAAGGTAAAATCCAAAATCGATTTAACAACAGATTCAGTCAATTTTTCAATTGAGAATTACAATCCCGGTTTATCAAATTCCGATAGGATTTTACTGGCCAAGTTAATTATTCGTCATATTATTGATATAGATCCCTACAAACAGTATTCAAAATAATTTTGTTTGAAAACAAATTGTAGTATTGCCTAACTTTTAGTTTTCAAAGGTCCAATTTTGAAAAATTGTTTACACTTATTGTTGAGTTTTTCTTTGTGAGGTGCCCTCAACATATTACAAAAAAGTTTGCAATGGAAAATTAGCTACTGGTAAACCTTGGGACTCGTATAATAATTATAGAGTTCAACTCGCCAAGGCTGGGATTATCAGAAGACGTCCGAGAAGTTCTAACTCTAACACAAACTCTACTTTGTCAATGGAATCTATTTTAGATTTAAGTAGGCAATTCTTTATTATTTAATTGTTATACTTTCCTTAATACAGCTATAAAAATCGTTTCATATAGGATACTTGATATAAATGGTTTCAGCTATATTACAGCCTTTATTAAATATATTATTAATTCAAGATATTTTAGAAAATGATTATAGCTCTAGAGCTGATTTAGATGAACTAAAACACAAGTATCTGTGGAAGGTTTACAAAAAAGATGGGAGAATACATTTAACTTGAGACAAGAATTTTTTCAAGCACTTCTTCAAAAAGGAAAAGGTACAAATAATCCAAAGTCCGAAGAAATTTTTCAGCTGATTGCCAATGAAACAAATTGTAAGTAATTCTGTTTATATACCTTATAAAATACAAGTTGGACTATAGTTCTGATATATATTGTCTAGAGGTTATTATTTCTGCCATTCATCTTGCCAAACACAATCTTAAAAAAAGGCACAATTTAATTTCAAGAAAAAGAGGTAGAAAAGATGCGCTACGTCTAAGCAAAATTGAAGTGAAGGAATCCTTTATGAGTCATTATAAGGTAAGTTCATAACTTAAGAATGCTTAGTTTAAGTTACTTAGATATATTTCAGTTATAAAGAATATCGCCGAAGCAGACATATTTGAAAGGAACTACATTCTGAACTGTAAGGAAGAAAACATACGGATTCAACCGAAGCTTATAATTGTTGGTTCGCCACTATCAGCAGCATTCCTATTACTAGCTTGTCTTAAATACACTTTGACAGATTTTAAGAAAGCGGTAGAAGCTTGCATGGCAAGTTTGGTACTTTATCCAAACACAATTTTTTTAAATAAATACATCTTACGATTACCCTGATACAGGTGTAGAAACTTTGGGAAATGACTTAAACTCCTTCTGGTTGTAACTTACATGTAAGTGTAAAAGATACGTATTAAATTTATATGCCACATTAATTTTAAAAATCAACATCATTTTCGCCTTTACAACTCTACACTTTTAATTTTCGAATATAAAAATGGATTTAAAATGCTTTCTCTGTAATAAATTTTTTTACGAAATTTTGCCTTTTATATCTCATATTAAACTAAAACATAAAAGCTGTGTTATATGTCCATATAAAGTGCATTTAAAAGGTCATCTTAAATAAACCGAACCGAGTAAAGGAACTGTTAATAATACTGAAATAATTAAAAAAAAATGGATTATAAAGCAAAAGTCGAGAGAAATAATGATAATAACCCGATTAAAAAGAATGAAAATTTTACAGTAAAATTTATTAAATTTTTTATTCAGTATTATTCCACGAAAATACACAGTTTCCTCTATTCGAGGCTTTTCTGAGGTCATGCAATCGACTATTAGAAATGAACTAGAAAAAATACAGAACGTTAGTATTAAAAAGGCCGCATATGAAGTTTTCGCAACGTTATAGAAAATGAACTACCCAAGACTGATTATAGATTACTAAAACATATTGAAAAAACCGGCTATAACGTTAAGTGTGAAACAATTGTCAGAAATACAACAATTGAAGAGCACATGGATAAAAGTAATAATTTAACTTACAATCCAATAGTCAGTTCTTCCAAAATGGTTTCACTTATGAATCTCTTCTCTAAAGTGTTTAATAGAACCAAGTTTTTAGAAGATATTCTTAATTATTTCGATGATATTAGTGGACAAAATACGGAGTTTTTAAACGATTTTATCCAGTCCCCATTATTTCAGAAGAGATTGCAAGATATTTCATCCATAGAGAATACCTTATACTTAATATATTTTGACGATTTTGAGGTAAACAACCATTTAGGCTCTCATGCCTATATTCACAAAATAGGAGCAATATATATATAAATACCTTGTGTACCAACTAAGCTTCAATCAAAACTGTGTATTGTACTGTATTGATACCTTCTCTAATACTGGGTGATAAATACGGACTAAATTCGATACTTGGATTCGTTAAGTCTTTCAGTGCACATTACTTTTGCCGATTTTGTACTATTCATAAAATGATTTAAAAACTGCAATTAAATTGATGCCAGATATTTGTACACTAATTGATGTAAGTTTGTACAACATTATGAGAGATGAGAATTTTGTTAACTCAAGCATTAAAGGAGATTCTATTTGGAATCATGCATCATTATTTCATGTTGCGAATAATTTGTCTGTGGATATAATGCACGATCTATTAGAAGGAGTTTGTAGATATGACATTGCATTACTACTCGATATTTTCATCAATGGAGACCATCTTTCCACTTTGCAGCAATTAAATTATAGGATTCTTACATATAATTATGGATTTGCTAATGTAGATAAACCACCTCTTTTTAATACTGAGTTTTTCCCAAAGAAATTTATTCAAAATGTCGGCATCTGAAATGCATTGTTTTGTTGAAAACTTTGCATTACTTATTGGTGATTTCATTCCTGAAGAATGTAAAGAGTGGGAGCTACATATATATTGATTTGGGTAAAATTCTCGCCATGCAATGTAACTATAAAATTACATTTATTATTACATTATGCTTTTGTAATGAAAAATGTTGGTTCCTTCAAGCACATTTCTTCTATTCGGCTTGAATCGTTTCATAAAACTTTAAAAAAACAGCATATAATAGTAAATGCAAACTAAATATTATTGAGACTATTATCATTAAAAACAGTATTCAAATGTCCAACTTCTTATTGAATTATAATGAATTAACATCACTTCAGTTGGAACATGGTGTCTTAAAAATATTAGAAAGAGAGAGTTATGAAAGGTATAAGATTAAGTGTACAGGAAATGCCTTACATACTAAATTCATCAAATTTGATGAATTCCACATAAAAGCTGGCGCTGTAGTTCTTAGTGCAACTAACAAATTTCCTCAAATTGATTACATCATCAAATATGAAAACAGTTTTTATTTTTGCTTATCTTCATTGGGAATAGTTTGTTTCGATTCCCATTATATTGCTTATAACATTTGAAAGGAATATGTTTACTTCACTCTTCCAATATAGTCTATTAATTGGAAGCATTTGTCTTATATCTGTTTAACTGCCAATGACGTACAAATGTTTAATTTTAATAATATAATATTTGATGCGCTACAAAATAGTTAACTCTTGAACATTTTTATAATTATATAAATAAAAAACTTATAATAGAGATTGTTTTTATGAAAACCTATACTTTTATTTATAAATTTAAACATTTCCTCATACAAAAACTTTCAATATTCTACTAAGATTCAAATATATTACCTACATCCCTAAAAAATTAGCAAATACTTGAATTCAACAGGAATTTTATGAAATACCCAGTATTCATCAAAATTTTCAATTTATTTAAATAACAACTGAAGAATTTTTAGGTCTCTTGTACTAATCAGGACTATATTTTGTGGTTGCTTGATATATTATACTGTAGTCCAATTAACCGTAATATATTTTTGTGGCTATGTGTACGTTGTTGATACAGAAATATTCGTGGATACTACAACTATACCTAATGCCTGTAATTATCATACTTTGATTGATAGGACATAATCCGTGATGATTGCAATAATCTTACATATTCTTATATATATATATATATATATAGTACTTAAGACGGTACTTTGTGATTGAGGTAAATATATTATAATTGGTCGACGAATATAATTTTGATTAATGCAACTGTCCTAATCCTTATTATCGTATTGCAAACAATAAGGATGATTAACAAGAACATGAATTATTATTACGAATTGATGACCACAGTCATGATTTTATTATCACAAAAATTGTTTGCGAAAAGTTCTTCAACTATAGTATACTTGTAATATAGTAGTTCCAACTATAAAGACCAACTATTTTACAGTTCTTTAAAAACATAGTTGAACTGATTATATTTTTTTCTGAGTACATTTTTTTTTTTTAAGTTTTAAAAAACTGACAAGTTTCTTGAAATGAAGTTATTTTATAGATATTTCTTAGCTAGAAAGACAAATTCAAGCATGTACGTACTTAATGTGCCGCACATAATGAAGGCTAGATAAAATGAATTTAGGAATCACCAATGTAATGACACCACCTAAATAAAGCTCCCAGAACAACAAAAAAAAAAAAACTCAAGAACATTTTCTTACATCTTTGATCAAATTTAATTGTTTTTCACCCAAAAGCATTTGGATCTACATCTACCCACCACTGATGATATTTGTGAACATACATATATTTTAATGAAGTACTCAATCATTGTAGTAATAAGAAATACTACAAGCTTTGGTCCAAGAAAAGAAATGGTGCAATCGAAGCTCTGTCGTTCCCTAAAATTCTCTGATAATTCAGGTACTGCTCGCAAGTATACTGTACCAAATCTACGAGTTATATCCACCTGCACTTCTTCAGAAACTTAGATTACTCCAGAGGGTCAATGAGAGACTGGCTATATGAGTGGATAGCGATTTGATTCTACTTGATACTCATTTCATAGGGTAGTATAAATTTCAATTTATTATTGAAAATCTCTGTGAGGAAGAGAGTTGTGTGAATATCAAGCGCGATTATATTAGAGGGAGTCATGTGCGTGGAAATCCTCAGAAGTGAGTGGTGTTTACCTGAAATTGCATCCCAAATCCATATTATCTTTTTCGTAACGGTCACCGAGAATCGAAACCAGAAGAACAGTTGTGACACCACAATGTCGGATTACATGCAGATCAGAAGGATTGTTTTCCTACAAACTAAATGCCATAGATCCGCTACTAGACCCATTCTTGGCTCTTATTAAATGCCTCATGAATGCAATTTCCAGTGAACGCCTAGGCTCCATCTGAATAACCGGAGCGAGATTTTTTAAGACTTTCAATGAATATTAATTAAAAAAAAATGCATGCGGTTAAATTTGGGGTACATTAGTGTAGCCAAAAAATCGTTCTATTCGATTTTACGCCTAAACAATTAATTTCATCATATTTTGATTTAGCTATTCAGTTAAGTAGAATAAGCATTATTTTGCATATATTGAATCATAACATAAACAAACAAAACATATATTTCGATCGAGTCATATTTGGTAACAATTGCTGCAGTACAATGTTTACTACATTAGGCAATGTAAGCAATTAATTTTTATGAGTAATTGTAGCATACTACATACTTACATGTATGTGTGTACACATATGTTTGTAAGTGAAAATAACAATAAAAAAAAATCAAGTTAAAATAATAGAAAATTTTGGAAAAGCTTTGAATATAAAATTTAGAAACGACATAAAGAATAACTGTAGACAAATATAAACAAAAATTAATCAAGTGTACATATACTTCGTAAAAAATAAATTTGTATAGATAACACAAAGGCATCAAAAAAAACTTAGTATACATAAAAGTGTATAGATAGAAAAATGTCAAGAGAAATAATTAGTAGTATTCAGAACATCATCACAAATACACATCTGAATAATTTGATGTACTTTCATACTAAAAAGTTTTTAAAAAAGATAGTACCAAAATAAATAAAAATAAACAAATAAAAATATTATTTAAAATAAAAAAATTAATAAAAGACTTATTATTTTCTACGCTCTTATATACATATATATATATATATATAATTATTATCATTTTTCAAAGCATATCAAAATAATTAAAACAAATCTTTTCTTTCTCCCATATATACGAGAGAAAATCAACAAAGAATAGAAATCAAAGATTAAAAATAAATCGATGTAAAGAAAAGGAAAACCAAGAATTCAACTAAAGATTTTAAAACAGCAAACTTCCCAACATCGATATTGGTGACCCCGACGTGATGAACAAAACTACATATACATCAATTTCAATATTGATCCTTGGTTTCCCCCACCAGCGGTAAGGAACCAATCAGATCAGTCCTTGAAAATAGAAGATCCTAAGAAAGAAGAAAGAAATAAGAAGAAAAAGAAAGGAGACTACAATTTTCAAGATAAGAAAAACAAAGAGAGAAAAACAAAAATAAAAGTAAAAAAAAAGGTTCTAAATAAAAAAAGAGTCAAAATATTCTTTTTCTTCTTTAAATATTATCAAATATTAAATATTATTTACTCATTACAAATAATATATATACATACACATAATTATCAATTATCATAAGTTCCTTTAAGTACGTTTCTTCTTTCAATAACGCGTCAACTCACGGATTATAAAGAAAAGTTTAAGTCAAAATACCGCGAAAGTAATTTACCCGTGTGTTAAGTGTGATTTTTCGGTGATTTCTTCAAAAATGCAGAACGAAAATATCGGAGACATGCCGGTTACAGGAAATAGTCCAGCGCTAAATGCCATTGCAGTCAAGTTGCCAATGTTTTGGACACCATGCCCGCAAGCATGGTTCATCCAGGCAGAAACACAATTTGCCGCAAGCGTTACCAGTGGATGTGATCATGAAAGTGCTAGACATACTACAAACACCTCCACAGGTTGATAAATACAACACGGTGAAGAACGCACTAATTCAACGATTTGCCGAGACTGAAGAGAAGAAACTGGAACTCCTCCTTTCGGATACTGAGATTGGTGACAGAAGACTATCAGAAATTTTCAGAGCAATGAAAATTCTAGCAGGTTCAGATTCAGAATGATCTGGCAACTTTATAAGAAAACTCTGGATGCGAAAAATGCCAACAAACATAAACATAGCATTAACAACAGCAGGAGACAGAGACATAAACGAACTTCTACTGTTAGCAGACAGAATCCACGAGATAGCAAAAACGAAACATATCTCAGCCTTCAGCACAAATAAATTTAACAACGATTTTGGTTTAATAAACAGAGTTTGTAATTTAGAAAATAAAATTAACACTCTTGAACAATCAATTAAAAATTTAACTTTGCAAAATAAAAGAAATTTTTCAGACTTCAGACATCATTCCAGAAGTCGTTCTTCAAGTGGTACTAGATTTTCGACAATCTGTTGGTACCACAAGAAATTTGGGGAAAAGGCAACAAAATGTATAACCCCATGTTCTTTCAAGAACAATCAAAATTCAAAAAACTAAATAACCCCTCGACGTGTTCAACCAATTCTTTTAATGTTAATTCAAAACGTTTATTTATGTTTGATAAAGAAAACAAATTTAAATTCTTAATAGACACTGGAGCAGACCTTTCAGTCGTTCCACTTTTTGCAACAGATACAAGAGAGACGATTCTCTTACTCTTATCGCAGCGAACGGTTCTACAATACACACGTTTGGCACAAGATTATTCAAAACCAATTTAGGTTTAAGAAGGGACTTCACGTTCCCATTTATTATCGCTGATATAAACCGCCCAATAATAGGAGCCGATTTTTTAACAAAATTCAATATTTTAGTAGATTTAAAAAACAAACGCTTCATAGATGGCAACACAAACTTGTCAGTAAGTGGTATGACCATAAAGGCAAACACGCCATCTCCAAAGCATTTTACAATCGAAAATGAATACGGAAATATAATACAACAATTTCCATCTTTAACAGAACCTCCTCGTTATGGAGAACCTGTAAAACACAATGTCGTACATCACATTACAAAAGGACAACTACCCTTTACTAGACCACGCAGATTGGATGGTCAAAAGCTAAAAATTGCAAAAATGGAATTTGACCACATGATACAATTTGGTCTATGCCAACCTTCATCATCTTCAACAGCTTCAACACTGCATATAGTTGCAAAGAAAAATTGCTCAGATTGGCGTCCTTGTGGTGATTATAGACAGCTAAATGCTATTACCATTCCCGATAGATATCCTATCCCACATATACAAAATTTTTCATTAAATCTTCAAAATTGTAATATCTTCTCTAAAATAGATCTGGTAAGAGCATATCACCATATTCCAGTAGCTCCAGAAGATATACACAAAACAGCGATAACAACACCTTTCGGACTTTATGAATTCACACGAATGGCATTTGGTCTACGAAACGCTGCACAAACCTTTCAGAGATTCATGAATGAAGTAACCAAAGGTTTAGACTACGTATTTACATATATTGATGACATTTTGATAGCAAGCCAAAATGAAAAGGAACACAAAATACATTTAAAAACTCTTTTCGAACGCATATGGTATAAATATAAATACATCAAAATGCATAATTGGATCCACTTCCTTAAATTTCTTGAGCCATTACATAAGTAAAGATGGAATACTTCCTTCTCCTAACAGAATTAAAATCATTCAAGATTTTCCATCACCGTCATCCATCAAACACATACAACAATTTATAGGAATGGTAAATTATTACCATCGCTTTATACCATAATTAGCGGAATTACTAAGTCCTATATATGATAATTTAACTCTTTTATTGAAAAAGCCAAAAATTGCTAAAAACTTTGTATGGCCAAATTCATGTAAACACAACTTTAAACTCATAAAAGAAGCTCTCGCTTCAGCAACATTACTAGTACACCCTATTGAAGACACTACCTACAATTTAACAGTAGATACTTCAGCCATTGCAATAGGTGCAGTACTACAACAGCTGCTAAACAACAATAATTGGGAACCTTTAGCGTTCCACTCGAAGAAGTTAACAAAGGCAGAAACAAAGTATTCAGCCTTCGACAGAGAACTGCTGGCAGTTTACTTAGCTATAAAACATTTTCGACATGTACTCGAAGGACGAAAATTTGTAGTTTTCACTGACCACAAACCACTGACGAATGCCATTTGGACAAAAACTGAGAGAAGCCCAAGGCAAGCTAGACACCTAGATTACATCACACAATTTACGTCAGACATTCAACATATACAAGGAAAAGCAAACGTGGTAGCAGACGCTCTGTCACGCATACCGACTAATCACGAAGAATGTAGCGAAATTAAAAGCAATACCAAAATTGACCTACAAGCGCAAGCAGAGGAAAAAGAATTAAACCATCTGGTAAAACACCAACAACAAAATTCAAAATGTAGGTATAAACTTATTGAAAGAGACATTCCCGAGAGCAATCATAAAATATGGTGCGAAGTTTCAACAGGTAAATCTCGTCCATACATACCAACCAAACTTCGAAGAATGATTTTCAAAACATTACATGAATTGTCACACCCTGGCATACGTTCAACAAGAAAATCAGTCTGTGACAAATACTTCTGGCCAAACATGAACAAGCAAATTAATCAGTGGGCCAAGACATGCTTATCATGTCAACAATCAAAAATACACAGACATACAAAATCACCGTTGGGATCTTTCGAAATGCCTAGTTGTAGATTCGAACATGTACACTTAGATATAGTAGCACCTCTCCCACCATCAAAAACTTATACGCATATTTTAACAATAATAGATAGTATACACGATGGGCAAAAGCCTATCCTATTAAAAATACATCAGCAGAAAATATAGCCAAAGTATTTTACCAACAACACATATGCCGTTTCGGCGTCCCATTAAGGATAACGACCGACCAAGGATCGTAATTCACTTCAAAATTATTCCAAGAAATATCCAAGTTCCTAGGTTGTAACAAAATTACTACAACACCTTACCATCCGCAATCTAATGGAATGGTCGAGAGATTACATCGCCAAATAAAAGCTGCCATTACAGCGACCGAAGACACAATAAACTGGTCATATCACCTGCATAGAATACTTTTAGGTAAACGCACCACGGTTAAAGAGGTTCTCCAATGTTCTCCAGCAGACTTAGTATACGGTCAAGCCTTAAGAATTCCAGGAGAATTTTTCGTAAAAGGCACTGACAACATAACAGATACTAACAACATGTTACAAATTTTGCAGAAATATTTTCAAAACGTTACGCCAACAGATTCGAGGAAATCTAGTATCACTCACTATATCTCAAAATCACTAGAAAATTGCGAATACGTTTTCATTCGTACAGACAAAATCAAACAAACTCTCCAAGCACCATATCAAGGACCACTCAAGGTAATCGAAAGGGGAGACAAAAGTTTCATAATCAGTATAAACGGAAAATCGTCAAGAATATCTATCGATCGTATAAAACCGTCATTCGTGGATAATGTAAATGAACCACAGAAAAAAATCACCGAGAAATCAACGAAACGAGTCACATTTAATATAAAAAAATTTTAAAATATTTTTTTTTTGTTCATTTAATTGTTCTTGTTTTCCGTTAACGTTGACAATGAGGGGGGAGTAAATGTAGCGTACTACAGACTTACATGTATGTGTGTATACATATGTTTGTAAGTGAAAATAACAATAAAAAAAAATCAAGTTAAAATAATAGAAAAGTTTGGAAAAGCTTTGAATATAAAATTTAGAAACGAAATAAAGAATAACTGTAGACAAATACAAACAAAAATTAATCAAGTGTACTTTGTAAAAAATAAATTTGTATAGAAAACACAAGGCAATCAAAAAAAAAACTTAGTATACATAGAAGTGTATAGATACAAAAATGTCAACAGAAATAATTAGTAGTATTCAGAACTTCATCACAAATCCACATCTGAATAATTTGATGTACTTTCATACTAAAAAGTATTTAAAAAAGGTAGTACCAAAATAAATAAAAATAAATAAATAAAAATATTATTAAAAATAAAAAAATTAATAAAAGACTTATTATTTTCTACGCTCTTATATACATATATATATATACAATTATTATCAT
The DNA here is from genome assembly GCA_963930735.1 of Dioctria linearis. NCBI lineage: Eukaryota > Metazoa > Arthropoda > Insecta > Diptera > Asilidae > Dioctria > Dioctria linearis. The sequence goes on from OZ005742.1 coordinate 221,957,250, forward strand.
TTTTCAAAGCGTAACAAAATAATTAAAACAAATCTTTTCTTTCTCCTATATATACGAGAGAAAATCAAGAAAGAATAGAAATCAAAGATTAACAATAAATCGATGTAAAGAAAAGGAAAACCAAGAATTCAACTAAAGATTTTAAAACAGCAAACCTCCCAACATCGATAGTAATGTAGTACATATGTAAACAAATAAGTTAATAAATTAATCAATCACAGCCTAAATGGATGGAATGATGCAGACAAAGCTACAGCTCTGGGTTTAGCACTTCGACGTCCCGCGTCAGAGCTATTACAAACTATATCGATTGAGAGGCAACGTGATTACACTTCATTAGTACAGACGATAGAATTAAGTTATGGAGGTGAACAAATGCAACAAGTATATCACCTGCAGTTACGCAACAGGATTCAAAAGCATGGCGAATCACTACAAAAACTGCAGTCTGATGTGGAAAGATTAGCCTACCTTTCATAATCCTGGTTAAATGCTGATTTCCTTCCTTGATTAGGTGGCTATGGTGAACTCTATCGTAGATCAAAATTTACAACAAGAGCTAAGCCCAGCAGGAAAGAAGTCAACAGCCGGACAAGCTTCCCGGAGTGCAGCATGAGTAAGAGAAATTTCAGCGGATGAATGTAGGTGCAACAGAATGCAGTCATCACATTCACATGGAATTCTTCGATGCTGTAATTGTAATAGACCGGGACACCTCCAAAGGACTGTAGAAAACGCCGACGGATGGAAGCGCCAGATGAAGGGCAGAGATATCGAGCTGGGCAGCCGAATCGCAACAGAATGCCGTCATCAGAGACCACTCCTTCGCGAGACCTCCTTCGATGCTGCAAATCTGGTAGACTGGGTCACCTTCAAAACGACTGCAGAAAATGCGGACGAATGCAATCAACAGAAGAAGAAGTGATAAGATGGCGAGCTAGAGAGCAAGCTATTCGTGGAGAGACTAGACTGCAACCTCATGACTTTGAAATCCCACACGGCAAAGGACGTATCCACGGAAATGAAGAAGCCTGTTTATAACGTCCATGCAATCCTGAATGGAAGCATTGCGAACGGATGGAAGAAACAGATGACGATGACGAAAGTCGAAAGAAGAAAGGAACGAAATCCAAAGACAATTATGACTACGATGATAACAGTAAAAACGTGAAAGAAAAGAAAGTCAAAGACGAGGACAAAGAAAGAAAGGAAGAGACGAAAAGTAAATGGTCTAAGAATGCTGATAAAGACGATGGTAAGGTTATAATGAAGATCGGGAAAGGTAAAAACAAAGGTTCTTACGATGCTGATAATAAGAAATGCAAATGCGGAAATGACAGGAATGGCCACGGCGATAAAAATCTCAAGAAGTTTGAGGACAAAGGATTCAAAGACACTGATGATGAAGATGATAAGAGACGAAAGAGAAGTATAGTAGAGTGCTTCAACAAAACATTAACCCAACATCTCACGCAGGTAGCCAACTATAATCAGCGCTATTGGGATCGACAAATTCCTATATTTATAATGACTTATATATCAGCTGTTTATAATACGACCGGACAATTCCCAGTTAAAGTCATATTCGGAAAGGAAATGCGCTTACCTAGTGACCTCAGGTTTGGTATACCCAGAGGCGAACAAAAGTTACCTGAAGACTACGTAACGAAGCTCAGACAACAAATAGCTGATGTGCACGAGGCCATTTAATGCTCTACAACACCGGGAGGAACCGTGTGCAGTTGAAACTAGGACTAATAACATGGCATAAAAGATTCAGTGCGGTACAAGATGCAAAAGAAAAATCGTTCATGCAGTATAAAATTCGGTTCTAAAAGGTTGCTGTATTAAAGAATTATGGTTTGTAACTAAGGTCAGATTGCAGTAAACTCTCTATTCGGCGAAATTTTTCGCAATTCAATATTGAGTTCCAATGTTCTACATACTGGGTGTACACCGAGTGTATACAGAGTTGTTTCTCAGTATATAGAAACACAATTGGGGTTTAGTGCAAACTACAATATTAAAATTACTAGTCTGCCTCTGTTTTCGTGCGGATGGATAGACAGACGTACAGATAGATAGAGGGGCATGACAAAAATCAAAACAACTTTTAATATTATGCGTGGGTGTCCAATCCATTCTATTTCTATGCATTATAAACGGAATGAAAAGCTTTGTAAAAACTTTTGTTTCATCATATGGGGTATAAAAATGGATTGGCAACAATCGTTGACGTATGGGATTGGATTGGAAATAATAGAGGAACCTGACCCATCGGGAGATCGAAAACCACATGGAAAGAGTCATACAAGCAATGTTAGTAACTACTGGGGGATCCTAGAAAGAACTAAAAGCTGTCGCGAAGAACAGAGTTTCGCCCTGGATTGACGGGACTAAAATATATTGATGATTGATAAGAAGGGTTCCAAATATGTTGCTTACTTGTTTGGAAGGTGTCGGCTGTCTATATACACAAAAAAAATGTCTTTGCGAATTTCCTCACCAAATAAAAACTTCTTCTAAATATTTCTTATTAAGTCTGAAAAGAAAATATCCTCAAGTTATTTTATTCATTTTGTACTTCCATGCCAAAACCTCAAGCTCCCTCTTCCTCATTATGTTAAAAAGAACTGAAGAATGGAATAATTGCACATAAATTAAGTTATAATACTAAAAACAATTACTAAATAATACTAAATTTTAAATTTGTCACTTTTAAAGTATTTCCCTACGCAATTCTCTATTAAATGGCTCGCCACTTTAATAAATTTGTGGTCGACAATATCTCGAGGGTGATTTTAAATTCCCCATAAATGTGTAATCGGATTTTGGTTCAATAATTCCAGTGAGTGGATAAACATACATATGCTTAACATCATGTTCATGTTTTTCAAGGACTTATTGAAATATATGCATATATGTACGGATTGAAACAATTTCGGAAAGACGTTTGGGGCCTGTGGTAACAGAGATCCGAAGATTCTCATTCTACCTCCAAGTCCTTTGATACACTTAAACACTCAAATTGCGCCAAAAATTGAAATTCAAGCGCATTTATATGTAGAATGTTTTCTTCCCTTGTGCAGACAGAATTTATGGAGCATAGAAAGGAGAATTGTATTTATTTATAACCCTGCTGAGTTTTTTAGGATAATCCAGGCATGAAATTACAATTCAAGTTATACAAACAATCACACACGTGACAGCGTACCTACCTAGAATAAAAAAACAAAAAAACAAAAAACGAGGAAAATGTTTATCCCTTCTCAATTCTCTTAATGCTTGGTTTGGTTGTGTTCAGGTTTTGCGTGATACAATTTTTTTGGAATTACGCAAAAAGATATCTTTCTTTCGTTTTTTTCGGCCTGGATAAGGCGATGATTTTTAACATTCTAAAATCAAAAGTGGAAATATTAAAAAAAGATTGGAAACCTGAGATGTGGTATGCCGCAAGCCGTATGCAGTTCATTAAATAAGTTGCAGCCACAATAATCTCTAAAGGAAGAGAAAATGGCTACTGTTCCGGTATCTTTACGGCACCCTCCGTATTCGGAGTTATCAGTCTATTCCATCTTGTGTAAATATGGCCAGAGAAATGAGTGTCCAGTGATAATGGACGCAAGAATTTAGCTTTAAAAGATTTCCTGTTGGATTTATGTTCAGTTTGCTCCACAGTTTTATGATTATTCTGTCTGTAGTTGAGTTATCGAGCCAGAGACAACTATCCTGGCAGTCGGCCCACGCCACAATATTGGAAGGTAGGAAGAGCTTCCGAGTTTGTTTCAAGCCGAATGAGTTCCACAGCCTTTTAGTTATCCGTAATATTACAGTGACCTGGAACCCAAAGAAGCACTTCATTGTAAAGATAGTGGAACGCAGAGTGCTATTAAAATATTAATTACTAATTTGGAGGTTAGAAAAATTTTAATCAAGACATTGACAACCGCCTGACTGATGGATATCTCCCTGTTTTCAGCCTTGATTTACTTTTCAATTTTGAAAATGTATATGTAAATTGTTGGGAATGTGTAAGGCTTGAAATACAGCGTTTTGCTGTCCTAGTTTAAATTGTTGCATTTAAATTAGTAGTTAGCATAGTCCTGGTCAATGTCCCTGTTTATGTTAGGCACACTATTTCCATGAACTTAAAATACAAATTTTGTGGAACTCTCATATCAGGCTGGAGTTAGTTCTATTTAATTTTCTGAAATATCTCGGCGTCGCGATTGAAGTCTTGTTTTAATTTTTTTACTCTTTGACAAAGACCGAAGGCTCTACAAATTTTAGTTTTTGTCTATAGATATTTTACGTTGACTGAGCTTTAGTTACAGATATGTGGATCCAAAAGATGTAATGACCGACCGATTTTTGTTGAAATTTCTCATTATCGACAATTATTAGTATAAGTAAAAATTATGTTCGTATAAAAGTATAGAAAATAACAATAGTTTGCTCGAGCAGAGAAAGGTGTTGTTCATTATATCAAATCCCATATAACCTTTACCAAATCGGCGTAATATTCTTCATAAAGACGAAAGAAAAAGGTTCCTTACAATAGACTGATTTCTGGAATAAAAGTGGTCCCATCGAACATATTGAGACTTAATACAGTAAAGCGCTGCTAGAAGAGTGCAAAATAGGTAACCCAAGTGACAATTTAAATGCTATTTCGTTTTTCAATTGTTTTATTAATATTTTGAGCTTGATAAATAGTTTTATGGGGATTGTAAGTCATGCCAATTGATCCTCTAGACCAGGGGTGGCCAAGACGTCGACCGCGGTCTACCAGTCGATCGCGTAGACAGTTTTGGTAGCTCGCGAGAGTAAAATCAATTGAACAGATAATTGCGCCGCCTCACGTGGCGTGATAACCTACTCCTCACCAACACGGCTCCATTTTTTCGCCTCACTTACCCATCGCACTCTCCTTATCTCTCTCTCTCTCTCTCTATCTCTCTCTCTATCTCTCTCTCTCTCTCTCTCTCTCTCTCTCTCTCTCTCTCTCTATCTCCCATACCTTTAATAAAAAAAAGGCGCCTTTGTGCTCTATCAGTATGATCAGCTAGAATTTAGCTCTGACGATTGTTTTGTTGCGTGGTGAAAATAATAGCGACTAAAATGAACGGGCAAGGCTGTTGAGTGCGGAAAAAGGTTACCATTATCAGAGGAGTTCTTTACCTTTATGTTCAAGGATAAATGTGTTTGTCTTATTTGTAACTCAGGTATAGTACTACAAAAAAAAAACGAACATCAAAAAACATTTTAAAACTACACACACAAAATACGTTACCAATTTTTCCCGTTGTCAGTAAAATCTAAAAAATAGAAGAACATGAGTTAAAAACTGGCTTATCTGCACAGTAGTCGTTTTTCCGAAGCCAGGCAGAAAATCAAAAACACCGACATTGGTATCGTAAAAATGTAAAAATAAAAAGGAAATTCTTTTGTAAATCAACGGCATTTCCTTGCCTTGAAACACTGTCATGCGCCTCCTAAGTCTGCAAGCAAATGCATAGCTTTGATTGATATGATAAATTTAGTTAAAACATTCAAAAAAAAAATTCAGGTGATGCATCCCAAATAAGAATAGGCAAATTGAAGAATTACCAAAAACTTGGAGCAAGAGCACACATAATTTATATCGGGAATTCCAAAGTTTCGCCGAATAGTTGGAAAATTTACACGAGGAGTTCGAAAGAAGTTTTTGGAACTCGGGAAGAAGTCATCAGTTTCATGGTGTTCCCTTTTAACGGAGGTATTAACATTGACAGAGTATTAGTACCGGACAATTAATTGATGCTGAATTTGTTGTGGCCGAGGAAGAAATTACAGTTGGTGTCACATAAGTATTTTTCAAATCTGGAGCATGCAGAAGTACCTACAGATTTTTTTAAGAAAAGTTGTTGCGTTATTTAAAACCATTTCTGATGGTAGACCGATACGATATTTTGAATTATAAAGTAGACCCTGAACTTCAAAAGTTTGGCCACCCCTGCTCTAGACTAAATGATTTTATAGAGATGTTTTAAAATCCGCCTGGAGAGTAGTAATAAAATTATTTAGCATAAAGTCAGTGTTAGTATTAGTATGTTACACTAAACATAAACTAACACCAGATGAAATTACATGCACAAAACATAAACAAAATAGATTAAATATTATATAGACGTTTTTTTAAAAGATGCTTAGAAGCGTCGAGAACAAAATGCTCAGCCATATTACTAACAGTAATACACATGCGATTAACAGGTTCATACATACTAAAGTTAGACCTTGAGGAGTTAACATGCAGCAGAGGTAGCCTTCTCAAATTGTGCCTACTATCACGAAAAAAGATTTTTTTAAGCAACAACGGGGAATCAATATTCGCGTTTAAAAGCTGATGCACAAAAGTTACATCGGCAACTATGCGACGTTACTTAAGCGACTGCATATTCAAAAGCTTCAAGCGATCCTCATAGGGTGGAAGAATTAATGTATTATTCCAGGGCAGGTGCCTGAGAGCAAATCGTAGGAAGTTCCGTTGAACAGACTCGATACGGTCGATGTGTGTACCGTAAAATGGAGACCAGACCTGGCTAGTGTATTCAAGAAGTGGTCTTACAAAGCAAGTGTACAAACGCAAAATTATGGTGGGATTCGAGAACTCTCGGGACCAACGTTTTAAAGCCCAGTATGGAGCTACTCTTTGATACTGTGTAGTTTATGTGGCAGATAAAATTCAATCTATGGTCCCATTTGATACCCAAGTCACAAACAGCACCCACACGGCGAATCGAGGAATTCGAGAACAAAGAAATTGATTTCTGATTTCTGTGGAAAGTCATAACCTCACATTTGTCTATATTGAGTGTCAAGTTATTGCTTCTACACCAATCGTAAAATCTGTGAAGGTCACTCTGTACCTGCTCACAATCGTTAAAAGATTTAATCTGGGCGAAAAAGTTTAATGTCGTCAGCATAAATCAAGACCTTGCAATACCTCACAACAGAGACAATGTCATCAATAGACAGAATAAAGAACAAGGGGCCCAAGTGACTCCCTTGAGGTACGCCAGACGAAGCTTTCAAGACTCTTGAGATGGAATGTCGAAATAAGATTTGATATGTTCTGTTATCTAAGTAAGACTCCGTCCATTTAAGAAATGTTATAGGAAACCCATACTTTTCCATTTTAAAGAGTATCACGGAGTGAGATAACTTGCCGAACGCTTTACTAACGTCTGTATAAATACAGTCTGTCTGGTAGCCTTTTGCAAATCCGCTAATGGTATCTGAGACAAATTCCAACAAGTTAGTGGTTGTAGATCTGCCCGAAATAAACCCATGTTGGTTTGAAGAGAGTAAATTATTACAGGAGGTTGATAGTTGAGAAGAAATTATAGATTCGAATAATTTGGGCATGCAAGATAATTTTGCAATAGACCTATAGTTAGAAATATCATTTTTACTACCTTTTTTGTGGATAGGTATGATAGAGGAATTTTTCCATAGCTGGGGGAAACAACCACTATGGAGCGATTTTTGGAAAATTATTCTCAACGAAGCTACCAGAGAAAGGCAGCAAGACTTAAAAAAGGCTGGAGGGATCCCGTCCGGACCCGTTGTGAAGTCATTTGGAAGCCCATTAATATGAACGAGTATATCCTCTTGTGTAATTGAAGGAATAGTGAATGAAACGTCATGAGAGTCATGACTGAAGTTACAATTTTGAGGATGAAAATTTTACGAGGCAAAGGCATTGTCAAAAAAAGGAGCAAACATATTACAAATCTCAGACGAATCATCGCTAGCAGTCTTTGCACCTCATGGTATTGGGACAGTTGTCTGTTTTTTTCTTCATATTAATAAACTTAAAAAATATCCGTGGGTCACTAAATAATGCTTTGAATATACTCATCATAAAGTATGGAGGAAAGCTCTTTGAACTCATTAAATGATGTGAGGAAATTGTTGTGACTTATAATGTCTTTGTCCCGCATATAACTTTTCCACAGTTTATTCTTTCTATTTTTAAGATGTTTCAGTTCTTTATTGAACCATGGCGGTGATGTTTTAGTCGACCGCTGACGCTCGCGGGGAACACAAGAAGAAAATAAATCGAAAAGAATTATGTAAAACATAGAAACGTCTTCATCAACACTATTACAAGACAGCAGTGTGTTGAAATCAATGGAGGCAAGTCTACTAGAAAGTTCCCAGAAGTCAGCTTTTCTAACATTGAAGAAGAATTGTGTTTCCTCACAGTTTGTTAAGTTTTCGGTTTCATAGCAATATGTAATTAATAGAGGGGGGGTGGTATTTGTCAAGAGTAGACATTATAACTGGGCTAGGTTCAACTAATAAGTTACCCGCGTCAGTAAAAATACCAGGTTTAACTGCCTACCCATGTCGTTCATAACGTTACTGATTTGGCTGAGACCGAGAGATGAGATAGTGTCAAGGAAAAGTGATTCCCTCGATGTCAAGTAATTAAGTGGAAGATAGTCATCGTCATCTTCATTAAGTACCCATTGAATATTGGGTAAGTTAAAATCACCAATAAGTAGTAATTCGTCAAGAGGTTTCATTTTACCATGGATAAAATTAGATGTTAAAATGAGTAGGTCATAAATATTCTGACCTTTGTGATCAACAACATTTACGGAATCAGGAGGAATATAGCAACAAAGTATGTATAAGTCATATTTTATTTTATGATGGTTTATGAACGTTATGCGGACAGGTTGAGAGTTGAAATTAGCAGGGCAGGTAACTTTTATGACTTTTAAAATAAATGTCACAATTAACCGGTAATTGTACGACTTAAAAAAAGCAGTCATTATATAACCGTTTCATTTTAACTTTTATTTTAAAAGATCTTAATAACCGGTAATTTTTAAAGTATATTTTTCAGTCAAAAAATAAAAGTCAAAAAATGACTTTTATTTTTCAGTCAAATAATAAAAGTCAAAAGATGACTTTTATTTTTTGAGCAACTAATAAAAGTCCAAAACAGACTTTTATTTTTCGGTCAAATAATAAAAGTCATTCTTTTACTTTTATTTTTCAATCAAACAATAAAAGCATTTTCTTTGACTTATATTGTCTTCAGCCAAATATTTGAGTCACTTGATAAAGAATCTTTCATTTTGTGGTATTACTGAAAGTAGAAGCTCACAGTAAAATTTATGCGGAATGTGAAAGAAATATTGTTATATTATGTGTGAAAAATAAGTGCGTATTGCTTTATGCTGAAAATATTCAATAAACAAACACTAAAAATCAAGACAATTTTACATTAATTGAAATATAAAATTTACCTATACTGCAACTGTATATATAGTAGATTTTCGAAAGCATTATCAAGGTAAAATCGTTTGCTTTTGCAAGCAGAATGTGATGAACACAAACAGAACACAAATGAAAACTTCAGCGAAGAAAATTATAGTTCTGCATCTGCAGAGTAGACGTAATGAAAAAAATTCTATAAATTGAAAAATTTTAGTGTTTCTTTATTAAATATTTTCAGACCGAAAAATAAAAGTCGGATTTGGGCTTTTATTATTTGATCAAACAATAAAAGTCATCTGAAAAATAAAAGTCATTTTTTGACTGAAAAATATACGTTAAAAATTACGGGTTATTAAAAACTTTTATTGTAAAAGTTTATTTTTACTTTTATAAAAAAAAGTCAAATTTTTCGTGGTCATGCCCCGAGTTGAAAGAGCTTTCAAAAATGTACACACCATTAAAATATCTTTTGCTGTATTGCCTATTTTGTATGTGACTTTTTTGTTTGAAAATTAGAAAATACCGATTATTTTCGAGCCCTGGAAATTAGGCTTTTAGTTTTATGAAAGGTTTTATAGAGGGCTATAACTCATTGGGAAGACTAATCCAGATAAGACCAATAAGGCTTTATATAGTTGTATTAAAATTAGGCCTTCACAGCTTATTGTAGCGTGGGCCCTCCTAGTTTTATAAGAGTTTTTTTACTGTCATATTATTGTTGGCTTAACTATATACCTTTGTTACAAGTTTTACGAAATAGTATAGACAACGTTATGAAGACTATGTTAAAACTAAAGGGAAGGGACGGCTTTTATAGGTCCTATACATATTTACATAAACATCTTACAAACAAATCCTCTCAACTCAAACGAAGCATCCGATAAGGCTGGTTTCAAAATTGTTTTTAGAGAATACCAATGTGAGCGTAGCGCCTAATCTTTTCTTATAACACCACATGTATGGTATGAGATGCAGTAATCGCAGTAGCCTATTTTCGGGGAAAGACAATTTTTTTATGAATAACATAATTTCATTTCAATTCAATACTTTAAATAAATTTTCTTGGAAGGGAGATTTCATACAGTATATCCAAAAATGAAATGACGAGAATTACTTGCAATTTTAATTAAAACACTCCACTGGACCACTTACCGTACTTGATAGCAATCTAACTAACGTCTCAATGGTATCTAGGTTAGTATCCGGGATTTTTCCAGTTTATCCTTTTAACTCATACTTTACCGTCTTCCTAATTAAATATTTATTTACTTATAAAAGATTCACACCCAAACAGAAAACATTCCTCGGACGTTAAACACATTTTAATCTCTTTAAAACATCGCTCTTATTCCTCATAGGAAGTCGCGGACAGTTTCAGACATCGCCCGTTTTATTCTTCTAATGTCCTTCTACCTTTGCTGAGCACTTTTCTACTAGAATTGTAATGCAATACCATCTTTAGCCTTGGTCAATATGAAGCATATTCCAAATTGTTTTGACGATTCACTACTGTATTACAAATTTCCTGAATTATTGTCGATGCTGTTGGATCCCTTTCCATTGCGGTGGACTTTGCACTTTGAATTACTTGTTGTAATTAAACTTTTTAATTTAGTAGATTTTTAAAGCGTTCTGTGTCGATGTATCATATTTCAAAAAATTGCGTTCTGTCCAAAAGAGTAGAAGGCCTCTTTCTACTTGACAAAAGCTAGATAAAATGGAAACTGTCTGTATATTTGTTCCATGATAATGCGCTAGGTTTTAATATGAGATCAGTACAGGACCGTTCTTTACTGACAACATCTTGTTGCTTTGTTATTATTCGGTCCTATTTGCAATTTCTCCAGGATGAAGTAAATTACAAATATCCCCACAAATTCGATCGATTTCTTTACTTAAGGAATAATGCATACGTAAAAAATTACAGGAATCTGTTCCAGTGCAACATATGGTTGCCAAAATGACATAAAGGTTAAGAGCCTTTTTGATCGACCACTTCGAATGCTAATCATCAACCTACAAGTAAATATGTATATTTTTACGGTTACCGAATAAAAGTATACCACTAATAACACCGGTCAAAACATATTTTGAGTCTGAGTTCTGCACATCCGATTTTTATTTCCTCCACATTATTAATTAAAGAAAAACTAGTTTTACCCGAAAAAGTTTCAGAATGAAATTACGGATTTTATGAAAATTTCCCTATTTTCATGTCTTTATTGTATGTAAAAAAAAAGGCTATTGTTATTCATTTGAATGACTTTTGTTTACAAGAAAACAATTTAAAACAAATAACTTCCGGTGTAGAATATGTATATGAAAAAAAATTAGAAATGAATATTTTTAACAGTTCTTCTGTGTTTGTATGGACTTTCTCGTATTAGCCAACAGATATAATCTCCAGCATCATTATCTTATTGTATGGACCCTAATTATGACGTTCAATTGCCATTATATCTTGATTAAAACGTTCACTTTGTTCTTCCGAATAGGCACACATATCATCCTTGAAATAGTCCAAGTGATGATGTAACATATGCATTTTATGGAACATTCAGCAGCTCTTGAGTATACACCTATCAATATATATAGTTGAAATAAGCTATGTAATTATCAGATCTGTCACTATGAACCACTGCTTTAAGGTTGTCCCAGACTTGCCTTTCGCGTATGTTGCGTAGAATTAAGTCTTATTTAAGATTATTTTTCCTATTTCAAACCCTTTCCGCTTAGGCCATGAGTACTGTTGGTAATACTCTTTGTCTATGTCCCATATGAAAGGTAGGAGGAAGATTTATTTATTTTTATACCCTAGATGAAATCTATAAAATCTGTAAACTTAGTTTGTCATTGCGTTTCTAACATCCCGAAATAATGATGGTAAAGCAAAATGGATTGGATACCCACGCATAATATTAAAAGATATTTTGATTTTTGCATGTCTGTCCGTCCGTGTGCACGATAACTCGAGAAATAGTATACTTAGTTAGCTGAAATTTTGTACACGGACTTTTTTTTAAAAAAAAAAGTAAAATTAAGTTCGAAAATTGAGACAAATCGGGCAACTCCTTCGTGGGGTTGCCATACAAAAATTTCGTTTTACACTACATATTTGGACACTTCCCGAAAACGCGTCGACATAGACAGCTGAAATTTGGTACATGCTGCTTTTATAGCAATATTAAAAAAAAATTCAAAAATGGGCTAACTGGTTTTGCCATATAAAAACTTAGGTTTTTTACGTATAATATGAAAATTATCAGTCTTAGACTTTTTTATTGTACTAAAAACTTCTTCAGAATACGAAATCCTATAAAATTGAATATACTCAATTTTTCTGTCCGAAAACCGATCTAGAGATATACGTGAAAGCCACTTCAAAAATGGAACTTGCACAGATGTGTATGCTCGACTGTGGTATTATAGCCGTTAAGCTAATATAAGTACTTGGAAAATGGTTAAAGGAAAGCTGATCTAAGGATTCCCCCTTTTCGCGAGAGGAGTCGTCGGTAATATTGAAAGTTATGTCCGAAAACTTCAGCCTGACGAATGCATTGAAAGTTATTTTTATTCGATTGCGGTGGTGGCAAAACAAATTTATTTTCCAGAAGCTTCGACTATGAAATTTATTATTTCAGCTTTAGTAGATTCAAACTTGTGCAATGCCCTTGTAGCTTCAAACTCCGCCGCGATGAATGAACTTTAACTCGTATTATATTATTCGAGGAGTTAGAAGGTCAGAAGCGCCAGCGGAGCTTTATTAGTAGGGATGTTAGATTGAATGAAGCAGAAAATTTTACGATGCTAAGTGAGAAGAAGTTTAGATCTGAGACATACAAGTAGTTATGCTATGGCGTTTCTGTCACAATGTTTTAGCGACATTTGTTCGGGCGCAAACGCCATTTCTTGAGTAAGGTTCCCTAGCGGTCTTAGCCGGAACTACCAGCATGCCTTGGTTTTGCTGTTTTCTTTTATTAGCGGGAGAGTTCTAGAAATTGGCATGACGTCATAATGGTTTTGCTGCACCTGAATAAGTTTTCTTAGCAGGGAAGTTGTAGATCTCAGCATCATTCGAATTTCACAACATGACATCACCATGAACAGATTCTAGAAGATGTCAGTGTGGGTTCTGGGGTATGTGTATTGAAAAGTCTTATTTTTATAAACGTTTGCTTTTATTTCCAATAAAATTTCTTGTTATAAAAGTATTTCTAATAGCACATTGTCCAACATGAACTTGACAAGATGATGCATTTATGTTAATCTCTATTAGTTTTCCACAGTTGTATTCATCTTCGACGTTGATAATGATTTCACCCTCTCCAACTATCTTCTGCATCCAATGAATTTTTTTAGCTCCCTTTACATATATGGTTTTGTTTCACAGCAATGGTTCAACTATAGTGTACAGCTTGTGATACGGTATGTAGCCATCATCCCAGCGGAATCCATGAAAATTGTGTTGAAGCCATTTTACTTGGCTCTTTTTTGCTGAAGTCAAATCTTTGTATCTGAACGGTGGTTGAAATATAAAGTGCTGCATGTGGTTTTCGTTGTTTAAAATTGTCATAAATTCATTGAGGTTTGTTTTGAATCGTTGGACGTCTATCCTGATAGCCATCTTCTTAATTTAACTTTCTAACTTAACTTGTCAGCGGACTGTATTCCACTATTCGATCGGGTAGAAGCAGGCAATATGCTGTTGTATTAGCCGGTATACTTTCAGATTTCTTGAATTCTAGCCTTATGTCAACAGGTCCAGTTTTTATTGTTTCATTTTGATGTGAGCAATCAATGACAGCAATCGGAGCATCAGTTTTGAACTTCTCCCATGTGAGGAACTGCTGATACTGATGACCATAGTATGATTGTGTAAACTTTATATACATTTCATACAGCATTGCGTATCTATTCAGATCAAATTCAAATCATCGTAGGAATATGATGCTGAGTTCAAAGTAACTGTAACATAGGTAAGTTGGCAGCGCTCAAACTTGCTTGCATATTTGGTTTTATCGTTCCTTCGATTCGTTTGTAATGCTAAGATGATAAATCGAGGTTTCTCCATTTGAGTGGAAGTTTTAACTGACCAGGTTTGATGCGTGGATTCCGGTAGTACGGGATACTCATATATGTCCCAGCTGCGGAATGGTATTTGTATCGGGCGACCTCTCCCAATAATTTTAAATAGTTGCAGCTTTTCATCATCGGATACTGTAACATGCGGATTGCTTCATTGATGTTTGGTAATTTCAATTTTCACCACATCTGTCCTGCTCCGGATCAATATGAGTTCATGCTTGGAACTTATAAGAATTTTCTTGTAATCTTCAGCGAATCCCAATAAATATTTCAGAGGTACACAATAGTTGAACAGTCCATTGCCTTGTATTACGGATGAGTCTGGTGACCAACTGCGACTGAGCAGTATCCTGCTTACATTTGCATTTAGCGATTCGTAGTTTTTTTTAATGTTGTCGCAATCCCAAGATTTCTTGTACGGTTGATTTCCTCGTCGTATTTCCTCAAAAAGAAATATTAGAGCGTTGTTAGCTAATTTTGCGGTTGCTCAAACGGTTCCATCCAGCTTTGTTAGCGACCCCTCAATGTAAAGAAAACTCCTGCTGGGCAGAAGATTCAAGTCCTGATGTTGTACAGAGATACGGATTACATCGCTGTTTTTAAATGATGTTAGAAATGGTGAATAGGAGTGGTGTTCACACTTAGTAACACTGTTAACAAAGCGAGCGTATGGTGCAATATGTAGTATTCCTTTATTCATTGTTTCAGCGTTAAGCCTATCGATTAAAAATATGCTGTATTTGCAGGTGTCAATGTAGGTCTTGACTGCTTCAAGGTTGTCCGCTGACTAATGATCTTGTTTGCTCCGAACTCGTATTTATCATTACTGTATATCAACATGCTGTGGCTTCAAATTTAACCTGATGGTTATAGTCTCTCCTCTGAAGTTGATTAAGTCACCGTCTTGGTCAAGGAGCTTCAATGTTAGAGAACTTATACGTTTGGTGTTCACAGGAAAATAGATAACATATTTGGGTACCTCCACTATTTTATACCCAGGCCCCACGTTCGGTGAAAACCCGTGGAGAGTGTGTACTTGTGTGTTGTTGAAGAATGATCCAGATATAATATTACATTCGATGCGTATAGTATTTACTTTAATGATGTTGACTGGCAACTCTGATGTATGCATTATTTTAGCAGATAACTTCCTTTTACTGAATCCAAGCAGAGGAGCTATGTATCTCTGTTTGTTATAAGCCAAGCGTCAAATTTGCATTCGTAGATTTTGCATGCTGCCAGGCTTTTTCAGCTAATATTTTATCAGCTATATGTCGATCACTTGTATCTTTATGTCGCGAGTATGCTATATCGTGTTGGTTGCAGACTGCGTCCAGTGGATTAATGCCTGGATCTCCTCTCGCCAATCTTTGTTGTAACTTTGTTCCTGGTCCACAGTACAGGTATCCCGGTAGATGTAATTGTACAGATAATTTGTTGATGATTGAATTTAATAGTCCTCTGCACCCTTTCAAAGATTTTTTGGAGCGTTTCGATTTGTGATCCGGTATCTTATAAGGTTCCGATGATACTGTTGAAATTTAATAGAAGCAGGTGTATTTATAGGAACCCCATTAGTCTTCAATACGCGGTTCATTAAACAACAACAAGCTTTTCCTGTTCAAAATGCTGATACAGCTGTTCTGAAGGTAGAAAGAAGCATGGGCCCCAATTGCCTAATAGTATAAGGCGCATCATTGTTGGACCATCCAATTGTGCAAAAAACAAATGTTATGATAAGTTTGCTGGAACATCCCAAGGGGCTGAGATATGAAAATATTTACATATATTCAAAATCTTTACATCAACCAAAGTATGAGTACTTGAAGCGAATGATGACTCCCATATCAGGATTGGGGTATTATACATTCTCAAACAACTGCGAGGTTCTACCACCAGAGGAAGCCAAATCACATTCAGTATTTATTTTCGATGACGTAGCATGTGAAAAGCAAGATAATGTGCGATCCTATTTTTACATGGGTCGCCACGAAGATATAGATAGCTTCTCTGTCAGACCTATACGCATATACCAAAGCACTTAATACGTGACAATGCTAATTTAATCATATTATTCAAGCAAGATGACTTGAATTTGAAACATATCTATAATGATCATGTGAATACAGACATGAAATTTAATAAATTTCGAAGAGCCTGTGGCGGCGGCATACGGGACGAGCACTCGGTATCGTCAAGTTAGACATTTTTATGGTTTTATTACGCTAAACAAATAACACCTTGTAAATTGGAGTTGGATATATCATAGTAGGCTGGAACTGCGTGCCAGAAAATTAAAATAAGAATGTATAAAAAATTAGGACTTCACTTGTTTTTGAGAACGAGAAGTATGCAGTCGAGCTCTGTAATTTTGATAAAATAAAATAAAAAGGAAATTTTGTAAAAAATAAAAGGCTGGCCAATAATTAATTTTAAACGATGGTCTTGTGTTTAATAAAAAAAATTATTTTATAAAACTAATATTAACCTGTTCTTTCTTTTCTGGGTGGACTCGGATACGGAGACTATCACAACAATCATCCCAAAACTGCTGACCCCGACGTGATAGAACATCAGCACTCATTGTCAAGAGCAGCTCCTACCGATGTGATAAGCAGCAGTTGCCAACGTGCTAAACAACACCCATTAGTCACCCACATGAAGGCACCCACAGATTTGCAACAACCTCAAAATTAAGGTATTGTGACAACCCAGCAAGTCACCCATAATTCAACTTGTCTCAAGTAATGCATACCAAAAGGCAGTCAAGGTTTGAAGTATAATCAAGTTTTAGTAATAGTGTTAAAGGACGAGATTATTCCTAAACCATTGCTTTATTTAAATTTGCATTTAAATTTATTTACATTCCTCCTTTAACTAATTAAGTTATTATATTACCACATTATCGTTTATTTGCATTACAATATTTCACGCAAGTTTCATAATAAATACCTATTTCGCATCATAGAAGCCAAACTTTTTCACAATATTGTAAATCAAACGTCAATTTACAAGGTTAAAGCAAAATGTCACTGACTGAGGAAAGTGTTCTGACGGATGATGGTGTGGCGGCTCGAGATAGTGTGCCATCGGGCGCCCGACAGGGTGTGAGTGATGGCCGTTTGCCTGTTACTCCTCAATCCGCATCAACTTCTTTTGTATCTTCTGACGCTGTTCGCTCAGCGGTGCTGAATGCAGTGTCAGTTAAGACAGTTCCTTTCTGGAAACATTGCCCGGATCTGTGGTTCCTCCAGATTGAGGCACAATTCGAGCTTGCAGGTATAAGCCAGGATAAAACGAAGTTTTTCCACATAATCAGCGCACTGGACGATGGTGTAATTCGTGTCATTAGCGACATTGTTCTCGAGCCACCTAGCAACGGGAAATATGAAAAGCTTAAAGAGTCACTTATAGATAAGCTCTCGGGAAGTGCAAACCAGAAATTAAAACAGCTTCTAACGGATCTTTCTTTAGGAGACGCACAGCCCTCGCAGCTGCTCCGAGAAATGAGAAACCTTAACAAAAACAAGCTATCCGATACAGCGCTTAAGTCCCTTTGGCTCCAACGTCTCACGACACAAATGCAAGCTATATTGGCCTGCAATCCTGGCACTCTGGATAACCTGGCTGCATGTGCGGATAAAATTTCAGAAGTGAATACACGGCCCGAAGTTTTCTCGGACAATTCTCACAAGTCTGAACATGATCAAGCTATGGAACTGCTAACAAGCAAGGTGCGTGAGCTCACGAAGCTGGTTGAAAAGTCATTACCTCCTCGGCGCGACAATTCAAGGGGTAGGACAAATAGAAGTAGTTCTAGACATCGGTCCGCTACAAGGAATTCGCCCATTAACCAAAGCCAAGAGCATTGTTGGTACCACCGAAAGTTTCAGTTTAGAGCCAGAAGATGCATTCAGCCCTGCTCATTTGAACTTCAAAATAAGCAGTCTGAAAATGTGTTAAATATTTCCGAAAATTCGTCAAACTAAACCGCCCTCCGCCTTTGACGACATCCGGTAAGGGCATTACAAACAGTCGTCTCTACATTTACGACAAGTCTTCTAGGAAGCATTATTTAATAGACACAGGAGCTAATGTCTCTGTAATTCCAGCAGTATTAGCAGATCGGCAAACAAAATCAGATTTATGTCTGGCGGCAGCAAATGCGTCACCAATCAAAACAATGGTAGAAAGCTTTTAAATCTAGATCTGTTGCTTCGACGATCATTCACCTGGCAGTTTATAGTAGCAGACATTCAAAGACCCATTATTGGCTATTGACAGATGTCAAGAGGAGGTCGCTAATCGATCCACTTACCTCAATGAAATCTTTAGCACAACGAGTGTCGTTGCAATCGTCAACACTTTCAGTTGCGATAGGCTCAGAAGTTGACCCCAAAATACAAAAGCTACTGCGCAAGTATCACGACCTCACCGTGGAATCAGGTTTTGCTAAATCCACCTTACACACCGTAACGCACCGAATCATCACCAATGGACCACCTATTGCTTCGAAAGTAAGACGCCTCTCACCTGAAAAGTTAGCAGTAGCTAAGAGAGAGTTTGAGTTTCTGGTAAGCCAGGGTATATGCAGAACATCGAACAGTTGCTGGTCCTCACCACTCCATTTAGCAAGTAAAAAGAATGGTGGATGGAGACCATTCGGGGACTATAGGCTTTTAAATTCATGTACGGTTCCAGACCGATACCCAATCCCCTTAAAACATGATTTCATGTATCATCTAGAGAATTTTAAATACTTTTCCACTCTAGATTTAATCAAAGCATATCATAAAATCCCAATCGAACTCGAGGACATTCCAAAAACGGCTATAAGTACTCCTTTTGGTCCCTTCCAGTTTACTCGAATCAAGTTTGGTTTATGCAATGCTGCACAAACCTTTCAAAGATTCATTCATTCGGTGCTACAACAATTCTCTTTCTGTTTCGTTTATTTAGACAACATATTATTCGCGTCCAATTCGGAAATCCAGCATATCAATCACCTTGAACAAGTTTTTAAACGTCTAAAAGATTACGGCCTCATCATTAACGTTGGTAAATGCTTCTTCATGCAAGAGGAAGTCAACATTCTAGGACATTTAGTCACACCACAGGGAATTAAACCTTCGCTTGAACGCGTGAAGGCTATCTCTCAGTTCAAAATACCTGAAACAGTTAAACAGCTCCGCCGTTTCTTCGGCATGACGAATTTTTATCGACGTTTTTTACCCCATTCTACAGAGCATCAAGCAATCCTGAACAGATACCTATCTGGTCCCAAAAAAGATGGGGCGAGAAAATTTACTGGTCGGATGACGCAAGGACAGCCTTCGAGTCTGTCAAAAGTCATTTAGCTCAAACAACTCTTTTGGCATTTCCGATAATATCTGCAGAGCTAGCATTATGGGTCGATGCTTCGGATTCTGCCATCGGAGCCGCAATCAACAGAAAGTCGAAAACAGTTGGCAGCCTCTGGGCTTTTACTCTCTAAAATTGAACAGTGCGCAGTGCAAATACAGCACTTATGACAGAGAATTGTTGGCCGCATATAAAGGCATAACATATTTCAAATATCTTTTAGAAGGCCGTGTCTTTACGCTATACACAGACCATAAACCACTGATCTTCGCGTTTCAACAAAATCCAGATAAAGCTTCATCCCGACAGTTGCGCCATTTAGACTATATAGGACAATTCACTACGGACATTAAATATATAGCTGGCAAAGATAACGTGGTAGCAGATGCCTTGTCAAGGATAGACGAACTTCATCTCAGTAGTACGATAGACTTTGGGTCTATCGCCCAAGCACAACCTGAAGATACGGAATTTCAACAAATTTTACTGAGCTCCCAATAAAAATTTGAAAAGTTTCCAATTTTCGGAACAGAAACAGAATTATATTGTGAGGTATCAACGGCGGATATTAGACCATTCATAACAAAGCCATTCCGAAGACAGGTTTTTGAAGCAATTCACAATCTGGCTCACCCAGGAATCCGCGCCACAAACAAAATGGTAACAGCAAAGTACTCCTGGCCTGATATTAACAGAGATGTTAAAAACTGGTCGCGCTCCTGTTCTTCATGCCAACAAAGCAAAGTGTCAAGGCACGTAAAAAATTCAATTAGCATATTCCCAGTCAGTTTCAGACGTTTTCAGACAATTCATATCGACTTAATTGGTCCGCTACCTCCTTCGCAAGGTTTCAGATATTGCCTCACAGCCATCGATAGATTCACTCGTTGGCATGAGGCAATACCGTTAACAGACATTAGGGCAGAGACAGTGGCAAAAGCGCTTTGTCGAGCTTGGATATCTCGGTTTGGTATCGCAAGAACAATCATTACGGATCAAGGTTCGCAATTCGAGTCAGCACTGTTCACTCAACTGTCAAAATTATTAGGTTTTGAACGGAATCGAACTACCGCCTATCACCCCCAGTAAAATGGGTTTCTAGAAAGATGGCATCGAACATTAAAAGCCTCAATCATGGCTCAATACAATAAATCTTGGTGCAAAACGCTACCTTTTGTCTTGTTAGGGCTTCGAACTGTATTCAGGGAAGAATTTCTTCAAAGTTCTCAGTATCAACCTCAAAACGAGTTCATCATCTCGCTTCGTAATATTCTTTCGGATATCAGACCAGTTCCGACATCGAACAATTCTTGTCCAGCCACCTTTATATTCAAGGACCTGGATAAATGTTCTCATGTTTTTCTGAGGACAGATTCAGTCCGGGCTGCTTTGCAACCTCCCTACGAGGGTCCGTATGAAGTTGTTAAACGAAGCAAAAATTTCTTTACTATTAAAATAAAAAAATAAGGAGATTAATGTTTCCATTAATCGCCTAAAACCTAGGTTTGGAGAATCACACATAATTGATCAGAATCACGATCGCTCCACACACATTCATTCTTCAAGGAATCCACCTGGACCAGAAGACCTAGTTCAGTCAGCTCCTGAAAGGTCTTCTCAAATAACGCAACAAACAGGACATCCTGGAGAAATTTCCCAGCCAGAGAGGGAATACCCCGATGTTCGACCAAACAAAAACAATGAGGCTCGTTTACAGCCTTCATCCAATGAGTCACAACGACGAATCAGATTCCTGACAGACGGTAATACATTTATCCCGCATCGTATCACTCGAGCTGGACGAATCACAAGGCCGCCAAGTAATATAATAAATCACTGAAACTATTTGTTTCGCAGGTGGGGAGTGATGTGGCGGCGGCATGCGGGACGAGCACTCGGTATCGTCAAGTTAGACATTTGTATGGTTTTATTACGCTAAACAAATAACGCCTTGAAAATTGAAGTTGGATATATCATAGTAGGCTGGCACTGCGTGCCAGAAAATTAAAATAGGAATGTATATAAAATTAGGACTTCACTTGTTTTTGAGAACGAGAAGTATGCAGTCGAGCTCTGTAATTTTGATAAAATAAAATAAAAAAGGAAATTTTGTAAAAAATAAAAGGCTGGCCAATAATTAATTTTAAACGATGGTCTTGTGTTTAATAAAAAAAATTATTTTATAAAACTAATATTAACCTGTTCTTTCTTTTCTGGGTGGACTCGGATACGGAGACTATCACAACAATCATCCCCACCAAAAGCCTGTGCTACGTGTGGGAAGGATGAATATGGCTTCTTGATGATTGATAAGGATAGCTCATTAAACAAGGGATGCTACCGTAAATGATTTGATAACTTTATTCTGCTATAAAAGGATCAAACATGCGAAATATCCATAAGTCTAAGTTGTAACTCAGCCGAAGGCACACCGAATCCTGTGGACCTGCTGAGTAGATTAAAGCTGTTCACCTGTTATCAGACCTGTTTGAGTAGCTGATAAGCTGTTATCAGAGCTGCTTGGAAAGCTGTTTAACTGTTATCAGAGCTGTTTGAAAACCCGTTATTCAGTTAATATCGAAGATGAATGAAAATCTATTAAGAGAAATCATCAACACAAGGAATGCAGTGCGAAGGAAATTTAAAGCTCTAAGGATGGGAAGGATTGAAGCAGGAGCTCAACTTGAAGAAATCTTTAAGCCAATCACTAAACCCTTAAAAGAGTTTGTTAGAAGAGTCAAATACGAGCCGGCGGATATAGCCAAGCTTGAGACAAAAGATAAAAAAGAAGAAGAAGAAGAAGAACAAGAAGAAGAAGAAGAAGAAGAAGAAGAAGAAGAAAAAGAAGAAGAAGAAGAAGAAAAAGCCAATGAGATTGTGGAACCTTTTACCTCTCCAAAACGAAAATATGTGAAAATGGAGGCAAGTAGCACACCTATAAATTATGGAGATTATTCCTTAACATCTGAAGAAGAATTCGCAACACCTAAACATTCAACAGCATTGACAGGAAGGTCTCCTGTCACCTCCCCGATACGTCTGGATACATAGCTTCAAACTATTTAAAGCGATTCGCTAATTGATCTAACCTACGGAGTTTACTATGATGACAACGGAGAATCGGTAACTCAACGTTTGATGTTGATGATGTAGGAAATATTGTTATCAAGGGGAAGAGCTATAAAACAATTTTTGGGGTTATGTGAGCTGCTATTTATGAAAGATCCAGTACAAAGTCTATATACTAAAGAGGATTTAACTAATTATGGATCTATTTTGAGAGATACCAATGCATATAAACGTGACTATGATGAAGATGGACAAATAAAGCGTACTAGAGCGGCTAAGTATAAAGCTATAATCAGTAAACTTATACAGCATAAAGGCATGGGACTAATCCGTCTGCCTAAAGAAAACATTAATCACATTTACTGGGATGATCCAAATGAATTAGTGGATAGACTGCGCCTTCTAATGGCATCAAAGCAGGCTGGAAACACCAGTCACAACAATGAAATTGTAGCTATCCTGGAGGAGTTGCGAGAACCAGATATTATAGATTAAATACTACTCCATTCCCATACTTCTTCACAATCTACAGATGAGCGTTGACAAGTTTGGACGTTTCTCTAAGCGAGGATAACTTAGGAAAGAAGGTGAACGTGGACCAACAGGAGCTCAGGGCCCAGCCGGTGAACAAGTAGAGCGGGGAATTGGATTTAGTTTAACGATAAACGGAGACTACGATCTAAACTCAAAGTGTATAAAACTACTTGGTGAACCCCTTAAAAATGATGGTGCTACTACCAAAGGCTATGTTGACAAGAAAATTAAGTGTTGAAGAAATAAAAAAAACTATTAATTTAAAGGTGGCAAATTTAACGATATATATCAATGACGAAATCACGAAGATTGAAAACTATCTGCATACTTCAGTAATAAATAAGAAATACTTGACACCTAAAGATGGTGTATATTAGTAAAAACTCTTTAGAAATCTGTTTCATTTATAATTACGATGAGTAAGCGACAAGTGGTAAATGAGCTGCATAAACCAGCGAGAAAAATTTTAAACGACGTCTTGTGATTATAAAAGGACTAGATGACTTGTGGCAGGCTGACTTGGATGAAATGGATCCCTACAAGTATGTGAACAAGGGTTACCGCTATCTACTGACAGTCATTGATACCTTCTCCAAATATCCATGAGCAATTCCAATTAAAAGAAAAACTGGTGTAGAAGTAAGAGGTGCCATGCAGTATATTAAGCGAGGGGCGAACACCTAAAAACCTGCAGACTGATGATGGAAAGGAATTCTACAACAGCCTCTTTAAAAATCTGATGAGGAAGCATGAAATTTATCATTACTCTACGTACAGTTTCCTGAAAGCATCAATAGTGGAACGATTTAACAGAACTCTGAAGGATATGATGTGGAAGGAATTCAGCTTTAATGGAACTTATCAGTGGAATGGTATGGTAAACAAACTGCCCACTGAATACAACTCAAGAATACATCGAACTACGAAAATGAGACCACGTGATACAGCGCCTCCAATGCGAAACAACTGCTTTCAACTGTATACAATCATATACAAATTGTTGTTCCTGCAAAGTATAAAGTTGGAGATTTTGTACGCATCAGCAAATAAAAGCATATATTTGAGAAAGGCTGGAGAGCTGAAATTTTTAAAATTATTAAAGTTCAAAACACAAACCCCATAACATATTGGCTGGAAGATTAGCAACGAAATCCAATCACAGGAGGCTTTTATGAATTGGAGCTGCTGAAAGTTAAACACCCAAACCTATATCTCGTAGAGAAAATCTTAAAGAAGAGTGGAGATAAAGCTTACGTTAAATGTCTCGGATTTTCATCAAAACACAATTCTTGGATTAATAACAAAGATATTTTATAATTTCTTGAAAAAACACCTCTAATACATTATAAAATAAATATATATTTATAATACTTTATACATGTAGCTATAATGAAAATTACTTTAATAAATGAAAGTAAAACTATAATACATAATTTATTTACACTAGATTTAGATTTTTTCTGGGGTTGCCACTTGTTGATCTGATGAAATGGGGTAATGCCCCAAGGTTAGGTTAGGTTAGGTTAGGTAAGAGGGGTGCCGCTAGACAACCAGCCAGCCCCACTAATACCTCCAACGGGTCTATTGTGCCCCTAGACCTCATGGGATAACCCTTCAAGCCGCGGATTGATCCTGCTTTCCTTGGGAAACTCGGGATATATCCAAGACCTTTAACCTAGATCCATCCTGCCTCACTCAGAAAAGTCAGGATGTCTCTGACCTTTATACTTTGGAGCTCCCCCAGACTTGAAAAGAAGTAGCTACCTAGCAGCCTGCCTCTTTAATTCATCAGAGCGGGGCATTTGCAAAGCACATGTTTGACGGAGTTAATTTCCGCCGAGTCCCTACAACTCCTGCAGAAATCGTTCGCCGCTATTCCCAGTCTTCTAGCATGGTCCTCTATGGCTCAGTGAACCGTCAAGACCCCTACTAGATTCCTGGTATTTGCTCTGCTGCTATTAAGCAGTTCCCTTGTCCTTTTCCTGTCATATGCAGGCCATAATTGCCTCGGAATACGACAGGTATCCCTGCTGGTTCATCGGAGGCCTGCCTCACGTAACCTACAGCTGTGGAGCTATCCAATTCGGAGTCATTTTTGGCCAACTCATCAGCCATCTCATTGCCTGAGATATCCTTATAGCCAAGTACCCAGGTTAGGGTCACCTTGTGCCTTACAGTCAATTCCTCAAGCCTGGTTTTGCATAACTGCACCAATTTTGGTTTTACCAGCCCAGCATCCAGCGCCCTGATGGCGGCTTGGCTATCAGTATATATGCAGATATGCCGTGCGGGCTCTCTGCACATGGATACCAATGTTGCCGCCTGATAAATCGCTGTGAGCTCTGCCTGAAAAACACTGCATTTGGCAGGCAGTCTATAAGACTCGTGCCACTAGAGATCTCTAGAGCACACTCCAGCCCCTGTGCCCGCACTCGTCTTGATACCATGCGTAAATATAGAAATATCGGATGTAACGACCACCTCATTCCCCTCCCAGTCAATCCTGGTGGGTATCGTTGCATTGCTACCTCCACCAAAAGCCAGGATGGGTACTTGAGAGTCTGTTTCTACCCTGCAGTCCCTACAGTCTACATATTGGAGTGCCCAAAACCCCTCTCCGTCCAACAGCCCCCCGATCACAGCCTGACAGCACTAGTTGCCGCCACACCCTTACAATAAAGGTCCAGCGGCAATAGGTCAAGCATAACCTCCAATGCCGGCTTGGGCGTGGTACACAGACACCCAGTTGTACCAATACAGGCGGCTCTCTGGTTTTTTGACAGTACATCAAGGTTCCAATTCCTCGTCAGTGCCGTCCACCAGACCGTAGAGCCGTAGCAGAGGATGGGCCGAACTATGGCTGTGTACGTCCAGTGTACCACCCTGGATTTTAATCCCCAGGCCACACTGGCCTTCCTCACGCGTTCTTGTTGATTAGCCTTTCAGCTCAGTTTGGAATCGAGGACACCCAAATACTTCGCTTCACTGGAGAGAGTAAGCTCACCTCCTCCCAGCATTGGAAGTCTGAAATCTTGCACCCGCCTACTTCTTGTAAAAAGGATTAGCTTCGTCTTCGAGGGGTTCACCCTCAAACCACTATTATTGGCCCAGCTATCCAGCTTAAGCAGCGCGCACTCGAGCCTTTCGCTAATAGTAGAGAGAAATTTGCCAGTTACCAGGATGCATATGTCATCCGCGTAGGCAACTACCTTAACGCCCCCCTCTCTCTAACTTGATGAGGATTTCATGCATTACCAGTAGCCACAGGAGTGGTGATAGCACCCCTGCGGTGAGCCTCTATAGACTGCTCTCCTGACAGTAGCGTCGCCTGAGCAGGAGCTAATCATTCTACTGAGAAGCATTGAGTTGATCCAGTCACATAGACCCTTATCAACACCCACCCTTCTCAGTTCATGAAATATAACCTCCGTCTTCACGTTACTGAAAGCCCCCTCAATATCCAGGAAAGCACCTAGAGTGTACTTCTTACACTGTAGGGACTTTTCAACAATGGACACCACTGAATGTAATGCCGACTCTACCAATTTCCCTTTTGTATAGGCATGCTGACTACCACTGCCGCCCTGCTAAACATTTCATATATGCACCTCTATCATTCTCTCCAAGACCTTAAGCATTAAGGAGGAGAGGCTGTTAGGTCTAAAGTCTTTTGCCTCGATATGGTCTGTTCTGCTGCTTTTGGAATGAAGATTATCCTCACTTCTTGCCAGGCCCTGGGAAGGAAACAGAGCCTCAGGCAGCTCTTAGAAATCGGCACTAGCCATTGTATTATGTACCTAGGTGCCTTCTGCAGCATAATTGGTCTTAGTCGATCCACCCCAGACGCCTTAAGGGGACTGAAAGAATGGACCGCCCATTTCGTCGCTTTTACACTAACTATGGAGCTGATCACCTCCTCCTTTCCATTCTGCAGGTGCCGTTCTGAAGAACTCGACACCGATGGACCTATCTCCCCGCTGCCCGGAAGTGGGCGTCAAGAAGTACATTTAACAGCTCCTCGTTTGTGTTTGTCCAGACTCCGTTCTCCCCTTTTATGAAGGACGGAGTACTACGGTCCTTAGCAAGCACCTTCCGAAGTATAGACGCTTCTGTATTATATTCTATTGACTGACAGAAGCTCCTCCGTGAAGGTCTTTTTGCCAGCCTTAGCGCCTTCTTGAAAGATCTTAGGTCGTCCTTATAGCAGGACCAGTCTACCTGATCTCCGCTGCGCTTGGCTGCATTAAACAACCTACGCGATTTTTATTTAAGCTTACCCAGTTCCGCATTCTGCCTTGATTTTTCACTGGATATGCTTATGGAGCAGGCTTCCAGGAATGCTACGTTTAACGCTTCGGTGACAGTATCGACCGCATCATCCACTGCTGACTCTGTGATGAGTCTTTCGGATGGTGAACCCAGCCTGCCACTGACTACATCACAGAATCGGTCCCAATTTGTCCTACGAACATTCCTGAAAGCCTCAACAGGTCGCGCAGCAAATACAACCTCGAAGAGTATCCAAGCGTGGTCTGATAAAGACGCCTGGTCAGACACTCTCCAGTTGCGAACCACGAAGTTCTCCGAACAGGTGACTAGGGTTAGGTCCAAGACCTCACTCCTGTTTACTGTTCTGAAAGTTGGCGTATTGCCTCTATTACACACAATGAGTTTAGTCTCTAACAAATAATTAAAAAGAGACTCACCTCTCGGGTTTATATCCGTGCTACCCCAAATGATATGATGGGCGTTAGCATCACACCCTAATAGAAGATTGATGTTCCTCGTTTCAGCAGCCTCGATCACCATTCTCATATCCCTGGAGGGCGCTGACGACTCCTCATGCGGCATGTATGCCGAAGCCATCCAGCATTTGTGGGCCCCCGCCTCTAGCCCTTCAACCACAAGATCCTTAGAGCTGAAATTAGATAACATTGGTGCCTGAAGGTTTTTCCTAACAAGTGTACATGTTCTTACCTTGCCTGACTCTTGACTATAAAATAGTCTGAATCCTCTGAGGCCTAACCCCTGAACCTTGGTTCCACGGCTCCTGGATAAGCGCCACATCTATGCCCCCCTTATTTAGGAGCAGCATAAGTTTGGCTGACGCAAGGTTGATTCGCCCCACCTTCATCTACAGTAATTACGTCCTCCTCCCTGCAGGTTTTATTTCTCCTAAACAGCCTGAGAAATACTTCTCCCACAGCAAAATGGAGCTTTCCCTGCCTCTTCCTGATGATGGGTATCGCATCTTCGTCCACTAATATCACGAAGCCTCTACTCCCATCTCTGGGCTCCTCTATGGCAACAATCTCCCACTCCCTCATCGGGACGTCAGGATTTTGTGCCTGTAGAACTTTTAGGAGATTGCTCTTGTCGATATCCACGTTTGGGATCACCACACGACCTCTGGGTTTCTCAGGAATTTCGTGCAGTGGGACGAGCGCCAGTTGGGCTCCTTCCTACGGCACCTCCAATTCCGAGATCGTTTTAAAAGCAAAGTTGTATGTGGCCTTGTCTCTGCACTCCAAGACCCTGATCCCGAGCTCCAACCAAGAATTATTGAAAGTCGGCGCACTTAGTGAGGGGTTACTGAGCACATACCGGATGACAGCGTTCGATAAGGATCTCTCCACTTTCTTCCATTGCTCTCAGTATAGCGCCCGTACCGATTGCTCCTGTCAATCAGTGCTAGCTTTAAGCTATCTGATACCACCTCACTAAGCGGCCTCTTCTCTTTTTCCAGACCCTAACTCGGACCTGGTCTCGATGCCTTACTGAACCCGGGGGATGGTCTGCTGGAGCCTGGTTTCAGCCTATTGGCATTATTATCCTCCTCCTCTGCAGATCTTACCCTTTTCAACAACTTACCCTTTCCAGTACCCTGAACACAGCCACCCCCTTTAGTGGGGCCCGCGGTGCTCGGTTTTGGACTGGATTTCTGTTTTGCCTTGGTTGGAGGTCCCTTGCCCCTGGGAGCCTCCTTAGCGGAGTCGCGTCCCCTGGGTGTTTCCTTCTTCTTCGGCCTTGTAATTTCGTCCTCTCCTATGACCTGCTTGACCCAGCTCAGACTATTACTCTCATTCTTGGTTAGGGAGTCGGGTTCTTTGGCAGAGAGGACCTGAGGGATGCGTTTAGCGCTTTGATAAGTACTCTTCCGCCGCAAACCGTCCGTCAGCTTCCTTTCCCTCCTTCTCTTAGCCTTTTCTACTGGCTTGGCACTGATCTCAGGCTCGACAAGCAAGTGTTCCTCAGTATCCGTCGACATCGACTCATACTCGTGAGACTTCAGTTCCAGCTCTGAGAGCTCTTTCTCGATCTCGCCAGTCTCCACTCTCTTCCACTATCTCTTTTTCGGTGTCTTTAGGGGAACACCGCCCTTTTTTCAAAATAAATTTGTCCATATGGATCCCTAGAGTAGCGAAGAAACTATTTAACCCGTGGCAAAGATTCGCATTACCACGGTAAGGATACAATTAAAACTGGAGTTCGCCAGGTATCTAGAGTTCGCATGCCATCGACTAAGCTCTCCCTTAGCCACGCAGCCCTCGGCGTATGCTGTTCCACCTTGGATTGGGTTTGTATCAGGTTTTAGCCCCCTAATCAGTGTCAAGCCCACCGAACAGCGGTTACCACCTCGCACTACGTGGAAGTACCCGATCCAACGCCAACATCTTCACTTCACCCACCACTGGGCTGACCGTATAGCAGGATCCATTACTCAGAGAGAAGATAGCTTTGCTTGATGTCAGCTATAGCGAGGGTGCCCCAAAGTAAAGTATCCATCGTTCCGCTCATAATATATCGCTTATAATCATAAGGACTCATACCCACATAAATACACAGCTGCACACATCCACCCGCGCCAACATACCACAGGCACTCATACTAAAGTAAACAACTGAAACCAAACTGAAGCTGACAAGTATACAGTCCCCGATATAAATTTGCTTAGGGTATTTACCATCATTACTTAAGCCGTACACATTCTACTCAAGCCTTGGTACAGGTAACGTAGCCCAATGCAACACATCCCAGACAAGCCTAGTCATATCCGCAAAGTGATATCGTATCCCCAAGCCCGAGATGATGTTGTACCGGCTAATTCCACAAGGGGACATTGCTCAAGAAATAGTGTTTGCATTCGAAGGAGCAACTGTGACTTCTCAATGCACGCACCCCAATACCCAATAATAATAATAATTTGCTAAGAAAACATCAAGCCAAGGTGATATCATGTTGTGAAATTCGAATGATGTTGATATCTACAACTTCCCCGCTAAGAAATCTAAATTAGGCACACCACTTGAAAACAGCAAAACCAAGATGACGTCATTCTGATATCTACAACCTCCCCGCTAATAAATCGTCAAGCAAGAAAACAGCAAATCCAAGGCATGGTGGTAGTACCTGCTAATGCCGCTAGGGAACCTTACTTTCCCTCGAGGTGAACAACATATGAAGTACCGGCTAATGCCGCTAGGGATCCTTACTCAAGAAATGGTGTTTGCACTCGAAAGAGCAACTGCGAGTTTTCAATACACGCAACCCCTAAACCCAATAATATTAATTTGCCGAGAAAACATCAAGCAAAGGTGATGTCATGTTGTGAAATTCGAATGATGCTGATATCTACAACGTCCCTGCTAAGAAAACGTGCAGCATTTAAAAACAGCAAAACCATGATGAAGTCACTCTCCCGCTAACAAAAGAAAACAGCAAAACCAAGGCATGCTGGTAGTTCCAGCTATGGCCGCTAGGGAACATTACTCAAGAAATGACGTTTGCGCCTGAACAAATGTAGCTAATATCTCGAAAACCAAAGCCGTAGAGGATTTCGGATGAAAATTTTGTTCCCCCTCCCACCCCACACCGCCCAGAATGCATTACCATGAACAAAAATAGCTTGAATTATTAAAACGCTAATATCTCGAAAACCATTTGAATTTGAAATTTGATTTGAATAGATACGCAATGCTGTGTGAGATGTAAATAAAGTTTACACAATCATACTATGGTCATCAGTATCAGCAGTTCCTCAAATGGTAGAAGTTCAAAACCGATGCTCCGATTGCTGTCATTGATTGCTCACATCAAAATGAAACATTAAAAACTGGACCTGTTGACATAAGGCTAGAATTCAAGAAATCTGACAATATACCGGCTAATACAACAGCATATTGCCTGCTTCTACCCGATCGAATAGTGGAATACAGTCCGCTGACAAGTGAAGTTAGAAAGTTAAATTAAGAAGATGGCTGTCATCGTAGACGTCCAAGGATTCAAAACAAACCTCAATGAATTCATCACTAAAGAACTGGCAATTTTAAACAATGAAAATCAAATGCAGCACTTTATATTTCAACCACCGTTCAGATACAAAGATTTGACTTCAGCAAAAACGAGGCAAGTAAAATGGCTTCAACAAAATTTTCATGGATTCCGCTGGGATGATGGCTATATTCCGTATCACAAGCTGTACACTATAGTTGAACCACTGCTTCGAAACAAAACCATATATTATGTAAAGTGAGCTAAAAAAGTTCATTGGATGCAGAAGATAGTTGGAGAGTGTGAAATCATTATCAACGTCGAAGATGAATACAACTGTGGAATACTAATAGAGATTAACACAAATGCACCATCTTGTCAAGTTCATATTGGACAATGTGCTATTAGAAATACTTTTATAACAAGAAATTTTATTGGAAATATAAACAAATGTTTATAAAACATAAGACTTTTCAATACACATACCCCAGAACCCTCACTGACATCGTCTAGATTCTGTTCATGGTGATATCATGTTGTGAAATTCGAATGATGCTGAGATCTACAACTTCACTCCTAAGAAAACTTATTTAGGTGTAGCAAAACCATGATGACGTCATGCCAATATCTAGAACTCTTAAAAGAAAACAGCAAAACCAAGGCAGTCACTGACTTGATTTGAACCGGCGCGGTTATTTCAAAAACATTAAAAAGGAAAAACAAAAAGATAAAATAAAACAAGTTAAATAAATAAATTATTAGTGACTGAGTCTTTGACTTATAATTAACCAGAGCGGTTAATGGTGGAAAAAACAATTAAAAGAAAAAGTTTTCAAAAAGTGACAGCTGCGAAAAAAATTTTTTAAATAAAACAAAATTTCAAAGCCATTGTGATTGAGTGATTCTCAACAAAAACAATTGCTATTTGAACCCTTCAATTGAAGTTGTTCAAGTAGTTTTATTGGAATTAAAATAAAAATGTGTCTGAAGCAATTTATTTAATCTAAATAAATTAATATAATAATTATAATAAAAAAAAATAAAAACATAAAAACAACATGCATTAGCTCCTCTCAGCTATATCTTATTGATTGTGCTAGAAGCAACCAATAAAATTATTTAAATAAAACAATAAAACAACAATAATAAAATATTGTATTACAATAATAAACATAATAAATAAACTAAATTAGGACGACCCTCATCAAGTAATGTGCCTTCTATTCTATACACTCTATGGACATATGAGAGGCTCTAGTTAAAGCAAGGAACGAAGCTCCGTCAAACGATGATGATACCGACAGCTTCACCACTTTCTCCGATGAAGGGAGGTTTGACAGCTGTAGTGATACTTCAACTCTGAGCTCTACCCCAATCAAAAGTTTAAAAAAAGAAAATCAACCTCTTTGGATAAAACTAAATCCAAAAAACGAAGAGACAG
Organism: Dioctria linearis; assembly: GCA_963930735.1. Lineage (NCBI taxonomy): Eukaryota > Metazoa > Arthropoda > Insecta > Diptera > Asilidae > Dioctria > Dioctria linearis. The sequence goes on from OZ005742.1 coordinate 221,990,287, forward strand.
TAAAAAAAAATAATAATTTTTTTTTTGTGTATATAAGCTCTTTATTTTTTGGCTCCTTGGCTCTTTTTAAAATTCCTTAAAAATAGGTGCAAAAGGCTGTACAATGTATAAAGAAAAAGACACTAGCAAAACTAAAAAATCACAAACATAACAGTCAATAGGGACAACAAAAACAAACTAGACACTAACAGGTAAAAGGACAAAAAGTGAACACTATGTTCTCAAAAGAGAAAATAAACGGATACAAAAATTTTGAACAATACCTAAAATATGTAAAACAATAAATAATTTTGCTTGCCCTATTTTGACAATAGGGTAAGTGGCAGTTCCGAAAGTTCAAAAATTCCAAAATAATCTAATAAATATCTTTACCTAATCGAACGAATTTCAACATAAAATTTTGTAATTTAGAACCGAAACCGAAACCGAATTAAAAATAAATGACCGAACGAACGAAAAATTTACGCGATACCGTTATAGAGTCTCGCGAGGGCAGCCTATAGAATCGTAGACCTCTACAAACTGCTCCCATCATCCCTCCAGCTTAGCATCTCTAACAGAGTGCTTGTCCTTCCCACAGCACTTGCAACGGTTCCTAAGCGGGGAGAAGCCCCGTGGACTAGTGTTGCAAATGCTGTGGCCTACTATCACCAGCGAAAGACAAGAGCTCCTTCCTGCACCGACGATAGTGGTTGCCATTTGCAGTTGAATGTGTCTGCGTTCGTTGCCAGATATTCAAGACGTAAACGTCTCTTCAATCTGTCAACGAAGTGGCGCTTAAATGCGTGTGCGTAGTGTTGTGGGTCAGTGTTCTGGTTCCCATCTTCGACTCTCATGTAGTACAAGTGAATTGTAGATTTCGCCAGTGTCAACACAAAGCTAATCATACAATTCACCCGACTACAAACCTTTGGCCCTCATAGAAACGATGTTCTAGTAATGCTGAAATTCGGGTGGATCAACTGACACATAACGCGCACGAGATCCATTGGACCCTGCAAAGCCGGACAAGTGAAGAACCTGTGAAACAGGGTGCCTTCACCAGCACAAACTGTGCAAATTCTCTGAACCCACCGGTCAATATGTGACAACTGATTAGGATGCACAAGGCTGGGATGCAGCAATTTGAATGCTACATCAGCATCTTTGTAATTAGAAGGATAACTGTAGACTACTCTGCAAGTTATCCCTCCCATCACGTCCATATTCACCCCGAGGTATGTTCGCCATCTGTTGTATCCTGTATACTCCGGAGATCTCCTTGACATAAGCACGTTACGGAGCACACGTGTTGTCAGTGTGCTGAAAGGTGTGTGTGGTGGCCTGTTCAGAACGAAAGCATCTTCCACTGGTCCCAAGTTGGCGAATTCTCTCCCGCGCAGAAGCAGCCAGTTCGTGTAGTTGTGAAGTGTTAGTGTTTATTCGACAGTTTCCAGAGATATCAATAATATCTCCGCGAACTCTCAGTGTATGCGTGTCAGCTTCAAAACCCGGAGCATTACTGAACACTGAATCTGTTAATTCAGGATTAAACCTGATTGGAATCGACACGAATTGCGTGTACCTTATAGCGTTCCACTGAAGGTCAAATGCTGGCCTGATTCTGCCCCAGGCTTGAATCGTTCAGATTAGATCCTGGGGCCAGTCACGAGGATAAGGTGGTCGAACAAAGAGTAGGTAGTAATACTGCCCTATGCCGATCCCTCCTAGTACATTCACCCACAGTTGAGAAATCAAGCTGTCTCTCTGGCAAAACACTCTTTGGAATGCACGCACTTGGAGACACCTTGATTTCACAACCAAGTCAGTGAGAGCCAACCCACCTTTCTTGACTGGCAGACAGAGCGTGCTTTCAGCAACTCATCGTCTTCCACACCAAAAGGCGTCTATCGCTTTTGCTTGAAGAAGACCTATGAAGCCTTTATCAAACGCCCCAGACTTTAGCAGATGAACGATGCACGAGGTAATCAAATAGTTTTTCACGACTGACCTACCAATTAATGATAGTAGAAACAGTCGACAACGAGTTTAAAGAGAGTTTCTTAAGAGCCATGCGGCTATTATTTGACTTACTCTCGCGTCCGATATACACACCTAAATACTTCAGGCAAGTATTAGTCCATTGGATGTTCAGTGGAGTATCTGTACGATCTCTCCACCTTCCACCCCACAAGTCTTGACTCTTACTAAGGTTGATTTTAGCGCCCGCTATACGTTTGAACTGTTCGAAAACAGCACGAGCGACCGGAAAAGCTTCATCTCTTGTCACGAAAATAGACATATCATCCGCATACGCCAACATAAGAGGCCTCACATTGGTATACGGCAGATGAACTGCATACTGTCCGAGCATTCGTCGAAGATTCACCAGTAGCGGCTCCAACGAAAGATCATAAAGCATACCTGACAATGGACAGCCCTGTCTGATACCTCGATGCAACGAGATAGGAGCCAGAACTTGTCCTTGACGCTTAATCAAAATCGCTGAATCTCTATACAGTTTCCCGACGATATCGAGCCACCTGGGCGGAAACCCAAATGCCTCGAGTGCAGTCAAGAGATACTCGTGCAAGACACTATCAAAAGCCTTTTGCTGGTCAAGTGAAATCATGGCCATTTGTGTACCTGTCGGTTCATGGTAGGCAAACATATGCTTGTCGTAGATACTACGACCAGGTACACCATAGGACTGTTCCGGGTGTATTACCGAAGCAATCACTGAGCGGAGTATCACCCGTAATGCTTTGCAGACGATTTTGTAGTCTGCATTGCATAGGGTTACTGGCCTCTAGTTCATCATCCTCTGCAAATCTCCCTTCTTTGGAGTCAAGCGCATAACAGGTCTCCTCCAACTAGAGGGAAAGTCTGAATGCGTCTCAACCGCCGAACTGAAGACTTCCAAAAGGTCAGGAATTAATAAATCCCTGAAACGTATGAAGAATTCTGGAGTCCAGCCGTCATAACCAGGTGAAGTGTGTCGCCTTAGATCCTTTGTCGCAGCACTCATATCCTCCAATCTGATTGCTGTATCCAGGAGCTCCTTACTGTCTTCAGAGAAAGTGGGAATATTCTCAAGAAATTCATGAGTGGTCGAGGATGTTGTCGACGTCGATTCAGAGTAGAGACTACTGTAGTAGTCTCGAATATATTCTGATAGCTGTTGTCCGTTGAGGACTTGTCCTGATTCATCAATTATCGATTCGACCTCACAAGAAGCAGTACGACGTCTAGTCGCCTGACAGAAGTACTCGGTTGGAGAATCGCCTTCTCTCAGCCAGCGCGATTGGCCGCGCAGCACAAACTCCAAGCTGTGCTTGTAAGTCTGTGTCGTCAAGCGTTCCTTTATTCCATTTGAATAAAGAATCAACCCCGGCTGAGTTGTGAGAAGAGCTACCACCCGAGAGACCTCGGTCGACAAGCTAGAAGCTTCATAGCTAGTTCGATTTACATTCGCCTCGATAAAAGACCGAATCTGGAGCTTTCCAACATCCCACCATTGACTAAGAAAAGGAAAGTCAGCTTTCCTCTCTTGCCAATCGTGCCAGAAATCAATGAATTCATTGATGAACTGCTCGGAATTCAACAAATGGTTGTTGAATATCCAGTATGCCGTTCGTCTTTCAACTAGAGTGCTGGTCGCCACTACAAGAAGATCACCAACGCAATGTTCTAGTATTCCAGGTGAGACGTAAAGTCTATCAATGCTGGAGCCTGCGAGACTTCCATGGATATTTCGCGAGACCCTCGTGTATGATCTATTCGTAGGATGCATCATACCATAGAGTCTGAAAACACCGACAAAATTCCTCAATCGAGTAGCATTGACAAAGTTGAACTCAACACCAGAGTGCCGATCCATTGAGGGATTCAGAGTGCAGTTGAAATCACTTTCGAGGACAGTTTCGCCGCTAAAATTCACCAGACAGGACTGAACACTATCAAGAACTTGTCTTGTAATGTCCTGGTCATGAGGAAGATACACGTTTACTACCCTGATATGTTTGTCTTGAACGACAAAATCCAAGGAAGAAGCGAAGCGTGGGAAGATATCTGTATAGACAGGAGACGATAGTGTCAATTTGTTGGATACAATGATTGCCACCCCTGAGCCTCGGCGAGGCCCAGGTGTGGCAAACATTGCATAGCCAGTGTGTAAATAAGCATAGCGCTCAAGTTGTGTATATGTGTCTTGTGGAAGGTTCGTCTCCTCTAGAAGCGCGATGTCTATATCGAACATTTTGACATATTCGATAGTGCTGTGTAACCTTGTATGTGCACTTAAACCCCCGGTGTTGATAGAAGCTATCTTGCACATTCAAAGAGATGCGAAGCTCAAACGATGATAGTACGACGTCTACGGACGAGGAGAGTCGACCAAGCGATGCTCCTGCATCAACTGCTCCACCTTCCTATGAAGTCGTTCTAACCGAGCAACATCGTTGTACTTCCTCCTCTTCCTGGACTTCTGTTGTAGGAGTTGAAGCTGAGGAAGCAACAACTCTGGCCTCTCCAGCTCCTTTATAAGAATACTCCAGATTTTATCTGAATTCTTCTTGTACTGGAGCTGGGCAAGAATTTCGGAGATCTTCTTCCTAGGAAGGGTCTCGATCCCCTTCGAGACTTCAAATTGGCTACCAGTCGAAATGATGCTATCACACGACTCGCAGCCACCGAAGCTCGCAAGACCAGTCTCATCCAAGCCGGTGATGTCGCAGTCCGAAGGCTCCTCGAGAGATGCTTCCACCTCCCTCACAACAACCTTCGAAATGCCAGCACCACTATCGTCCTCCTCCGAGTGGGGTCGCTTTGATGCGACTGGCTTTGCTGACTCTGGAGGAGGCAGCATCACACGGTCAACTTTCTTCCTCCTCGTCCTCTTTTTTTAAAGTAAATGGCTAGTTGACTCCTCGTCGGAAGTAGCCGCGTTTTCACGTGCCGGCATGGCACCGTTTACAGCCATAACTATTTTTGCCTCTAGGACAACTTCAGGCACCTTAACCACTGGCTGCTCCAAAATAGCAGGTTGAGCGTCGGCCGAAGGCTCCTTCTCCAGATCCACTACTGTAGTAGTGGCTTCCTTCGAGAGAACCCTGGTTCAGCCTTCTTCCGGGTTCTCCTGGGGCAGTCAGCCCTACCAAATGGCAAGCATGGCATTTCGCTTCGGTGCCCACGTCTATCCAGTGACTCGAGCCGGATAAGTTCGGGTAAAAGCCCCTTGGAAGCGTACATCCCTTACTCAATGTAATGGACGCCTCCCGCCTGGTACCGAAGATACCCCGCCCGAGACCCTCGTCCCCAATTTTTAGGGGAATGGCACGAACGTTGCCATGAACCTTCCCAAATCTTCCCAAGAAATTTAGGAGGCCTTCATGGCAAGCTCGCATAGGGACCCGTGAAAACATGACTCTTGTTGGTTTTTCCCTGAGTGGGAACGGCACAAGGTGTTTACCATCCACCACGATGCCCTCAAGCATAAGCTTGGTAGCACTCTCGAGGGTTGTGGTGTACACCTCAACCATTCCCCCAGCTATTATCCCCATGGAAAATAGCTGCTCACGGGAGATGACCTGGAAAATCGCTTTTAGGTATGCGCTCTGAGGACATCTATTGATGTGCTCGAGCTGCATACCGTAGCTCTCATCGTGCCACCTCCCGTCGAAAAAAGCCTGCAGACCCGCACCGGTCTTAGGCCGAGGCTTCCCTGCGTCCGATGGGGCTGGACGAGGAGTGATGCCCTTTCCTAAAGTTTTAATTGTGGACTCTTTTCTATTCGAACTGCCACTTACCTGAGCGTAGGATATCCCTGACACTAACGCCGGAGATCGTAGTGTTGTTGCTGGTGGTGCTGGTGTCTTTTTCTGCGAGGTATTTGCTTTCACTGAGGAAAGCGTTGGCCTCACTGGTGCCAGAAGATTTTGGCGCTGCAGCTGAAGCTGCGCAGACGACTTCTTTCAAGCTTGGGGTTTTCCCCTGGCTAGATGTAGTCGTTCTTGTGGCTGCGGGTACTGCTACTTTTGCAGTAGTGTTCGGAGCTAATGCTCCAGATGCTTCTGGGACAGTGGCAGCTGTATTTCCTGCAGTCTTCTCCGACGGAGCTGGCTTCAATTTCTTGGCCTATTCATTAGGGCCTTTATGGCCTTTTCAGTGAGCCCTTTCGGGTTTTCCAGGGAAGAGGAAGAAGATTTCTTATTCTTCTTCCTCCCTTGCTTTGAGTTGAGGGGATCATTAGTGCCCTCAGAATCACTGCTGCTCGCATTCATGTTGAATGCGGCAGTGTAGATTTATAGTCCTTTTTTACTTTTTTATTTATTTCTAAATTAGTTTTTATTTTTTAATAATTTTTTTGTTCAAATCGAAATCACATTAAAAAATTTCTGTTGCCATGGCAACGACCAGATTAAATTAAATTAAATTAAATTAAATTGTTTTCTCAAATGTCACTCGAATTTTATTTTAAACACTTTTTCACAACTATTTTGGGAATTATTTTATAAATAATTCACTACAGACGATTGGCGTTACTGTAAGTGAACGTCAATTACACCTTTAACACTTTTTTACTGTTTATTATGCCCTTTTCGCTTGGATTTCCCGGAACTCAAAATGACACGTCCGGTCTCTGCGAGAATAATAATAAAAGAATAAAAAATAATTATAACAATAATAATAATTACAAACTACATACTAGTGATAATGAAACTCAGCATAACGACAACCCCGAAATAACAAACGTTATGAAAAAAGTAAAAAAACAAAGTCAATAATACAGAAATCTGCCAGAAAAAATACTGACGTCAAGATGAAGGACCAACCCAGTGCCGTCCCTGGGCCTTCAGACTCCCTCATGCCCATAAAGCTTAGCTTTTAAAACCTGGTGCCGTCCGTAGGTCAGACGTCAACTCTAATGAACAAACGCAATACTTAAATAAAATAGATGTAGCCCCCAATGCCGTCACTCGGCCTACAAACCACAATATGCCCTTAAACCCAAGTGCCTTCCCTAGGTAAGAAGATAATACTAACGGACATACGTTCGAACCAATGGATTCTCCAACGCCAAGGAAGACCCACCCCTAGTAAACAGCAATAAGGTATTTATTAATTTAGATCATATTTATAGTAAGTAACTTAAGATAATGTCAGACAATTACAATATATTACTTGAAAAATACAATAATTTAATTAAAGAAATAGATTATAACACTATATACAAAAAACAAAACAAAAAAATACGGACAATAGAAAAAGTCTTGGTATTGATAAGAGAGAAAAGGATAAGAAAAGTTATTCAAAGAAAAAAACAGCACATAATCCTAGCTCACAGGCAAAAAAAATAGCTCTACCCACAATTGGGACAGGAAACAATAACCAATTTAATCTTTTGATGACGGCACCTTTTGTTCTGAGTCAGATGATGAGGTTATAGACGACTTGCCTTCTCATGCTGACACAACGGATGTCTTTCTAACCAAATCGGTCAAACCTCCGGCTGTAGTAATATATAATCTGGATTTAAAAGACTTCTCTAATAAACTCGTACTCTCAATCAACGAAAGATCCTTCTTATTCAAAAAAATAAATAAAAACACCGTACGTCCCAACATCGAGCTTACAAAAGTCTCCCTGTTCTCTAAAGGCAACCCCAGAATTAAGGACCCAATTTGGGTCCTACAATTAAAAATGGTTCTGACCTCTCGGAAGTAATTAAGACTAACTACTTCCTAGGGCAACGTGTCTACTTCCACAAATTCAAGCCTACAGCTATAACTCGGTACCGTAACTGCGAGTGTTTCGGACATGTTGCCTCCAATTGCTCTATGGCATACCGCTGTGTTAAATGGTCCTGGGAAAAGCCCACTTTCCCCCAAAGATAGTCTACTAAATAATCTTCTGGAAAGAGTTGAAGAAAATCCGGATGGAACAATGTGCGTCGAAAAAGGTGCACTTGCTGCATGTGTTAACTGTGGTCAATCAACAGAGAGCGTCTCATATGCTTCTGTTTTGAAGAGAGACCAAGGCGCCCTCGTAAAACCACAAGAGACACTAGTGAAAATAACCACCGATCAGGTAACATACAATTACCTAATGATGAATGCAACATGATATTTGGTTTGGACTTATTCGAGTGCTTACACAGAATAGATAATAGATAACACCTTCATAACTAATCATAGACCAAACTTTGTACTGTTAAGTGAAACAAAGTTAAAAGCAGTTCACAACTTAAGTTATAAAAACTATAACCTCGTCAGAAACGATAGATGCTCTGAGGGCGGTGGAGGTACGGCCATACTAATAAAAGATAATCTTAAGTTTGTCCAATATGTGAATCCCACAAAATTCAAATACATCGAAACTACAACAATTATGGTTAGCCTCTCTAACAACAAAACACTCGCGGTGACATCGATCTATAATAGAAGCGGAGGCTATGCCATAGCCGATGATATGAGTGAACTATTTAATGAAATCCAGGCAGATTATTATATTACTGGGGGCGACTTTAATGCCATCCATCAGTTCTGGGGTAACGATCAGACCGCTGCAAATAATTTAGGTAATTCCCTACACCGATTGTACACGGACAGCTCAGTAGATGGAAACGTACTCCTGAAATACTCAGATAGATACACAATAAACAACCCTGGTACTCCCTCACTAATCGACTTCTTCATAATATCTAGCAAAATTACTATAAAACATAATAATTTCGGTAAACTCCCCATTTTAGACTACCCCTCAGACCATGCGGCGGTAGAGCTAAATATTTCGCTAATTAACAATCCGGCCATTGCTGAAAAGCAAAAAATACCTGACTATGGTAACACAAATTGGACTCTCTACAGAGCCCATATTAATCGGAATATCTCTCAATTAATGCTCCCGGATAACTGATGCCCCTCCCCTAGTGAACTAGATAGCACCATGGACAGGCTACTACATTCCGCCATTGACCTAAGTGTACCCAAAATTACCTCTCTCTCCCCTTCTGCTTAATATTATTCACCAAAAAAATAAACTCAGAAGAAAATGGTTTAGACTGCAATACAATCCCATTCATCATTTACTTAAATCACAAATCAAGTGTCTAGCAAAAATAATCAAAGACTCTATCAAAATCCATTATACCAATTACTGGCATAAAAAACTCGCTGGTATTAAACTTGATAACAACTCTATTAAAACGGTCAAAAGATACATGGGTCTCTTAAGAAACAACAACATCCCCCCGTTGCAATCAACAGGTAACTCTGAGGTAGTTTCCGATGATAAAAAGAAAGCAACTGCTCTAGGTCAATACTTCTGCGACATACATTAAGCAAACTTCTATATGGGCAACGCCTCTACTAGCTCTCAAATCAACAACTCTATCCAAACAAACTATCAAGATAAAATAACCCCAATAGTAGCATTTCCCAATGACTTCAAAGCAGATTTTGAAGCTAACAGTCCATTCCCATTTCATGATAGATTCGACGACCCTCCCGCTGAGCAACAACCCAACGCTCAGATTACAGGTAGCATAACCCTCCAGGCTAATAATATTAATCACATTTCCTTCATCACACCTAGCCAAACTAAAAACCTAATTAAATCCCGTAATAACAAAAAAACAGCGGGACACAACAAAGTATCTAATTACATGCTTAAAAAATCTCCGCCTAGTCTCTTTGCCTTCTTGGCTCTACTATTTAATCATCTCTTTAACATAGGCTTCTATCCAAAAAAATGGAAACAAGCCATAATTATACCCATACTAAAAGCTAATAAACCATCTAATCTCATCTCCAGCTATAGACCAATATTACTTTTGTCATGTATCAGTAAAGTCTATGAAGCTTTTCTCCTCGACAAAATTAGATTACACTGCGAGGACAACAGAGTAATACCCAACTTTCAATTCGGATTCATGCCCCAACACTCAACTACACATGCCCTAACAGTTTTAATGGAATCAGTAGGCCATAATCTTAAAAACAAAAAACCTACCCTAGCGAGCTCCAATTTAGAAAAGGCCTTCGATACAGTCTGGATAGAGGGACTCATTCATAAAATGAAAAACTTATTTGGTTTCCATGATCACATCTGTAGAATTCTCTATAATTACTTATCAAGCAGAACATTCTCTGTCAAAATACAGAATACAATCTCACAAGCGTTCGAAATAAAGGCAGGAGTACCCCAAGGCTCTCTGATGGGTCCAATCCGTTACAATATTTATACTGCCGAAGTGCCCAAGCCTAGTAATAATTAAAGAAAGTTAATATCCTCTGCTATGCAGACGATACCCTCCTATATGCTTCTGGTTTTAAAAAACATACCCTGAAAGGACGCATCAATAAATACCTTACAACCCTCTTTAAATACTATAATATATGGAAAATTAAAATCAACATGTCTAAGTGTGAGACGATTTTATTTAAAGGTAGGAGAAGGGATTCCCCTCCTAATGCTTGGTCTGGCCTTCATAGTTTTCAACTTAAGATGAATAATTATGAAATTCCCGTTAAAAATCAAATAAAATACTTAGGTGTTATATTCACTAACGATCTATTCTTCTTTAAACACATAAATTACATAATCAAGAAGGCTACAAACTTTTACTGGGCTCTCAAAAGAGCTTTTAAGCCTAACTCTAAGCTCTCCGCCAAGTTAAAAACTGTTCTATACAAACAGATGATTAGACCAATCATGGCCTATGCATTCCCTATTTGGCACAGCATAACCTCGGCCCAAATGGAAAAATTAAGAGTATTTGAACGAAAAATCCTCAGAGACTGCATAAATTATAAACGAAAACCTGGTCAACATAAATGGATCAGCAATAAAAAACTCTACAGTACATCCAAAATGAATAGAATCGACCGGTTCCTTATTAAACTAGCAACCAAGTATATAAACAAATTAAACTATTTGGATAATCCACTAATCCAAGCCGTCAATAAAATCTACGATCCTTTCACTAACATCAAATATCACCTCCCGTTGCACCTAAAGTGGCTAATAACAAGTGGTCTTTCTCCCCGGATGATCTCTTACTATACTATCATAAGGCTAAACATAACGTTATCCACCTAGTATACAACACCGCCCAACACATTGAGCCAAACCAAAATCAATAACCAAAATTATTCTCTCTTTTAACAAAATATAATCCGAACAAAACAATCATTTAATCCATACCCACCCAAGACTATTACTATTACCTCGCACAATAGTTCCTAATTACTCCTCAGACTAATAACATAACTAATACCAACAATACCGAAAATTATATGTCCGATGACACTTTCTATCATCAAAACCTTAACTAAACCCCACCATTATAATAATGTAAATATATACTACTTTAACCAAACCTATCACTTTATATCTACTTTTTCGCCTATTTTTTTGTAGAAACTCCAACTAATTTTAAACCATAAGTTACATAATAATTTTAACCCTCAAAACTAATTTAATATCCTAGTTCTTTGGTAAATGTACTCTTTGTACATGTAAATTACAATTAAAATCCCACAATGTTGTAAAATAAATTAAGCTTAAGATTAAGAATGTTAATATAGTCAGGCAATAAAAAAAAATACTTGTTTAAAAAAAAATACTTGTTTCAAGGCATGCTGGTAGTTCCGGCTAAGACCGCTAGGGAACCTTACTCAAGAAATGGCGTTTGCGCCCGAACAAATGCCGCTAATATATCGAAAACCAACGCCCGTAAAGGATTTCTGATGAAAATTTCGTTCCCCCCTCCCACCAAACACCGCCAAGAATCCATTTCCATGAACAAAAATAACTTGAATTATTAATACGCTAATATCTCGATAACCAGAGCCCGTAGAGGATTTCTGATGAAAATTTCATTACCCTCCCTCCGTATCTTTTACCCCCCCCCCATATACCCTCCATCTAGAATCCATTGGCATGAACAAAAATTTTCTACTATGAACTTTAATTATTACTAATATTAATTCAAAGCCCAGGCGCAACACTTGAAAACAACAAAAGCCTACATTTAGGCACACCACACATCCAAAAAAAACCGTAGCATGCTGCTACGCTTGGGCACAGAAAACCGTAGCATGCTGCCACGTGTGGGCAAAAGTGAATCAAACACTTACCAAACCCGTAGCATGCTGCCACGTGTGGGCAAAAGTGAAGCACAAAAATTTCACATATCCAAGAGAATCGTACCACACATCCAAGAAAGCCGCAGTACCGGAACATCCTGGTAGTATCGGCTAATGCCGTTAGGGTGCAATGAAGACCAAATGACACATCCCGGAGCATGCTGGTAGTACCAGTTAATTCCGTTAGGGTGCAGTCGAGACTCAATGGTGCATCCAAGACATAAACCAGTACAGTCAAGACACACCGGAGCATGCTAGCAGTATCGGCTCATGCCGCAAGGGTGCAGTTGCTGCATAGTACTGAAAGTGATCTCGTATCCCCAAAACTCGAGATGAAAAATGTTGATGTTAACTTAGAGGCTATGAGTCTGAGATGAAAAATAAGCGAACTCCAGAAACAAAATCGAAATCCTATGCTATATCCCTATGCTGGACAGTGTTAAAAGTGCTCTCGTATCCCCAAAGTTGTCTCGTATCCCCAACATCCAAGACATAAACCCGTACAGCCAAGGCATAAACCCACATTTAGTATGGACTCACACCGCCTGGCGATGGTGGTGCCAAAATCCTGGAAGCTAAAACAGTGGCCCAGAAACGCGATAGCGTAACTACTCATAAAATAGGGGGAGTCTAATAGGCATTAGAGTTCAGTCGAAACTATATCGTCCAGACGCATCAGTTTGAGAGGAAAATAGTCGTGCAAATAATCGAGGTGATCCAAAAAGTTGTTTTCATTGCGGAGAATCGGGGCATTTAACGAGTCGTATTTGCTGCGTATGTCATCGTGAAGGACATGTTGCGAGAGACTGTCCACAAAAAAAATATATTATATTGAACAACATGCTACGGACAATTCAAAACTAACATAGGATGAATATCATCCAAGTGTAAAGGTAGGTGGCTGTCAGATGATAGCATACTTATATTTGGGAAGTGATTGCACCACAATACACGAGAAAATTATTAAAGAAAATAATTGACAAAACTATCCTGAAAGGCTTCGGAGGTAATTAGTGACGGAAAATAGGGAAAATTTCGATGGAAGTAGAAGTTGGTGATGTTAAATTCCAAACTGACATTTTAATAGTTGCAGATAATAATAATAATAATAATTTATTTGGGTCCATATACACAAGATTTACATCTTTTAGATAGTATATTATTCAATGCTAAGGAAGTGTGAAATTATATGAAAATTAAAAGGAACCTACAACTAATTCAGAAATGAGTGAAAAGTAAAATTATAAGCAATGTATATAATAATAATAATATAAAATTACAAATTGATAACACTAGATGAAATGACTTACTTCCAAATAACAGACCGCGCTTATATGCTCCGTGAATAGACAACTACTGATTAAAATGACGCGATAAAACACTTTTAAAATCTGCCACCCTTGCCCGCCCCCTGACGTTAAATGGAAGTGTATTCCACAGACGAGAAATATAAACAAAAAAGGAACGCTGCCCAACCAGATATCGCATGCGAGGAATGAGTAGGGTTTCATGACGCGTAGAATGCAGAAAATGCAAATGTTCATACAGATATGAAGGAACCCCGACTTCAACAGCTTATGGAAAAACAGTAGAGCTCTCATATCGAGATATGAATTGAGCGTGCATCCGAGGACAGAGCAGCTGTAGGCGGATACATGATCGTGGCGCCTTAAGTTGAAGACAAATCGTACGCAATCGTTGAAAGCAACATTTATCTTTCGGTCACATTCGGAGTCAAGTTGTGGGTATATTGTTCTGCAGTAAGTAAAATGAGGTATCAGCAATGATTTGGCAAGTTTTATTTTTAAGTTAATAGACAGTAAACTACCCGAGAGTCATAGCTGTTTGAGTCCTCCGTAAATTTTTTGCAGAGAATAGTTCACTTGGTCACAACATTCCAGTTTGCCGTTAAAAATTACCCCTAGATTCTTCACCTTGCTAGTGTAGGGCAACACTACGCCATTTAAATAGATATTAGGGATATCCGCCGAGCTTAAATTACCATTATAGAAAAACAAGCACGAAGATTTAGCAGGATTTAACAGGAGGTGATTATTAGCTGCCCACGAGGAGATATTTTTTAAATCATTGTTGACTCTGTCAATACAATCCTCTATTAAGCCGATTGGTCTAGATAAATATATTTGCACATCGTCGGCATATAAATGGATATTCGCGTCTTCTATAATATCAGGAAGGTCATTTATAAATAGTGAGAAGAGAAGTGGACCAAGAATAGAGCCTTGCGGCACTCCGCTGGAGATCCTTTTCCAATTAGACTTAATGTCGCCAATCTTTACTTGCTGAAAACGACCAGATAGGAACTCGCTAATAATTTTAATGGCAGAATTAGAAAACTTGTATACTTTGCGCAACTTCTGGAGAAGTAGGCAATGATTAACCGAACCAAATGCCTTAGTGAAATCTAGTAATACTAAAGTCGTCATTAAATTATTATCAAGAGAGAAGCGAATATCAGTGGACACTTTTAACAGTGCTGTTTCGCAGCTGTGACCTGCACGGAATCCAGACTGCATTTTCGATAAGAAGTTATTGTCTGATATATATTTAAGACTTTGATCATATAAAAGCTTTTCAAGAACTTTGCAAAGGAAGCAAAGCAAACTTATAGGTCGGTAGTCGCTAGCGGATACAGGAGCAGAGCATTTAGCCAAAGGTACAACTACGGCATTTTTCCATATTTGTGGAAACTGAGAAACGGTAAGACATGAGTTGACAATAAAAACTAAACTATCTAGTATAGCTGGCAACAGCATCTTAAAAAACTTCGGCGAGATGTCATCAGAGCCTGTTGCATTAGACTTGATAGAAGTGACAGCATAGATAACTTCCTCTGGAGATACGCAGCGGAAACTGAAGTCATCACAAAAGTCATCATGGCCAACATTATAAAATCGTTGTGATGGAATGGAATGGGATGAAGTGAAATACGAATTGAGTTCGTCGGCATCAAAATCGCAAACAGGTAGATCCTTGCCATATACCCCGCTTTGTTTCAGATTTGACCATAGCTTCTTTGAGGTAAGAGAAGGATTTAGTAATCTGCTCATATAATTTCTCTTCGCACTTCTAATTTCAGTTGTAACTCGATTTCTGACTGCCTTATATCGTATAAAGTTTTCATTCGACTTACAAGCTTTGCATCTACGAAATAAATATTCTCTTTCAGCAATAAGATGTTCAATTTTATCACAGTACCAAGGAATATGACCAGGAATAATCTGTTTACTTCGTATTGGAGCATATTTATCATGTAAATAATATATGAATTTATAAAATAATGTTAATTGTTCATCAACAGATACACAGTTACGGATAGCGTCCCAGGACATAGTAGATGCTTCCTCAAGTAGATTTTGAACATTCACACCATCGTATGATCGATACTTTATTATCTTAGGCATTGGATAAAAACAAATACTATATGACAGAAAGATAAAGTCATGGTCGAAAACACTAGGCGGAGTTAGTTGGTTATGAAAAAGAATGCAGTTTTTATCGGCAGTGAAAAAGTAATCAAGTAGAGATGGATTATTGGTATTGTGATAAGTTGGAAAGCCATTGTTGATTACCTGTAGGTGGCATGATTGAAACAAATGCACGAAACTGTCCACGCATGTGCTCCTATGTAATAAATTTATATTGAAATCTCCACCCACCACTATATTGGAGTAACTTTGACCGAAGTGCAAGAGAGCACCCTCTAGTTCCTTAGCATTATCTAAAGTAAACATTTCTGGCGGAGAGTAAACGGTAAACAGTAGTAATTTCTCAGATGAGCAAATTACTTCAACTGCAAGAAATTCGATTGGGCCATTGTGGGACTTCTTAACAATCCTAGCTTTAAGGCAGTCTTTAACATAAACAGCCACCCCGCCGCCCCTACGATGCTCGCGATCATGCCTAAACAATTTATATCACGGAATTCCAACTGATTTCCACGAAATATACTTCTTTAACCACTTTTCGGATATAAGAATCGAATGAACATTTGCATCCACAAACATCTCATGAACTTCACAAAATTTTGATTTTAAGCTCCTAGCATTAAAATGGCAGATGTTAAACCCATTAGTTTTCGCAGCAAATATAAAGCTCTCAGTGTCACCATGATAATAGGAAAGAATCTGTTAGGAAGACAAAAGGTTAGAATAGAAAAGGAGCAAAAAGTATTTAGGATTGATTTATCGCCGCAAGGGAAAACGGATTCTAGAGAAATATCGAAGACAATCATCATGGAAGAACAAATCCTTATATCGGACGAAGTCAGTGAAGGCAATAAAAGAGATCTTCTTCTCAGTATAATAGAAGAGTACAGGGATTAATTTGCGTTTAGCACTGAGGAAATGGGCAGGACAGAAATGGTGGTAATGAAAATAAGGTTAAAAGATAATTCGATACCAATAATACAGGGCACCTTATGGCCTTAAAGATACACTAAAGAATGAAGTTCAAGAACTGATTGACATGGAGGTTGATATCATTCAGGAGTCTACATCGAATATGCTAGCCCCGTCTTATTAGTTAAAAAGAACAGTGGCGCTCATAGAATGTGTGTAGACTGTAGGCAGCTGAATTCAATAATGTATAAAGAGAATTTTCCTATGTCAATTATAGAAGAGACTTTGAATTCATTACCTGGCAAAAATGTTTTTGCAACTCTGGATTTATTAAATGGCTATTATTAGATACCCGTCGGTACAGCCAGTCAGCATCTTATGGCCTTCGTGGCACCTGAAAGCCACTATAAATTTATGAGAATGCCGTTTGGGCTAGGAAACTAACCCTCCGTCTTCATGAGAGCAATAACCAAAGAACGGGCAGACATAGAGTGCTAAAATTTGTTACATAGTATTTTCATAGTAATAGCAAATAAATTTCAAAAATGGAATAAATTGGGCATCTTTTTGGTATTGGCATATGAAAATTTAGGTTTTTTATGGATACTTTGAAAACGATCAGTCCTATAGATATTTTTATTGTACTAAAAACTACTTCAGAATATGAAATCCTATAAAATATATATGAAAAGTATGACTTCTTTGGGCTATTGGCCGGCCGTGAATGTATTTTGGGCCTGACGTGTTTAAAAAGATATTAAAATAAAAATTTTACATAAATTGGTCTGTTTGTCCCTAAGGCAGAATCAGAACTTAAACATTATAAAAATTTATATAAATTGAACAATTGTTCCCTTTTTTGCTATGAAGTTAGCTGCAGCTCATTTTAACAGAATAAAATAACCATGAAGGGGGGGGGGGGGTTGGTGTGAATACTGTGCAGTCTTGTGCGCGCATACGACGGGACAACAACATTATGCCACATGGTATAGCAAGTCGCCCAGTCACCATTTTAATACGGTATCGCATGACTTGCAAATATCTCCGAATATTTGTGTTCCGGCTAGAATCGGTATTTTTGACGCGAGTCATAAGGCTACCGACTAATTCTACTAAATACTCGCTTTAAACTCTCAGTGATATTCGCGAGTCATGTGGGACCGGCTTTGCAAATAATTGCTCCAACTCAACCCACTTTTAACATTTGGAGTTAACATGCAATTGCAAATCAAACCATACATTTGTACCTAAATACACTTTTCTACATGGACATATTTTGCGCCTTATTTCATCTTCTACTACTCCACTTCAGGCATTATAATTTTGAAATTAACAATTCCCAGCATTTTCCCGCTTGATTGTTGGGCATTTTATCCTGTTCCCGGAGTCCAATACATCACATTGATTTCTATCAAAAGAACAGCAAATGTGTCAGAATACATTGGGACTGACAGTAGGTTCATGAATGGTTGGTAAGAGGGACCTTCAGTTTTTATTGTTGGTATGCTCGTTATGAAACAGTCCCGTTTATGTTAGATCATTTCACATTAAATTTGCAAAAATTCTATCAACTGTGTAGTTTGGTTGGAAATTTCAGAGGTTAATAGTGCAATTATTGCTGTTAACCTCTCGCTAGAGAATGATATATTAAGTATACTAAAAAGTACTCTAATTCCTGCTATACGTGTTTCAATGGCCCCGATCCTTCTGTATATTTCGAATTCATTCTAGGCATATAGCTTGTGCACTGGAGTTGGCACATTTTTAATCGATTGTGACTTTTAAAAGGCTGAGATGCGTTGTTAGCGGACTAATGCACAAATAAATGTCTGTGACTCCGTTAATAACTAGTGGTATCATATTTTATATTAACCAGCAGAGTATCGTCTCGAAGCTGCTTCTTACTAGGAATACAAGATCATTTCGTCTCGTTACAATATTTTATATCTCTTGCGGTAAAGGTTAACAAGAAATAGTTCGTAAAATAAGGATGCAAGGGGCGATAAGTAACATTCTTTAAGGAAGTGTTATCTCATTCTGAGTTTCGCAGATTGGCACTGAATCTGTTGATTAACGAGACAGTGGTTCGCTTCATATTTGGTTACATGATCAATATTGGTACCTTCTACATCGATACAAACCGTTAGCAAAAATAGCTTAAGAAAGAAGGTCATTTTACAATTTTTAAACTCGTACCCTAGATTTTGGATCTCACAACCGTTCTTTCTTTAGCTCGGATGTTTGAGATTCGGCGTAGCGAAGTGGAATTCTGGTTAGGCTCAAGAGCTGAAGATAGGCTTTAATGTTGACTCAAGCTTACCACAGGCAGGTTTTTTTACTTGGGAAGTTCTTTACTAAAACTTAAAAACTTCTTACATTACTACTGTATTTATAATACTCAAAAATTACTAACTAAGCAACTTAGTGTAATGAACTTAAGGTGCTATGTAGTAGGTGCCTCGTAGTGAGCAATATTTGTTTCGAGTTCAATAATTATTGGGGGAAATTGCATACTTAGCGCAATTTGCTTAGCAAGCAAGAGTTCAATAATTATTTCAAGCATGCTACTTTGTTTTTTTGCTATGCGATTTTTGACCTATTGAAATTTCATATATCTATACCTACAGTCAGATTTATTGTCTTGTATACAATTCTTAACAATTTTGCAATTATGTAGATCTACAGTTACTTCAATTATTTTATGTTCACGTTTGAACAACCACCATCACCGAAAAATCAAATAGTTGAGATTTAGAAGTATTATATAGCAGTAAAAGTTTATTAATGTATGTGGGTTTTTTTGTTCCCGGTAGATTATTGCATCCATCTCGCTTTTCAAGGCTTTTGCACAATATTTAGTCTGTATTACGCTAATCATTTGCTCCAGTTTTAACTAAGTTTCGGGCTTCTCGATGTTTTATAATATCTTACAAAACTCTAACAATATGGTCGATTCTTACAACATAAATAAAGGGTCGGAAATTCTCGAAGATACTATATTAGTCTAAAGATCTGTATGATTGTATTCAGGAGTAAAATTCTTTGGAAAAAACATTATTTAGCTTTATCATTTTCACCTTATTTAAGTACGCCGTCGACATATTAGAGTAACAAATTCCTATTTTTAACTTTTTGCTTGCTTAAGTTTTAATATTTCAATAAATACTTTAGAAATTATCTAAGCACCAAAATATTAACTGTCAATTACTTACGCACATACGCTCAAAATGAAATCACAAACAAAATCAAAAAAAAATCTGATTAAATCCTTTCATAAAATCACGTAAAAATCATAAAGCTCTACTTCAAGAGCCCACAACAAATCTGGTTACAACCTCACATCACGCATAGCAATTTAATATAGCAATCTCGGGGGTAAAAATGTCTCATCGTTGAACTAGCTTCATCTGATTTTCATCAGTCCACCGTCGATGCGGATTTAGCCAACGGGGCTAACCAATGTGGCTTACTCTAATTTTTGTGAACAGAAAATTATTTTTGTGTCAACATGTCACACCTTGGGGAGTATGTTGGAGATAGTTCGTGATTTCTTAATACAAGAAAGGGATGCCATCGTATATCCCTGAGGACGAAATTGTCAAACTAAATATATGACATGTGTCACATTGTACATATATTTTATACTAGCTATACATATGTCAGCCAAAGAAAGTGGAAAGCCTATTGGGTTAGTATGTATGAATAACTAGGCATACCATTATGGCAAATTAGATGGTTAAATAATTATTAAACTGAGAGGTTACTGGAATTATGTTTAGTTTATTTGAATTTGTTGCCTGGCTCATCGATAGGATGTTAAAATATTTAAAAGTCAACCGAAATCCGTAGTAATAAAACTAAAATCATATTAAAAGAGAGAAAGTTTCAGGATTCGTAAGGTGCAAAAGAAATACCCAACTAGATATGTACTTAGAATTAAATTGAACATCTGGATGATAAAGAAATTCACGAAAATAGGTACCTAACAAAATACAAAGGCAATCGCTCTGGATAATGGCTTTTTTTCTCATTTCAAGCAGTTTTGTCCTCGTTTTCTCCTGCGATTCGAAGGAGTCAAACGTGACTGTACGTCGCAAGCTAATTTTCTTTTATTACATACTTAGCTGCAAAAGTGTCTCTAAAACGAAAGCAAAATGCCAGGATTAAGTTCCGCTCTGAGTTGCCTCAAAGGCATTGCATGAATATCAAAATTGTGTCAATGGACAAGCAAAGAACACTTCAATGCTTCAAGATAAGCGTATAGAACGAGTCTTGATCCATTTAGTTACTTCTTACTTTGCATAGTCTTTTCAAGTGGTTGAACGGCACTAATGTAGCGACAAGACATTTTTCCTTCGACGACTGTCATATTATTCCTTTTAAAATGTTATTTTTCCAAGTATGAAAAAAGTGAAACGAACTTCCATAAGTTTGCTGAAGTCCAGAATCTGTCGATTTCCCATTACATAACTCGGTGTATTAAAGGAAAGTGTTGGCTAGAATTTAAAAGGCAAGCCCAATCAACATTATAAATTAAATTTACGGCAAAAGTAGTCACAGTCGATGGAAAAATTTATCATCGAAAGATTACTTTACATTAAACATGTGTGGATGGACTGGATGTCTTCCACGAAGAAGCATCAAATAATTATTATTTGTATAAATACTCTAATAGGTCTAATAGGTCGACAGTGCTTCATTTCACTGTTTTTAGGCGGCGTTTTATTCAACGTTTTCCTTAGCTGTGATTTCATCCAAATATAAATTTGCGAGGCTCAGTCGATGCTTACTTATTTACTTTGATGCTTGTGACTATACTACGAAACTTCATTCAAGGCTTCCTCGAATCTGGATTAGTCTTTTAATTCGATCCTTCTTCGTTGATTTCCTTAGCGAAACTCGACAGCCAATCCCTGAGAAAAGCGTGACTGGGGCAAGCATCGAATGAAGAATCACTGGGGTAGGCTTAAGCAAAACGTTGAGAAGGTAAGCGTTCGTTGAACTGTCAATGAAAGAAACGTCGAATGAAGCGTTCTCCAGAATTAAGTATTGGGAAGCATTGCAAAAATTTCCAGGCCAATCGTCGCCAAAGCAAACGATATTCCGATAAACGTTGGGTAAAACTTGATAGCTCATATTAAGTTAGGTTAGAGGGTACTGCTTGGCCTGAATCACTTTGCTCACTGGTGGGTCAATTCTGCTCAATAGATTCTTGGGAATCTAACCTACTAGGAACAACACTAGATCCATCTCTGAGGAAATTCAGGATGTATCTAAGCTCTTAACTTTAAAGCTCCTCTAGATCCGAGAAGAATGCGGGCGAATACAGGTTCGATTCGTTTCGAATGAATCTGCTTTTTTTTAATTTTTTAAACAAATTTTTAATAAAAAAATTGTTTTCTTCTATTGTTCTCAATTTTTTCATTTTTTCATTTCTTTTCTTTGTTCTAATTTTTCATTTGTTTTTCAAGTCACTCAATTTCGCTATTTGGGACCTGTTGATGAGTCAAACCAAGACTTGAAACTTGTCACCCAAAGTATAACGAGTTGTGTAATGAAATAACAAATTAAAAACATTTTTTAGCTTTTGCTATATACCGGAGAATCCAAAAAAAGTTCCGTCTTCACCATATATAAGTTTAACCCGGTAAAAAATCCTATAGAGTAATCTCTATCTTTGTTACTAATAGTAGAGAAATTGTGTGTTGCGAAAACGCAACACTGCGAGTTTGCGAGCAAAACTACATTTAATTTAATTTATTTATAGTTAAATTATCAAAGTTTTTACAACGATAAAAGTAACAAAGGAACATTTTTTTATAAGAAATATAATATACATACATCTTAATATTTAAAAATCCCGTATCACTGTGTTCGTACACGCTAATCTCCGAAACCAAATTTCAATCAAATTTTGTGAATGTGTTTGTTTTGTTCCAGTTTGAAAGATGGGATACTTTTGGGCACGATAGATGACACTGTTATCGAGATCTAAATAAAAAGTTCCCTGAGAACGCGTCGACGTGGAAAGCTACAAATTTGTACACGGCGTTTCCATAAAAATTGTAAATGCAAGTTCAAAAATGAACTAAATCGAGCAGCACCTTCGTAGGGTTCCCATAGAAATATTTCGTTTTTTAGAATATATTTGGACACAGCCTGACAATGAGTACACGTAGAGAGCTGAAATTTGTTACTTGGTGTTTTCATAACAATAGCAAATAAAATTTAAAGATTGACTAAATCGGGCAACCCCTTCTTAGTGTTGCCACACACAAATTTGGTGTTCCACTATATATTTGAAAACTGTCAACATGTGGAGCTCAATTTTTATACACGGCGTTTTTAAAAATAATGTAAATTTAATTTAAACATGGGAGAAATCGGGCAACTCCTACTAGATGTTGCCATACAAAACTTTAATTTTTCACTATATATTTGGACACTGTGCCTGTCGACGTAGAGAGCTGAAATTTTGAACACGCGCCTTTTAAAAAAAAATTGTAAATTATGTTAAAAAATGGGACCAATTGGGCAACTCCTTCGTAGAGTTGTCCTACAAAAATTTGGTACGTCGTGTTTTCATAGCAATGGTAAATAAAATTAAAAAATCGACTAAGTCGGGCTACCCGCCTTGGCGTTGCCATACAAAACTTTCCTTTTTCAGTATATACATGGTAGTTGTCTTAGGAGGTGTCGAGGTGGAGAGCTCATATTTTGTACATGGCAAATACAGATCGAAAATAGGACCAATCGGGCAACTCCTTCGTAGGGTTGCCATACAAAAATGTCGTGTTTTACTATATATTTGGGCACCGCCTGCAAACGCAAACATATGAATCTATGCTCGCACACTCATACACTTGCACACACACACACACACACACTATACGCACACTCATCTAGACACAGAGTGATATCCTAAAGCACGGAATCGCGCGATTGAGTCAGATAATAGCTTACGTATTATGCATCTCTAAACACTTCAACCCCACCCACACCCATCTAAGTATCTATATTATCGCCGGGCAACGCCAACGGGCTGCCCCTAGTAGTTATATAAAGACTAAATTCTTGTTTTAGCTGCACCGTAAAAAATATCTATTGAAAAGTTACTATAATAGGTAACAAATTGCCAACAATGGTAGCGAAAATTTACACAACTTTATGCGCACTGCATAACCTTATGTAAAGCAATTTTGCACTGTACGTAATTTTACATTGTTTATGCATTTTTCAATTTCCGATGTAAAATGTGATATGTAAATTTACATAATGCTATGGAACTAAGTTACGTAAGTTGTACGTAATTTTACATTGTTTGCGCATTTTTCAATTTTCGATGTAAAATGCAATATGTAAATTTACATCATGCTGTGGAACTTAGTTTCATAAGTTTAATGTAATTTTACATTATTTTTGAATTCTTCATTCCGTATGTAAAGTACACAATACATATGTAAATTTACCAATAGCTGTGTAATTTATTTCAATTGCCAATATAATGTTTCGTACAGAAATTAATAAATGAACTTATGAATGTATGTAACATAAACAATTCTTATGACCATGGCACTAATATGTAACTATAGATTAACAATCAACCCGTAAAAGAAGTAATACTAGGTTCAATGCTAACAGCTACCTATCATAATTTTAAAAATCAATAAATATTTGTAGGTATGCAGTATTTCCATGTTTGAGTTTTTTTTTAGCCGAAATTCAATTATAAAAATACTGCGTACCGAAAAATATTTTTTGATTTTTAAAACGGTTTTTAATGTAACTGTTAGGATCGAAACTAGTAACATTTCTTTAGATGTTTATTAATCTATCACCAACTCACTCCACAACACCAAACTATACACTGACCGGCGACCGCATTTTGATATAATTTCCCGTATAATGATTCATAGCAAAGCATTCTGATAACCGTATGAGCAGAGTACTGAAGGAAATAATAGATATAAATGCAAACGTCATTACTTATGTTTTATTGATATTTCATTTTTAAATATGGGTAATTCAAAGCAAATTACAGTATTTTATGGAATTCTACGCAAATTTACAGAATGACACAAAAGTTTGGTGTAAAATCACAGTACTGTATGTAATTTTACACAAACTTACAGTACGATACAAAACGTTTATGTAATTATATGTAAAATCACATATAATATTTTTAAAATTACTTACATTACTTATTTTTGCAATTAAAAGTAGGAAGTTTGCAGATTACGTAAAAGGTATTTAATTTGTTAACAATTATGTGTATATATGTACATACATTTTAAGCGGTAGTGACTATTTTAATCATAGTACTTTTCCACAAAGTTAGTTCTCAAAACATTTATCATGTAAGGGAACTGTACAGGAACTTCAACGATTCGTTCTTTGGCTTGAGCAAATTTTACAATGGGCCAATAGCAAGAAGTTTATTTGTCCTGGAAAGTCGTCCAGCTCTAATTGGCGGAGCCCCATAATTTCCAAACAGTTCCTCAACAAGACATCGCCGAAACTATAAGGCATCCAACATACAGTCATATTTTTTGCTAATGTCCAAGCGCTGACTTCTGCTACATCATGAACCCACATAACAATAGGATAATGCCATATTTTACCTCATCTTCCTATGCGATAATTCGAGTCATGATTATCTAGCCGATCCACTGCTCCCATATATTTATTATATGTTTTACTCACATGTGGCTGTGGAACAATTTCCCTACGATGTTCCACTGCAAGTCGTCGCCGACATCAAGTCCAGCATCAATACCAAAATCGTATGTTTTAGTAGTTACAGATACTGAAGCCAATAGCTAGCGTCGGCTTAGCCTTCTTGGATCATTTCACACCGAAGTCCTCATCAATATCAGAGTTGAAATCAGCTGGAGTAATTATCATTTCATCCGGACTTGTTTCAGTTGACTCAATAGTATACAATATTTCCACCAGTGATAAAGGTTTTCCGATATAGATAAAATAACAATAAATAAAAGAAAGGCAATTCTATTCCCAGTGATGCAACATTGCTTTTAACAGCCAAATAAAAGTAGTGATAACTTAAATTTTTGCAACACAGGCATTTCTGAGTTACAACAGTGATTTGTAGATCATAAAAAATACTCAATGATAAAAAAATTTCATAAATGCGCACTTATCAGTAGTCTTTTCCAGGAATGCTCATGATCTCTTTCGTCCACAATTTTTTTTGTTGAGAAATACAACACGACTGCTCAGAAAAAGGTGGAAGAATTAACTGGGAAAGATTTTTTTTATCTTTAGCGGTTGTCTATTTATTTGAAGTAAGTTACCGTTATGATTGGGTTCGTAGTAGAGAAATGAAAAATACATTTATTTGCACGTGTCTCTTGGTGCGTTATTGCAACACTGGAATAAAATGGGTTAGTCTAATTTAGAACGCCAAATCGCTCTACTGACTAAGCACCAGATCGCAGCTTTGTAAATTTTCGATAAGCTACCGAATAAAAGATCTCTCAAATATCTTTAGAATTGTGGCTTTTCATAATGTTTTATCTTCCAGTACAATCTGAGAAGGCGTCTTTTCTCACGGAGTGAGCTACAACAGACCACACTAGTATCCCACAATGTGAATGGTGTCCCCCTACCGGCCGGCTCTCTCTCTCCGTCTATATCCTCAATACAATATTTTTGGACAGCCTGGGTAGATACCAGACATCCAGGCCTGCTCGGTTAACAAGAGGTCCTTCCACGAACGAGCTGCCACCAGAAGTCCAATCCTATAGGACTGACCCCTTACACGGAGTCCCCAGTTACCGAGAACTGGTGGACCTTAAAACAACAAGTTGATTTGAAGATAAGCCACTGTCTCCACGTCCACATACGTACATCCATGGTACAACTTTTGCTATAAGGCCCCAGGTTAAGCTAAAGTTTTTCTTACTGATGCAAATAGTCACACTATCTTTTGTCACGCGTTCTAGTATATTGCTTCTCCAGCTCAGTTTAAAGTGTAGTATGTTATCTAAATATTTGAACTGGGTCAATAGAGCTAACTTGGTATTACCAGAGCCTGAAAATAACTCCCCATTAAGTGGTTTTTTAAGTGAGGTCCGACTGAAAACTTTTAACTTTTATTTTTAAATTAAAAGTTAAGAGTAAACTTTTATTGTACTTTTGTACTTTTATTGTCTTTTCAGACCTTTATCTAACAAAAAAACTTTTTGAGAGTATTTCGAGACTTTTATTTTATAAAAGTCTTTTTAAAGTCTTTTGAGACTTTTATTTTATTAATTTTTTTTTTAAAGTCTTTCTTTATGTTTTTATTTAAATATATAAAGTATTTACGGTCTAATGTAAAAAAACCCCTCTCCAGCTGTTTATAACATTATAATCGATTTGATCCATATACATAATATAATTTGTTTATAGATATGGAGTGTATGGGATTATACGACCCGGTGATCCAGTTTATTTTAAGAAAACAGCATATGGTGTTTAAGCCATTTTTTATTTTCCCGAAAATATTCCGATATTTCGGTCTTTGGTTTAGACCATTATCAAGGCTAACAAAGATACAAATCAAAGAGTTAATTTTGCAAACAAATTCTTATTAATGTAAGTGGTTACCTAAACATTGGTATGTCAAATTTACTTATATAGGTTGTTAAAAAACCTTATGTCATAGATTAAAAAGAAAAAAACAAGTTTGAAAACGAGAAAAATAGAGAGACAGAAAAACCACACTTGAAAAGAATATCACATAATCACTAACAATATTATAATTATTAGCAAAGTCAAAGATTTTAAAAATTAACTAAAAAAAAAAAAAAAAAAACAACAGTCAAAGAAAAGGACAAAACTAAAACCAAGACCGGGACTAACAAACTAAAATTATGAAGATATGAACTAAAAACTTAGTTGAAAAGGTACTAAGTTTGTCCCACTAGTGGGGGAGGCCATCCATAGAAAGCATGCATGTATTTATTAAGTGTTTATATTGTGAGTGAATGTATTGTGTGTCGACCTTGAAGTTTGTTGCGTTAGGTTTTCTTGATTGTATGTAGAGGGCTTCTATGTTTTTCCTCTTTTTCCAATTTGGCTCTCTGTGTAGGATTTTGGGATTTTCAAAATCAAAAGTGTGTGTGTTTTTAATTGCATGCGAAAGACAGGCCATGCCATAGTTTCGCTAATCCTTCTGTTGTTGGCTGTTATTCTGTGTAAGTTTAGATGTCCTAATAAAATCATTCCTGTGCTCACGAAAGCGTGTTTTTATGTCTCTTCCTGTCTCTCCAATGTAGACCTTGTTGCAATTATTCGTCTTGCATTTTATTTCGTATATGGCGCCCTTCGTTGGTTTTACAATATTTGTTTTGGTGCCTGTGTACATCATTTGTCTTAATTTATTTTGGGGCTGGAGCCCCAGTATAATGTTGTTATTATTATTTTGTAGAGAAGGAATTATTTTGTTGCTTATATGTGGCGTATATGTGAGTTTTTTGTAAATGTTTTGGCTACCTGTATTGTCTGTTGTTTTGTTATTACTACCTGGAGCATGTTTAACCTGTTTTATTATTTTGTTTATGATGCTGATGGGGTAGTTGTTTGAGGCCAAGGTTTGATGAATTTTGCTGTAGTTTGTGTTGTGAAACCTTTTGTCACTCAAGGCTATCACCCTTTTTGCAAATGAAAGGGCTACATTGAATTTCATGTTGTGGGGGTGAGCTGATGAGAAATTTAATAGCCTCCCCGATGCCATAGGTTTGCTGTACCAATATGTTGAGATTTTGTTACTATCTCTATATAGCTTCATGTCCAAAAAAGGAATGCTTTGTGTGGTAGCATCCTCCGTTTCAATGAATTTTATACGGGTATGTTTATTGTTAAGAATTCTTAATGTCTCGTCTATGGCATGAGTTGGTAACACTGTTATTATGTCGTCCACATATTTTTTAATAAATGTGAGGTAGGTCAGAGATGATATCATCAAGTAGATCATCCAATACAAATTCCGCCAGAATGCCTGAGAGGCTGCTACCCATAGCCAGTCCATGATTTTGTTTATACAAAACTCCCTGGTACATGAAAAAATTGTTTTCCAAAATGCAGAATTGCAAAGCTTTAGTGGAAATGCATTTGGAGATTCGGGTGACTTGTTTAATTTTGGGCCACCTTCTTAGTACACTGCTAATCGCCTGGTCATGAGGGATGTTAGTGTATAATTGTGTAACATCAAACGAGATTAAGAGATCGTTAGGCGAGATCTGTGTGCTATTAATGAAATCCTTGAAAGTGTAGGAGTTGGGCACATTATATTTAGTAGTGTCACAGGTAGCCAAAACATTCAAACCCCGATTTACAAAAAAACTCACATATATGCCACATATAAACAACAAAATAATTCCTTTTCTACAAAATAATAATACCAAAATTAGACTGGGGCTCCAGCCCCAAAACAAATTAAGACAAATGCTGTACACAGGCACCAAAACAAATATTGTAAAACCAACGAAGGGCGCCATATACGAAATAAAATGCAAGACGAATAATTGAAACAAGGTCTACATTGGAGAGACATGAAGAGACATAAAAACACGCATGCGTGAACACAGAAATGATTTTATTAGGACATCTAAACTTACACAGAATAACAGCCAACAACGGAAGGATGAGCGAAACTATGGCACGGCCTGTCTTTCGCATGCAATTAAAAACACACACACTTTTGATTTTGAAAATCCCAAAATCCTACACAGAGAGCCAAATTGGAAAAAGAGGAAAAACATAGAAGCCCTCTACATACAATCAAGAAAACCTAACGCAACAAACTTCAAGGTCGACACACAATACATTCACTAACAATATAAACACTTAATAAATACATGCATGCTTTCTATAGATGGCCTCCCCCACTAGTGGGACCAACTTAGTACCTTTTCAACTAAGTTTTTAGTTCATATCTTCATAATTTTAGTTTGTTAGTCCCGGTCTTGGTTTTAGTTTTGTCCTTTTCTTTGACTGTTGTTTTTATTTATTTATTTTTTTTAGTTAATTTTTAAAATGTTTGACTTTGCTAATAATTATAATATTGTTAGTGATTATGTGATATTCTTTTCAAGTGTGGTTTTTCTGTCTCTCTATTGTTCTCGTTTTCAAACTTGTTTTTTCTTTTTAATCTATGACATAAGGTTTTTAACAACCTTTATAAGTAAATTTGACATACCAATGTTTAGGTAATCACTTACATTAATAAGGATTGTTTTGCAAAATTAACCCTTTGATTTGTATCTTTGTTAGCATTGATAATGGTCTAAACCAAAGACCGAAATATCGGAATATTTTCGGGAAAATAAAAAATGGCTTAAACAACCATATGATGTTTTCTTAAAATAAACTGGATCACCGGGTCGAATAATCCCATACACTCCATATCTAAAAGGTATCTACGGCCCACAAAACAGCTTTTTCTCATATAATTTGTTTATATCATATCCAGACTCTGTCTGTCTGTAAGGCGTTCGAATTCCAGGATGGCTTTTCTTTTAATTAGAAGGAAATTAAAAAGAATATAACAAAAAAATTAATTAAAATAAAAACAAGTAAAAAGGCTAGTATTAGTCTAAAAGACCAATACCTATGATGCCCTAAATAAATGTCCGTATGGATAAATACCATTGAAACATTATCATAAACAGCGGAAGAGGATTTTTTTTAAATCATACCGTAAATACTGTAAATATTTAAATAATAACCATAAAGAAAGACTTTTAAAAAGATATTTATAAAATAAAAGTATGAAAGACTTTTAAGATGATTTTTATAAAATAAAAGTATCAAAAACTTTTAAGATGATTTTTATAAAATAAAAGTGTCAAAAGACTCTTAAAAAGACTTTTATGAAATAAAAGTCTCGAAATACTAATAAAAAGTTTTTGTTTTGTATAACAGTTAAAAATAACAATTAAAAATAAAGAAACTCCCAACTCAATAATAAAAATTACTAATTTTTATTATTTTAAAACTCTTATTTCTTATAATTTTGTTTAATTCTTATGGAATAAAAGTGAATAATAACTCCTATTCTTGAGACTTTTTGAAAAAAGTCATAAAAGTTTCAAGCTCTAGGTATTACCCAACCTTGGAAATCCAAACTCTTGGGGAGATGTCACATTATCCGAAATTTCAGTATACTGAGTTCTAGAAATTCAGATTACTGATTCCAAGAGAAAAGAAATACACGCAATCAAATAGGCCATGTCACAGTTCTCTGAAATTTAGTTTTGCTGAAAAAATTCAGAGAGCCCTTCCGAATTTTCAGTTCTCAGTTTACTGAAATATTTTAGCTTTAGCTTCCCTCAACAGGCTTCAAATTCGACTCTCTGATTAGTGTAACTTCAGTAGACTTTAGACTTGGAGATTTCTTCGATGATTACGTTGATGCCTCTGACGGTTTATTGTTGATTCGACACTCGACACTGAAGGCAGAACATCATCCAGAACTCGAGGCTTCCTCAGGGCGTTGTGAAATTTACAGCGCGGCTTTCTAAATGATCCAACATAAAACCAAGCCGAGCAGATAGCTTAAAGCTAGCCACACACTTTGCTCAATGCTGAAAATTTTACTCTCTAAAGGCCTACTTCTGTTAACAGATTTTTTTCATGTAAAAATTACAATGCTGACATCGAGCGGGTGCTGTAATTGTGTTTTCAATACTCTGAGGCAAGATTTGAATTGAGCTGCGAGGAAGCGTAAGAGAGGCTACTCCTGAACCTTGCTTGGATGTGTTTCTAGTTTAATTACAGCGTTTCGTTGACCGATTACTCGACATTTTTCTAACGATTGTCTTAGCAAGGCTTGTATATACGGTTCGAGATAATTGTAGAGTAAATCGCTGCGTGAAGCATAAAGGAAAATGTATTGGTAAGCATTGAGAGAAGCGACAGTGAAAAATCCCGTGCATCAGACGATGTGATGTGCTAATTGCACTAACATATATAATATGGACTGCTTTCTATTTCACATGGGCACAATTGCTTGTGTCCAAAATAGTGCTTATATTGATGCCAAAATTGCATAAATCATTAGCGGGAAGTTGAAAAGTGAGCACGCAGCTCGAAATGATTTTAATAAAACCTTTGGAATTTCTTCTGCGTATCTAATGAAAATGTCTATGGTAAAACATTTTTTATTAGTAATAACCCTAAATAATTAATTTAAAAGCATTTATTTCGACGAACCGACTTATTTCTTTGTTGTTTATAGTTTTCCCTCAGTGGTTTAGACTGAAAGAGTCAGCAATATAGAAGTGAGCCCACTTTCTGCAGTGTATTTCAATGAACGTAGTCAGTGCAAATCATACATGTCAGTGGTTACTTGATAATTGCATCGGCGACATATCCTTGGCGACGATTAACACGACACTTACTGATATACCTATACTTGAAAATATACTTACTCCAATTGGAATTAATAAAAGAATGCTCAATATAGATGCTACAGATGAAATTCTTTGTATGTAATTTATCGAAATAACTTCTTTTTCCGTTGGTACTAAATTATCATGGTAATATTGCACAGATCACGTTGAGAGCTGTAAATCGATGATTCTTGCTCTACCAGTTCATTTTGGTATTCCGCAGGCTGAAGCAAAAACGCATATGAGAGCTTGTTGAAATAACCTTGTATCTAAATATGAATGTGCAAAACATGCTTTACATGCAAGGTCTGAAGAGGACTTTAGCATGTCTGGCGCCAAGAGAAATCTGCATATATAGAAAAACGGCGACAGAACTATGCACCATAGCCAAGGAGCATGTAAAAGCCATTGTAGAAGATATATGAATAGAAAAGTTTGTAGGTTATGCGTCTAGGCAGGGCATGATTCTTGAAAAGTGTTAACAAAAAGCAATAATGGTGATGATGACGTCAATGAAGGATGATATAGAGATTCGACATAATCCATTTAACTTGCTTTCAATAGATAGATTTTTAGGTTTGAAGGAATGAAGGACATTTTCTAGACCAAGTGTTTTATATTTATACCACAGAATTCTTGAAATTTTTTACAAATAGTGATATGTCACGAACTCAATCACTCTCTATCTACCGGGAAAAATCAATTTGTCTACATTAATCTTGAATATATTGTTCATCAAATACACTAACACCTATCACTTAGGGGTTGTAAAGGACAGTTGTAAGTTGAATTTTGAATATTTTAAAAGGAGATTGTATTCACGACTGAACTGAATGTGATTTTGATTGGAGAATTTCACAGTCCTTACAATAACACGTGTTGAAGAAATCGGATGAAATTGACTTGTGAGTAGAATATTTAAGCAAGTAATTTAAAGAAGGGCGACTACTAGATACATACATACCTTGAAGAGGAATTGGATCGGCTGCTGGATATATCCGGACTCCGAAAAAAATAGAGTCCTGTTGGCTTGCTACCAGAATGACAATAGCTAAAATAGTCTGCAACAGTCGTCTATCGATTGTTAAAAATTCTCAGGGATTTTTTTTAAAGTTGAAAATATACAAAATTCGTGTGCAGAATTTTAGCAACACTAAAAAAAAACACAACAAATTGACAGCAATCTAGTTTAGATACAGAAAAAAAATGTTATTGCGGTGATGGGTAAGTGAACGCACATGATATATAAGCACGTAAGTACGTTTCTATACATTTAGTTTTCACGATAATTAAATGAAAACTCTGACCTTTCTTATATATATATACATGTGCGATTATTTAATTGAAAAAACTAATTCAGTTACTATAAATTCTTACTTGGAGTTTTTTTATTAACCAATAGATGAACACAAGTAACTATTTGAATTTTCGCGAAGTTAACCGGCTTCTGTCGACTGGTGAAAAGATTGCCCACCTCTCATAGATTTTCTCTTCGTGCCATGTCATTGCTGCCTAAGAAACCTACGGGTTTTCAGGTTGAATTATGCCAACGCTATGGTTGAGTTTCAGCCTGTAAATAGATTCGGATTCCACATACATCTGGGATTCAATCTTCACCATTTAGTAAAAGTTAACTTAAGCAAAGAATGGGATAAGGCGGTGGTCCAGTTGATAAATCAGATAAATATAAAAATGTTAAGTATGAAGTATCGAATCTCGCCGGTTACTACGTTTAGATTTTGACATATTAGTTGTCTTAAAAAGTAAAGTAGAGTTGTACGTGGACAGTGCGCGAAAGACACCACTACTGATAAAAAGGGGTACAACCCAAAATAGTCTCAGCAAAGAGCACGAGATAGCGGATTTGCTGAGCGAAGTGTGTGAGTTTACATAAGAATCTGTAAAACCAACCATATATTGGTAGTAAAGTAAACCAATCCCGTTGTCTGTTTGTATATTTCATTTATCCTATTTGAAAACACTTTCATGGTTAATACCATGCAATCGTTATAGTTCGAAATCGAGTAGTATTCAAATAAAATTAATTTGATTATGTTCTTGAGGATTGAGAAATGATTATATAATTTCAAGAGTAAAATAAAGTACGTCATTGAAACGAACGAACTAGTATGGCAGATCGATACCAAATTCGATTTCGAAATATTTTCAAATTTCAGAAGAGAGAAAATGCAATTCATGATGATCCGAAAAGAGCAAGTAAGTTCGAAAGTGCTGTGGCGATCTATTAACTTCAAATTGGATTCACTAAATTAGAACTTCGACAACATCTATATGACACTAAATTCTGCTAGATTGCATTTGAGCCTACTATAAAAAAACTTATAGTTATAGTTTTATAGTGTGTAGGAAAGCAATGGATCTGGCCAATCATTGTAAAATGTTGGAAAAGATCCAAAGACTGTGCCTACTTAATGTAACTAGCGCTCTTATGTCAAACAGCACATGGGCTCTGGAGGTTATCCTATGTGGTTGTCCGACATTGTTTTTTGCCACACTTAACGTCACTGATTTGATAAACCAAAAGATGTTAACTCAGACTAGGTTAAAGCCGTCAAACTAATATACAATATAACTAAACAATTGCAAAATCATTTTCAACTGTACGAAAGACTTTACTTATTTATATTTTTTACTTTATTTTCTTACACTTTGGTTTCTAGACAAAAAAACATCACAGCAATAACAGCTAGTGGTTGTTAACATTTGGAGTGTGTTCAAGTTTTGGCTATAGTCTGAATGCAGCGTTCAATCGTTGGCTATAGCCAACTTCGAGCCAAATATAAGAAATATAAGTGAGGAAAAATCTTACATGTATGTATATATTGGCTTAACCGTCGGAATTTCTTATTCAAACCAAAGAAGTTTGACGTTTATTTGTTTGTTGTCATAGAGATGTGGTGTTGCTTACTTTGAAAATACGACTTCTTGTGCTGTTCCATTTATTAATTCAATACATTATTTTATTACTATGGGTACTATGGCAACTAGTTTCTTCCATTACTCATCATAGTTCCCAATGAAATTAATACAAATATACAAAATTGAAATATGGCTCAATTTTAACATATGTTTATACAAACAAGATATTTAGCTACAGCCATAGCCAGCTATTTGCGAAACTCTTGTTTTTCCTAATCCAATTAATCCTCAGGGCACTACTTAGAACCTTTCATAAATCACCGAGTACTTTTACAATCACCGAATTACAAATCCCGTAAGGACCTCCCAGGTGTAAGTTCTTTTGCACCTCAGCACACACTACGTGCAAACTTACACCAGCAAGAAAGCGTCAATCGCAGTGCTGAGGCTGCATCTCAATCAGAGCTGAATTCACCCTAAAAAAAGAGCTCCACATGAATCCATATTTGAATTTTTTCAGTCAATCGCACCTGATATCGACAGGAACAGCGATCATCTCTCACTAGTATGCTCAAAGGCAATTTCAAATAGAAAATTTCATCTAGGGATGAGTGGGAATCACACTATGTGCTGACAAAGCCTATTATCTACACAGATGGCTCCAAGTCTGAAGAAATAAGCAGACGTTTTCTGCGAGGATCCTCATGTGTAAATTGTATACAGCTTAACAACCACATCACGGCTTTCCAGACGGAAGTAGGGAAGATGTTTCTTTACCTTGAACACTGAGAATAAGGTGGTTGGCATCTTCTCGGACAGCCAAGCAGATGTCAAGGCCTTGATAAACCCATTTACAAGCTCAAAACTGGTATTGATTTTGTTAGAATAATAGACTTCTAGATTATACATTCTACGCATTGTACTAGATTATACGAAGTGCGATGCGTCTAAACATTAGTTAGGAATGTCAATATAATCGGATCTTGTAATCTATGGCCACTGAGTACGTTTTGATTTTTGGAATTTTATTGCGTCGAAGGAATGGTATACGCTCGGATATTGTAAGCGGTAAGAGATTTAAAAGAAGGAAAAACAAATTTTTAAAATTTATGAAGTTCAATAAGTGCCAGAAAGTAGGCAATTATCTTTTGGAAATTGCATATTTGAGCCATTTTCGCTGGATATGGTTAAGAAAAAATTCCAAAAGCGCAGAAATGGTTACATTTTGTGTACAGAATGTGATAGGTCATTTTACAGCTAAGCTTTTGGCCAATACGGAAAATTGGTATTGATGACATTTATTTTATAAAAATAGTAGTTAAATAAAAAAAAATCGAGCAAAAATTCCGAAATTTTAACTTTGTGGAGGTTTAACTTTAAAACGGAGAGGAGGAAGGAAATAATGTATAGAATGTGTAGACCGATGGAAAGGTTTAAAGTTTAAATCATCATCATCATAGGGTGCAACGTTCAGAAATTACAGTGTGATCTATAAAAACATTCCGAAATATCTTAAAGTCCCGTTATCTCGGAAACCGTTAGGGCTCCCATCCCCCCACCCATACAATTTTTTGCTCGTCTAAGCATGACCTATCCGTAGCCTTCTGATATTACACCACTTACGGGACACCCTGTATATATATATGTATATATATTTATTTTTTTCAAACAAGACACTAAACCCTTTCAGTCCCTTAGGGTTTGAATTACGTCCTTGTTAGCGAGAAAGAAAGCTGCATTCCAATTTCATGTTTCTAGTTTTAGTAGTTTCGACTAGACGATCTGTCAGGACTTGCTTTTTAATATATACCTACATATATTGCTACGTGCAATAGAAAAGGAAAAGCGACATCTATTGAAAACGGATATTTTGCATAAAATTACTAATTAAGTACGGACATAAATAACTTTAAGGACGGAGGATCATATTACGTGCAATAGAAAAGGACAAGCGACATCTATTTGTTCGGACAGTAAACAACTTTAGGTTCGGAGAATCGATGCTCCTGGAATGGAATATTCGTGTTATGGGCAATTTATAGAGTATAAATACAGCACTTCTCAGAACGAGAGTTGAATCTTGTCTCAGACAGTAAAGTGAACGTAGTAAACAAGCAAAAGTGTTCAATTTGGATTGCGATAATTTGAAGTAGAGTACTAGAAATAGAGTAAACAGTATAGTGGAATAAAAAGAACTTGTTAGTAATATGTGAAATATTGTGTTTTGAATAACAAACCAACAGCCAACCTATTAACAGTATGTAGGTATATAAATTTGTATGTAGATTGAGCAATTATTGGTGCTGTTGTATAAAAGAAAAAAAGGCTACACAGAATTTTTCGTCAAAACTAATATATAGGAAAAATCAATAAAATTATGTAATGAAAACAAAAAAGAGAATACAATTTGAAACAAAGAAGAAAAAAATTATATACCAGAAAAATCGAAACTTAAACCGTGTTAATCATTTTTACATAAAAATAAAAAACTAACTGTTGCTGCGACGAAGAGTTGAAACAACAGTAAATTTTTGCTACATGTTATGTGCAGTGTAACCAAATTGTGAAAGCTAGTCTCGGACGTGGGAGGGAGTGCCGGTTTTTGAATAGATAACTCAACGTTTTTTCAACTTCAAATATAAAATTTTATTTTTTATAAATTCATATACTAAACCTAATATCACAAATTCACAAAAATTTAAAAGAGCTTAAAACTAGAAATTCAAATTGAGAATTCAGTGTATATAAAAACTTCAATAATAAAAAAAAATGGTCCAAAAAAAAGTAGTCCGTCTCTTTATTTCTGAAAAGAAGAAGAAGACCGGAATTAGTTTCTGTTACCTTATAAACTACTAGAATAAAAATAATAATGCTGCTAATACGTGTGGGCACTAGGGCAGTAAAATGACGCACATAAGAATTTTCTGCGAATCAATTTGATGGTAGCGGCCCTCTAAGACAGAAAAGCTGAATAAGCAGCAATGGAGGTGCAGCAGCGTGCTGCAACGTGTGGTGCAAGACAGAATGAGACCAAATTTTCAGATTAAACTCCGAACAGAATTATACTTCTGTAATAAAAATGGGAAATAATTTCAGATTAAACTCTGAACAGAATTATATTTCAGTAATAAATATAGGAATTTCAGATTAAACTCTGAACAGAATTATACTTCTGTAATAAATATGGGAAATTCAGATTAAACTCTGAACAGAATTATACTTCTGTAGTAAGGATAGGAATATATTTTCAGATTAAACTCCGACCAGAATTATACTTCTGAATGGAGGATAGGAACACGATTCTTATTTTTCAGATTAGACTATGAACCAGATGAACTCTGAGCAAAGAATGGTGGCATCTATTGCAACTCGTCGGCCTTTTATAGCCGCCGCATCCAGTTATGAGCTCTCGCCTCTCGGTGTTGCCCTAGCGACGTTTATTGCAATTGCTTGTATTCTGACTGAGGCGAAGGCGAAATCGGCTGACTGGAGAAATGTCATTTGATGACATGAAAAAAAAATTTCAATATACGGAAGTACATATGATTGGTAAGTTTGTGATTTATTGTTAATTATTCCTTTTGTTAAATGATTTCCCTTGAATTATTTTCAGATTAAAGAGGTAACCTGATAAGGTTCATTTTCTGTGGATGTGCAGTTTGCATTATTTAACTTGGTTTTCGTGGAAGATGATGTAAATAATTCGTCAGTTTTCAGATAAGTATTCTGTTAATAAATTTTATACTTGGTACTTTGTGTTTTCTTTTTTCTATTCTAGAAGTATCTACACAGGAGGATTGATTTTTGGAAATAGGAGCTGGAGAGTGCATAAAGAATTATATGTGGACTGAACATCCTCCCGCCTCAAAAATTACAATTTTTGGGGGGTTTTGTTTTTTTTTAATAAATTACCATTTTTTGATGAGCGATGTACAATTTTTCACCTTTCCTCTTCAACTTTAGTGTAACGTCCCAAGGAAGACTCCATCTAAAGAATGCTTTTGCTTTCCTAATGCTGTCCCATGGGGTGTTCGTGTTCTGTAGCAGTTGTATTACGATGTATTACGATGGGAGTTGCGTGGATTTTTCCAATTAAATCTCCTGGGATCTCTGGATTTGACTTTGTTAATTTATGATTAGCTGCTGGAGGATCCTGGTACTCTTTTGGGGGAGTAATTGGACGATCCATGAACGGTGTCTTGCTAATAGGACATTTTCCTGGTCCTGTTTCATGTATAACTCCGGGCAAGTGTGATTGTGATGTGCGCATTGAATCCGTGAACGCAGTTTTGTTTTTATAATCATGCTGTGCCTGAGTGATCGGTGGGCGTGTGAAGTTAGATGTCCCTGCTGCATTGAATGAGTTGTTTAGCAAGTTTGGTAGTGTCTTACTGATTCCTGCTGTCCTTTGTTTTGAGCGCTCTGTCTTTTTCTTATTACTGGGACCTTTTGACTTTTTGGTCATTGATCCTATTGGTTTGTTAGGTAGTGCTTCGCATAGTTTTACTGGCAGGCTGGGCAAAGCAGCGATAGGTAGTCGTGGCTGTGTTGGAATATGAATTCCGGGACAATGTTCCTTCATTCGAGATGTGAATTTGAAGCAGTCATTGGGCTTGGTCTCCTGTTTTAGTTTTTTTATGTTTGGTGCCACAGTTCGAGCTTCAAATGGCCTGGATACTTCCTTTACAGGCAATGCGTCGTGCGGTGGTGGTCTTACGACTGCCGATTGGAGCCTGTGTCCTTTTTTTGGTGTAGCTGGCAACGAGCTGTCAGGCCTGACTGGCTTACGGGGAGCCAGGAGCTCTGGAGCTGTAATTGAAAGATGTGCGTTCACAGAATCCAGAGATTCAGAGTTGAAAATTTCCAAGAGTTCATCCATTGCAGACATAATCAAAAAATAATAATGTAACTGAAAACTGAACGAATTTGAATAAAAACCACTTTGCGCGCACTTGTCACTGTTCAAAACTGAAGTGACTTTTGGCGGGTTGTGGGTTCGAATATATTCATATATAACGGGTGTTTTGGAACTTAGTACTGCCAGAGAGCAATAGACTTTGGTGGGGATAATTGATGATTGTCAGGAGATGTTGGTGAGAGAGAGAGGATAGTTTTTTGAAATAGGACGGGTGGGAATATTTAATTCATTTCTATTATTGGATGAGGAGGAAAGAGCTCTGACATATTTTGCTGCAGTTCGTATTACTGGGAAAAATTCTCTTGCATTAGTGAGAAGTTGGCTTTGGATGATAGTGATGCCATCTAGTGGTGAGAGATTTAGTATCTCTGTCATCTAGTTCAGTTTTTGTTTTATTAGATTTGAAAGTTGCTGATACTGAAGGAGATGGCGATACTCTTGTTTCATTTTTCCATTTTGTGTTAATGGTGGAAAGAGTTGTTAAAGTGTAGTGCTTCCTTGCTTCACTGGGTGTATGATTTTTTTCTGAGAACAATGGCGCAGAGGTGTTTTATGATTCTTGGTGGACACATATTCATATTTTCTGGGGGGTAGTCGTTTTCTTGTATGGAATTGATGTTTTGGTGAACAGTTTGGCATGGTGAAGTATTCCCAAACTCTCTTTAGTTTCTTATCCAACTTTGAGTTTGGTGTAGTATAGGTGAATAGCACAGTCGTCGTCGTCGTGCTCTTTATTTCTGGTACTCCTCCGACCAGTATCCAGCCCAGTTCGGTGTTTTGGGCTGTAGGTGTATTGCTAGATCTTCTTCTAATTCCATTTTTAATGATGGCGGCATAAATATTTGCTCCGAAAAGAACATCGATTTCTCCTGGAACTGAGAACGTAGGAGGAAAGATTGTTTATGTGTTTCCAATTTGACACTTCGACTGTCTGTGTTGGAAGCAGATCGGTGATTTTTCGGATTATGAGCATGTTGCTCGCTATTTTAAAATTGTTTTGTAGAGAATTAATTGAGACTGTGGTTTGCTGCACATTGAATTAGTGGGAGTTGAACCAAGTCCAACTAATTCTTGGGTGGTTGGAGATGCTTTAAGCTGTAAGAGTTTACAGGCCTTTTCGGTCATAATAGACACTTGAGATCCAGAGTCTATTAATGTTCGGAATGTCATTGTGATTCCAGATGGTGAGGTGACATTTATCAGAGCTGTAGAGAGGAGAGCTCTTTTCATATTGGCGGTTAGAAAACTTTGAACTTGTTGTACGTCATTTCTGCAAGCTAAGGGTGTGCTTGGTTCAGTTTCCATACTGGAAATTTGGGTGGATTGGTTAGGTGATTCTGTCACCGAATCGTTTCGCTCATAGTGGAGCAATGTGTTATGACCTTTGTTGCAGCGGTAACACCTTTTATTGCTTGTACAATTTATGGTTAGGTGTTTGGGAGATAAGCAATTTTTGCATAAATGCTTATTTGTGACAACTTAATGTCGTTGTCGGGTGTTCACATTTGTAAAGGTTGGACAATGAAATATGATATTGTCACCCTTGCAATGGCTGCAAGAGAACCTTTTTGTAGGTGGGTGAACTGGTGCTGAACTTTTGTTTCTATTCAAGAATCCATAAGTTGGTTTTGGTGAAAATGATTTTCTCTGTATCGTGTCCGACAATGTATTTTTATTTCCTATCATTTCCAGAGTTCGGAAGCGAGACTCTAGTAATTTTTTTAGTGTGTTTAATTTTGGTAAATCAGTGCTACTATCTAAGCTCTGTTCCCATAATTGATGCGTATGTGGGTGTAATTTCTGTACAGTCAAGTATATAATAATTGGATCTACATCTAAATTCTGTAATTCTAATAGTGCTTCTGTTATGTTGTCTAGTAGTCTTTTGATACTTTCGGCGGTATCATGATTAGTGGTTGGGAGAGACAATAATTTTTTTAGTTGTACGTTGACTAGGATTCGCTTATTTGAGTAGCGCTCCTTTAGGAGTTGCCAAGCTGGTTTATAATTTGCGTCGCTTATTTCGTAATTCCTGAGCAGCTTTTCAGCTTCTCCTATTAGATTAGTTTTCAGAAAATATAGTTTGTCAACGTCTCTTAAATTATTGTTGTTATGAATAACTGAATTACATAAATCGTGGAATGAAATCCACGTAGAGTATTCTCCATTGAAGGTGGGAAGTTTAATTCTGGGGAGTCTTTCATTATTACATGAAGTTGTGCTAGCATGTGATGTCTGAGTCTGAGGAGGATTGTTGACAGGCTTTGGTGTTAGTCTATCTATATCCTCTTCCATGCTTGCTGCTTTTTCAATATAAAACTCCTGTATAACACTAAATGTCTCTTTCGTGAAATATTCTAATTTGCGATCTTCGTTTGTCGCTCTCTCTTGAATTACCCTATGCCGCGTTTGGAATTCTTTCCAATATTCGGTGAACGTTTGTAGGCGTTTTTCTGTCGATTTGACAGTTTTCTTTTTTCCATCTCTTTGATGCCTTTTAAATAAGTCTTCCATTAAATCTTTTACTTCTTTTTGTGAGTGTACCAACTCTAACACAGAGTCAATGGTTTCATCACCAACGTCAGATGAAATGGATTCGCCATCTTTCGACATTTTTAATGGAGAAGAATTCTAATTTTATAGTTGACTGACTGAGTTATCCGGCTCGACGGACCAATGTGAGAGCTAGTCTCGAACGTGGGAGGGAGTGCAGGTTTTGAAAAGATAACTCAGCGTTTATTCAACTTAAAATATAAAATTTTATTTTTTATAAATTCATATACTAAACCTAATATCACAAATTAACAAAAATTTAAAAGAAAATAAAACTAGAAATTCAAATTGAGAATTCAGTGTATATAAAAACTTCAATAATAAAAAAAAATGGTCCAAAAAAACGTGGTCCGTCTCTTTATTTCTTACCTTATAAACTACTAGAATAAAAATAATAATGCTGCTAATACGTGTGGGCACTAGGGCAGTAAAATGACGCACATAAGAATTTTCTGCGAATCAATTTGATGGTAGCGGCCCTCTAAGACAGAAAAGCTGAATAAGCAGCAAAG
Organism: Dioctria linearis; assembly: GCA_963930735.1. NCBI lineage: Eukaryota > Metazoa > Arthropoda > Insecta > Diptera > Asilidae > Dioctria > Dioctria linearis. The sequence goes on from OZ005742.1 coordinate 222,033,037, forward strand.
GCGGTGCAGCAGCGTGCTGCAACGTGTGGTGCAAAACAGAATGAGACCAAATTTTCAGATTAAACTCTGAACAGAATTATACATCTGTAATAAAAATGGGAAATAATTTCAGATTAAACTCTGAACAGAATTATATTTCAGTAATAAATATAGGAATTTCAGATTAAACTCTGAAGAGAATTATACTTCTGTAATAAATATGGGAAATTCAGATTAAACTCCGACCAGAATTATACTTCTGAATGGAGGATAGGAACACGATTCTTATTTTTCAGATCAGACTATGAACCAGATGAACTCTGAGCAAAGAATGGTGGCATCTATTGCAACTCGTCGGCCTTTTATAGCCGCCGCATCCAGTTATGAGCTCTCGCCTCTCGGTGTTGCCCTAGCGACGTTTATTGCAATTGCTTGTATTCTGACTGAGGCGAAGGCGAAATCGGCTGACTGGAGAAATGTCATTTGATGACATAAAAAAAAAATTTCAATATACGGAAGTACATATGATTGGTAAGTTTGTGATTTATTGTTAATTATTCCTTTTGTTAAATGATTTCCTTTGAATTATTTTCAGATTAAAGAGGTAACCTGATAAGGTTCATTGTCTGTGGATGTGCAGTTTGCATTATTTTACTTGGTTTTCGTGGAAGATGATGTAAATAATTCGTCAGTTTTCAGATAAGTATTCTGTTAATAAATTTTATACTTGGTACTTTGTGTTTTCTTTTTTCTATTCTAGAAGTATCTACACAGGAGGATTGATTTTTGGAAATAGGAGCTGGAGAGTGCATAAAGAATTATATGTGGTCTGAATATCCTCCCGCCTCAAAAAATACAATTTTTGGGGCGGGTTTTGTTTTTTTTAATAAATTACCATTTTTTGATGAGCGTTGTACAATTTTTCACCTTTCCTCTTCAACTTTAGTGTAATGTCCCAAGGAAGACTCCATCTAAAGAATGCTTTTGCTTTCCTAATGCTGTCCCATGGGGTGTTCGTGTTCTGTAGCAGTTGTATTACGATGTATTACGATGGGAGTTGCGTGGATTTTTCCAATTAAATCTCCTGGGATCTCTGGATTTGACTTTGTTAATTTATGATTAGCTGCTGGAGGATCCTGGTACTCTTTTGGGGGAGTAATTGGACGATCCATGAACGGTGTCTTGCTAATAGGACATTTTCCTGGTCCTGTTTCATGTATAACTCCGGGCAAGTGTGATTGTGATGTGCGCATTGAATCCGTGAACGCAGTTTTATTTTTATAATCATGCTGTGCCTGAGTGATCGGTGGGCGTGTGAAGTTAGATGTCCCTGCTGCATTGAATGAGTTGTTTAGCAAGTTTGGTAGTGTCTTACTGATTCCTGCTGTCCTTTGTTTTGAGCGCTCTGTCTTTTTCTTATTACTGGGACCTTTTGACTTTTTGGTCATTGATCCTATTGGTTTGTTAGGTAGTGCTTCGCATAGTTTTACTGGCAGGCTGGGCAAAGCAGCGATAGGTAGTCGTGGCTGTGTTGGAATATGAATTCCGGGACAATGTTCCTTCATTCGAGATGTGAATTTGAAGCAGTCATTGGGCTTGGTCTCCTGTTTTAGTTTTTTTATGTTTGGTGCCACAGTTCGAGCTTCAAATGGCCTGGATACTTCCTTTACAGGCAATGCGTCGTGCGGTGGTGGTCTTACGACTGCCGATTGGAGCCTGTGTCCTTTTTTTGGTGTAGCTGGCAACGAGCTGTCAGGCCTGACTGGCTTACTTTTGTTAAATGATTTCCTTTGGATTATTTTCAGATTAAAGAGGTAACCTGATAAGGTTCCTTTTCTGTAGATGTGCAGCTTGCATTATTTTACTTGGTTTTCGTGGAAGATGATGTAAATAGTTCGTCAGTTTTCAGATAAGTATTCTGTTAATAAATTTTATACTTGGTACTTTGTGTTCTCGTTTTTCTATTCTAGAAGTATCTACACAGGAGGATTGATTAGTGGAAACAAAAGCTGGAGAGTGCATAAAGAATTATATGTGGACTGAACACTAATTGTCCATTACTTTACTGTATGAATATACTGTAACGAATTTAGAGAGCGACTGCCTTTTATATGCCCTTGTTGGAAAATTTTTTCAAAATTGCGTCTAACTAGTTTCCAAAAAGAATATTTAGAATCCATATCCATAATTTGTTTTTATTAATTTTCTTTGTTTTTACTCGTAGACCCATTAACTTATTATATCGATTTACTGGTAAATTTCATTCATTTTCGTACGTTTTATAATTCAATTTTAGATTTGTTTGTACAATTTCCTCTTGTTTGCGCTAGTTTGTCTAATTGAGTGTAGGATGTAAATCTGCGATATAAATTATTTCCAAATTTTTTTCTCAGGCAAGCCTATTTTTAGTTTCTTATTACTTCACCTATAATATCAGGCATTTGCATAGGTGGATTTTCATCAACATTAAAAAAAAACTTAAAATTAATTTTCATCACACCAAAATTTGAAATATTTATGCATACCTTAAAGGCCATCTACGATGATCCTCAACATTTCAGAAGAACTGCAATGGGTAAATGGATTTGAGTATTTTATTAAAACAAAAAAAAACCCTAAAAAAATATTCCTTTCTGTCGTAATGTAAGAAATGGTTCGTTTCCCTCAACATTAATATTTATTTTAGACAAAAAGGTGAATTCGCAGAAAAGGTGTCTTAAATTACACTGATTGAAAATTGACCATGGCATTTTATGACGGTAAGACCTGCCGGTACCAAAGCAGTGTCATTGTCTGCCTCGTGTAATTGAAAATTAAAATATCCGGCTCCAGACCTTTTCAAGATCCTTGAGGTTTCGTAAATATCTGCATGAGTAGTTAGAGATTTGTGCATGTAGGTACATAGGAAAATAAGGAGGTAGGGTACTTTCTGGTTTCGCACAGATCGTTCATTCAAAAAGGTGCTGTGATCTCCGTCACAGATCAGAGGGTTATTTTAAAATTATTAGAAAGATAATGTGTAATCAGGAATATTTTCAAAGTTGATGTGTTTCATTTTAAGAAAGACTTAGTTATTGGAAATAATAGGGGAAGAAAGGGAAAAAGGGTGAGTTATTTACTCACTGAGTGAAATTTGGGAGTGCTGTGTTAATGATCTGTATAGTGTAGTGTATTATTAATTAAAAATGAATTAAGTTATTGCCAGGATGTATTTATGTAGTTGTAGTATAGAAGTGTATCGTTTTGTGGGTCAAGGCAATAGGGATTGGCTCTGCTCCCGACTGTCTTTAAGGATGGCTCTCCTTCTTGTACCATGATGGGGTCATATAAATCGCGGATGGCGTCTTTCGTACTGGCCCTGGTAATGGCATTCGTACGTACACCCGACCTGCTTTTCTTTCGTGTTGATGACACCTACGGCATCCGTACGTTATTCGTATGGGCGATAGTAATAACATTTCGCACGAATCTGTGGTCTCATCTCTCGTGTTGTCTATACGCTCGGCATCCGTACGGTTTTCGTACAGACCCGTGCTACAAGGTTTTCGTATGACGCATCTCTCCATAGTTAAACATACTAGTGTTAGTAATATTAGTGACAAAATGAAGCACAAGTAATGAATTGCAAGAACTAAATGTACCAGTGTAGTAGTATTAGTAACAGTAGTGATACAATTTCAAACATGGAACTAGTAGAAGGGAACACTCGAAATATTGTACGATAGATATAAGTAGCGAATAAAATTATTATTAAAGTGAAAATATCAAGTGCTCTAAATATTTTCCTCCAATGTCTCCAAGCTCTCTTTTTCTTTTTCATCTTTGGATTTCATTTTTTTTCTATTTATTCATTTATTTATTTATTACTATATTTATTTTTTAACATTATCTTATTTTTGCTTTAATTTTCAATGTTACTTATAATATATTTTTTTTCACCTAATTATAATAAGATTTTGCAATCTTCTGTACAAGGCCGAATAATGTATTGTATTGTATTGTCGTGGAACTTTGTCCTGGACTTATCCGGACTACCTGCTGCATTCTCTCACCCGACGTTACAAGCTAATCAAGGTAGGTATAAAAACATTTAATAATATTACATTCAAATTGATTAGAATTTCGTGTTACATTTGAGCTTAGACACTCTTCTTATCAGTCATGGTCGGATGGAAGATACTTCTATAATCACTGTTGTATCCTAATATCGCATCTGCTTGGAGACTGTTATGGTACAAACATTTGAAAAACACGTAGATATGAATCAATTACCAGTAATTATACGCATAACACTTATTGTCAATCGATGTCTCTGTACTGACCAACTTTGAGTTTCTTCAATTGTGATGAATCTACATTTATTCCCTTGTACGATTACCCTTCTCTAGGCAGTACCCTGCAAATGTATGTATTATATGTGATGCAATGTTTGCACTTAGATAAATTTTCGTCTATGCAAAACCAAACAACAATTATTTTTCTCCTATATTTTCTTGCTGCCGCATTAAGAGAAAAATTTTATTAACAACAATAGTTCACTTGAGGTTATTGATATTCTTGCGCTAATAGTAACTTGTTCTAATAGTAACATTAAATATTGCAATATTTCGGAATTGGAGCTAAGCTAATTAAAAATTTACGTATATTGAGGGTTTATTAAAATTTCTGATGAATTTACAGCTGATGGGTTTCCAGCTGGCTTTATGTTTTTGATCGGGGGTTTTTTTTTGAAGATTTTTTTTAGGAATACACCGATCGTTTTGTTGAAAACTATTTAATTATTTTATTTTATTGCTCGACGTTCCGGGTCCAAGTGCGGCCCTTCTTCAAAAGCTCTATACATATAATAATTTTACATATTATGAGTTAAAGTTTTTTAAAAATCCCACGTACAAGTATTTTAAATATTACCTTTTACTGTTTGTCGTACGGATGTTTTTTTAAAGGTAATAAATAACAAATAAACAAACTGGAAAACAAATAACAATAAAATACAAATACATTACTAATAAATTAAAATAAAGACTTAGAACAATAAAAAAAACAATGAACTATTTACGATTACATCATGTTGCTGAGCGGTTATTGACTAGAAATTTTTATATAATCTTTAATCTTTACTTATTAGTTCGTGTCCTGTCTTAAGTTTACAACTTTGTTTTTGTTAATGTATACATATGTGGCAAGCTTCTTTTAGTTAACGTTTTTTTAATATTTTCCAAGTGGAATATCTTTGTGTTCTCGAAGGAAAATACATGTCCTGTTTCTATTGCGTGGGATGCTAGTGTTGATCGTGGTGCTTTCATATTAACATATGTTTTATGTTCTGATAATCTGGTTTTAAGCATTTTTGATGTTTGTCAAATGTATGCAGTGTTGCGGTTCTCGCATTTGACCTTGTATACAACGCTGTTTTCTTCTTGTGTTCTAAAATGCATTGAGAATGCAGAGAAATCGATCTTTTCAACCCAGCGATCAGTGAGGTCTCTCAGTATTGTTATCTCTGAAAATTGAATATTGCAACGAGAAATTGTTGCTACCATATAATACACACTTGCTTTTGATAAAAAATATTTATAGGGGTAATTGGGTGACCCTATCATCGAACTTATGGTAGTCGATCAGAGACAACCATCCTGATGAGACCTCTCTGATCGCTCACACACGGCCCTTTGTTCTACGACAAGTGGACTAAAATACATATTTTCATATGTTCAACACATATGAGTACCTTACTCATAACAAAATTACTCATCACAGATAACAAGATCTCAACGAAATCCGTTTGAATGAGACACTACGTGAACAGTCGTCCCAAATCGCTCGATGGTGTCGATCAGTGTATGAGTACTTTCTGCAGTGACAATTTTTCGTTCGCAATGGATATCCAAGCTACAGGTATGTACTTTAATAAATCTGATATTCATTGGTTTTTACATATGTATTGTTTTTAAAATAAGCAAACCAATAGAGGTATTTTAAAATTATTAATTTTTGTTAATTCGTTGACCGCCAGAAAAAAGTTCCGCATCTAACGGTTGAAAAATTACTGCCTTTCAATAGTACTAAACATTACGGCAAAATCACAATGTTGCTTTAGTTTAGTGCCACATCAGTGCCCTTTTTGAAAAACTTCCCCTTTTTTCAGGTAGCCGTATCGCTTTTGGGACAGAGCAATGTGATGTGACAAGAAAAGAATTATTTTTGGTGTTACACAGAGACAAAAATCTGAGTTTAAGTTTATCACAGTGCAACTTAGTGTATGTGAATATAGTGAACAATTTTAAAAGAAGAACTCGCGTCTATAACTACTAAGCGAAGTGCTCGCCGAAGACCAAGGAAGCCTTTTAATGATAGTTCCGAAAAAACTAAGACTCGACATCTACTCTTTGGTACCCAGAAGAGTTTGAAGATGACTGGTAACAGCTCAGCCCCTGAAGTTGTTAAATTAGCTACGAAAACTGGCACACCCAAAAGACTTAAAAGAATGAAAGAACCTTACGCTTAATCGTCAGTAGTTTTCTTTAAGCCATACACACCAGAAGAGGCTTTAGCCCCTACAGTAGAATGCAATTTAGGAAAGGATCAATTCATAAGAATCCAACAAGGAGCTAAAAAAGGGGTTCTAATATTTATCAAAGCTACAAATCCATCTCTAAAACTAAACACGAATGTTACCAGGAAGGAATGATTGTCACAAAGATGGAAGTTCAAAGTCTATTGGATTTAACTACATTGGTAAAAGTGCAAGGGGAAGTTTGTTTTATCTAGGGTGCCAAAAGAAATAAAAGAATTAAATATGATATGTAAATGGGGAAAGGACAGCAGCAGTGGATACAGTATTTAAAAACCAAATTTTGCAGACAGAAAATTTGAGCATGCTGACTCCAATGTTATACTATGTACGGTTGTTCCTTTAGAAGTTTTTACTGAGATTAATCGAAGTGAAAAACGGATTTATTGGAAGAACCATCGCAAATCAACTACTACGTACTGCAGGCCTATAGCTTTTACATTAATAAAAGAACACCCGAAAACGGTAAAAAAATATTCATTGAAATAGATCAACAAATTACCATGCTTTTGCCAACAACTATTTCACTTAATAACAAGAATTTTGATGGAATTTGCTTTTTGCTTTTTTCGTGCAGGAATATGAAAGTCATTCTGTTTTGATAAAACAAGACAACGAAGCGATGTACGATATAGATGGTGCACTATTACCCACCATCACGTTTAGTTTAGTCACGGAGTGAATTGGTTGGTACTAAGGATTTATCAAGTTTTTGATTGGAGAAGAGCAATTCATGGCTATTCCATACATGCAATCTACTCTATTGAATTCTAAATCCATCATTTTACCTTGAGTCAATGTAGTCAATTTACGTTGGATTCAACCCGAAGTTGGTGTTGTTAATTATGAGTTACTAGCCCATATTGTAATAATAGCAATTTTTTTAAGAGTGAGAAATATTATGATGGAATGATGTCTAAAGAATGATGAATACAGCGAGTGTGTATTATGTGCGTTAACACCGACTAGTGTGTTGTAATGTAAACAGAGTACCTAAATTAAGTTGGCGGTGGAGGCAGCTAAAGGCTTTACTGAACATTTCTCTCCAGCCACGGAGTTCATCACCAGTTTTACTATCAATGATGTTGTCTAAAGTGCTTAGTTAAACACAAGTTAAAGAATGGTAATCTAGTAAGTATGATCATGTTGTTATTTTCGCTTAAATTATTGATTTTACAAGGTGTGATGTTCTGAAATTACACGTGATCGCTGTGAACCTAGGAATGCTTTGGAATTTCTTTGAGCTATCTCCCATTCACTGACTATTCTCCTCCATCTGCCACATACCTTTTCAATGTCAGTGATGTGTTAATGGCTAGACATGGGCGTGTTTACTCTCAGAACATCACATCTTGTAAAATCAATAATTTAAGGCGAAAATAACAACATTATTATAGCTACAAGACCACAGATCTGTTATATCTGTAGAATAACCCCAAAAGATATGTACAATCTGAACAAAGTTTTGAAATAGAATTTTAACACAACATCATATAAATTCGGAATTTCAGTTCTTCACTCATATATACGATTTTTTGAATTTCTTCTTCATATACCCTATAAGCTTGAATTGAAACAATGGCAAACTAGAGGCACAGAAGCAAAGAACTGCTTAAAAGAAAGAAAATCTTTTCTAACACAAAAATTTTATGATGAAATGGGGCTAGTAGTTGATTTACCTAAACAGGGCGGAGGCAACAGTAATGATGGTAATACTGCCCGAAGATTCTTTGGAGCTCCTGAGAAAGTAGCAGAAATAACGTGGACATCATTGAAAGTATGATACTTCTTATTGGACAACTCTCACAGGATGTCCAAGAGTAACGAGAAAAAGACTATAAGAGCATCAGGCAGTTCCACAGCAGAAAAACGTCTCATGTTAATACCAACATTGACTTAAGTCATATGTTGTTGTTATCTTCGGACCCCATATTAACATCTCTGCGGAAAATACCAAGAAAGAAACATACACCTTTCTCGGAAGATGTGTTGAGTCTCCTTAAAACTCGATTCCCGTCCGCTGGAAAAATGAATATAAATTGAATTTACAATTTATTTGTGCACTTTCATCGTTACTGGTTAATACAAGCTGAAAGCAAACGTGGCTTAGTAGGCTAGTTACAAATTTGATAACTGCAAGAGGGAAAATCATCTGTCTCGTCGGTAAGAGCAGTCGCCCGGCAAGCGGAAGGTCCCGGTTTCAAACCCTGGAAGAGGCGGTTGTTTTTTCTTCTTGTATTTATAAATTTGATTAAGAATCGTTAAAAATAAATGTTCTTAAAATTCTTCTTTGTTTAGTTTAGTTATTGCCTTGAAGACAATATCTTTGCGATTATTCTCGGTTAAAGGATATATGAACAGGATTGATATTTAATAGAATTAGTATTATCCAATCTTATTGCGCTGCTCGGGGTGTGTGTCAGATTGTTGAAATAGTTGTTCCTGACTGCTGTTTTTATTATTTTGTGGAATACATGCCATGGTAGTTAATCTTTGTTAATATATCGTTTTTTTTTTGTTTTTAAGAAATTTTTGGCGAGTGTTTGGGTTTTCTTTTAATTTGTTGGAAGAAATTTTTGGCGAGTGTTTGGGTTGTATTTATTTTAGTGTTATGGGGGTTTATCTAATTGGAATTTAAATTATTACTCAAACAACCAACGCATATATGAAAGCATGTAAGGTATGAATTAAAATATATTTCAAACACAAAATGGTCTTGCTTATGCTCTGAAATGCGCAACAATGTGAATGTCAGGGATTTGTCATTAGGGGATTCTTTAATATATCTTTGGAGAGATGTACTGAAGTAGGTTTTAATTTTAATAATTTTCTTTTATTCATATTGCGTTTGTATTTTCTTATTCTTATTCTGATCTGGGTGGTCATAAAATAAAGGAATTTTACTCTTTATATGCTATCATTACTTACCAAACTCCCCAAACTTCATACGATGCATATAACTCTTTATTTTCCAGCATAAGTGATAAAATTTTGCAGCTGCCTTTAAACCTTAAAGTTCTTTTCTTAGGTGATTTTAACTTCCCAAACCTTCGATGGACTCTTGATGAGAAGGACCATTATGTTTGCCCGTCTGAGGCATACAGTCTTGCTTCTCAGTCTCTCCTTAATAATATGGAACTATGTTGCTTGAAGCAATACAATAGTCAATTTAATCCTAATAGTAGACTCTTAGATCTAGAATAGACTAATATTGCTTCCTACAATATCGATATATCTTCATCTATGTGCCCACTCTCTAAGATTGATCCCCACCACCCACCTATCGACATTAGATTAATATTGACACAACTGAAGACCGCCCGAGATCTGTCTACGAAGGTAAGAAACTACCAACGAGGTAATTATGACAGCCTAAATTACGTTCTAAACAATAGCAATCTGTCGTCTATTCTCTCACCCGTACTTTAACTATCTTTGGAACGGTTCTATTATACTTTATATCAAGGTATTAATCTCTATGTACCTCCAGTTAAAAAACATAACCGCTTTCCGAAATGGTATACCCATCAGCTCATAAGAATGCTCCAAGAAAAGGACGGATAGAGACGTCTGCATAAAATCAATTCTCATCATGAAATTTATAAGACCTTTTCTTACCTTAGGAAAATGTAAAAGTCACTCTTAAAGGACTGCTACCAGAAATATGTTGAAAGCACCAAAAAATCCCTTAAAGGTAATCTCAGGTCCTTGTGGGCATTTAGTAGAAATTTAAAGCGATCTAATATTAACTCAAAATAATTTACATATAATGGTAACACTTCTACATCTACCAAATTTATAAGTGAAATGTTTTCAACCTATTTTAAATCTGTTAGCGACGATAGCGAGCCTAATATCTCTTCCATTTCTCAACAGAACCACTCGATTAATATCACACTAGACCCCATATCTGCGGAGCATGTTATTTTAATTTTAAACGACCTGGATTGTAATAAAAATGCAGAACCTCTCTGCAAATTACTCGATCTTTCCATAAACAGCAAAATTTATCCTGTAAGCCTGAAAAAATATTTCGTTATGCCCATCTTCAAATCAGGTGACCAAAAAATCATTACTAACTTTCATCCTATCTCTATTTCGAATGTAAATGCACTTATATTTGTAAAAGCGATATACAACCAATTGCTTCAACTAACCAAATCGTACAATTCGGAACACCAACACGAATTTCTACCTGGTCGATCCACAGTTTCAAACCTAGCTCTGTTTACGGACTTTAATGCCTCGGCCCTTGACGACAACAAGCAGCTAGACTCTATTCATACGGACTATAGTAAGGCTTTTGATAGCATAAACCACAAGCTATGTATTTCCAGAGTGGCTAGCTTGGGCTTTTATCCGGACACCGTATCCCGGTTCTCTTCTTATTTGACCAAGCGACAAAATATCCTAGTCTTTGACGGACAGCAGTCTCCATTATTCCAACAGATTTCCGGTGTACCTCAGGGCACCATACTTGGACCATTAATATTTCTCATTTACATTAATGACTTACCTTCCCTCTTCTCATCTACCAGCCTATTATATGCAGATGATGCCAAAATTTGTCGGGTTGTTAACAACGTTACCGACTGCGTCCTTCTTCAAAAGGATATTCTTCATTAGAAAAATGATGTCAAGAGCATTGAAATTAAAGTCAGTAAATGTAAATGTATATCTTTTTATCGTAAAAGGGATTTTATATCCTTCGACTACAGAATTTATAATACGTCTCTGCCTCGTGTTTATGAGTTAAATGATCTGGGAGTCATATTTGATCGTAAGCTTCTCTTCGCATCACACACCAGCTTCATTAGGTCCAAAGCTTTTCTATTAATGGCTTTCATTTTCCATACTTGTCAGTCATTTAAGTGTGCGCTTTCATATACTACTCTTTTTAACTCCTTAGTACGAAGTACAAATCGAGGCTGTTCAGCGTAGATTCACCAGAATTACACTATTCAAATTAGACAACAAATCCGTGGAATACACCGATAGACTAAGCAGACTCAATCTGTCTACATTTGAAAGCCGCAGAACATTTTTATATACATTGATTTTATATAAAATCGTTAATAATCAGATATGTTGCCCTTCTTTGGTTTCCCTGATAGATATCCATAAACCGCCCCCTTTTAAAATTACCTGCCTGCAGAACCAACATGAAAGAAAAATCGCCCGTTTTCAGAACACAAAAAACAGATAACTCTAGATTTAACAACATAGACATTTTCAATACTGGTCCCCTATCATTTAAAAGGCTGATCCTGCTTGAGATCGGACATTAATTAATATTGGTTTATCCTCCTTCCTTTTTCACATATTGCATTGCCCTATTGCTTCTGTTTAGCCAAGTTTTCAGTTTCATTTTATGCTTTTCCTGGCCACTCCTAATTAATTAATAAGACTAATACAGTCCTGTAATTTCACTATATTGTAAGTTGTTACTTTAACTACCTGTAATCTGAAAAGTTTTGAATTTTTAATTTTCTTTTCTAATGTATCGCACATTGATTGATTTTGTTACTATTCTGTTGAATTTTATTGCCATAGTTCTAGGTTGTAAGTATAGTTTTATACAATAAAATTTTTATGCTTTTGTATTTTTAGATTTCTTCTCTTCTTTGTACTTTTGCTTTTAAAATACTTTTCACTTGCTTGTCTAACTTTAAGGTAGTATTTTTAATAGGAGTTTGATCTGTAATATACCTTGTTAATCGACTTATATATAAAAAAATAAATAAATTTCTACGGAAAATACCTTAAGAATCAATTATTAGTGATAATATATGCAGTATACTCCAATTAATTGTTTCTGAATAGATTCCGGTGTAGATAACTTGAATATATGTATATAGTTATAATTTAAATAAAAGTTAATAAAAGTTTGAGTTATCTAAATAAAAGAGGCTAGTTTCAATTTTCTTTCCGTAATATTTCATATATTTTTCATCTATTCTTGTAGCTCGATTAATTGAAAATATTTAGTAAAATGCAAATTGTACAATGTGTCTGTTTATTTACAACAAACATGGAAAATTACCATGACTCAAAATTCGCTATCGTACAAAATTATCTACAAAAATAAAATTCGTGTTGCATGTATCTAGCTTACACATTTAATTTCTCACGAGAAATTTCCTCAAGAATGCGAACTCAAGACTGTTCACGTTACACCCAGACGTAATTGGACACTTTTGTTTTTCTCGATTTTGGCTCATGAGAAATTTTACGTGAGAAATTTTATGTTCACTTTTTGATGAAGTAGCATTTTATAATTCATATCTAGCTTTAGGAAATAATATTTAAATATGTGATTTTGTGAATAAATAATTATTGTTGTTCAATACGGTAAAGGGTAAAGTATATTTTCATTTTTGTTAAGCAACAGCTGAAACGTGTAGCAGTACAAGGAACTGTACTATACTACATATAAGCCAAGGCTTTTAAGCACTTTGACTTTGGAAGGTCTGCAAAATGGTACTTGGGCGCAATATACCTAAATGTAGAGTATAGCAGTACACAGAACCGTTTATACCATCGTCGTAGCAGCCAAGGTTGATATACCTTGACTGATTCGTCCATCAGAATAAAAGAGTTCTAATCATTTTTGGTGACCCCGACGTGATTTGCGAAGTTTTCTACTATTACCCGATTTGTTATCATCATTTCTTAGAAAGGACGGTTCAAGCTTCATAAACGCCATCATGAGCTTAGATGAGCTTACAGCCCATCAAAGGACAACGGGAGATGAAATTAAACGTATAGCAGTCAACTACAAAACGGATACAGATACACGTAAAACTGCAGAGTATCTGAACACACGGTTAATCAATCTTAACCAGCTGTGGGAAGAATTCGAAAAGACAGACAATGAGATCCGCATCAACTATGGATCCAATCTTGATCATGCATATTTTGCAAACGACTACTATGAGGGCATAAGGGTTGGTTATGACAATCTCAACCAAGACATCTTACGGCGGCTACAAGAATTTTCACCTGAACAATTAATTCAAATTGATTCCGAGCAAGAAAAAGTCCGACAAGTTAACAACCCAGGTGCGACCGTCAAACCTCAGTCTAGATCGAATGAAACTTTTGATGGAGGCGCAGCAGCCAACATAGAACAACAATCAATGCTTGAGGATAATAATACCGCAGCCCTATCTAAATCAATCAAGGCAGACAACTCTGCAATTATTTGTCAGCAGATTTCGCTGATGCAAGGTTTACGGAACATGCTAAATCACATCAAACTACAAGCACAACCGCACTCCGCTCACTTTTATCAGATAAAAATAAAGGCTATCGAGCATCATAGGGAGAAGATTCAACACTTTCACAGCAAGATACTTGAAGACTTGGATGACTCAAACCTATCAGATACCATGGGGGAATACTTCGAGTTGGAAGAGCTAACACATGAAAAATTGGTAAACTTATATGAAGGCTTAAGTCGCAGCCTACGTAAGCCAGAGGCCAATAAAAATTCATCAGCAGCAGAACTCAGTACAAAATCCAGTATGAAACTCCCAAAGGTAGAACTACCAAAATTTGATCGTGACTATCTCAAATGGCGGCAAATCTGCGATTTATTCTCGGAACTGATACACAACCAACCGCTGCCGTCATGCCAGAAAATGTGGTATCTGAAGAGCATTTAAATAGGTGAAGCTGAAAAATTGGTCCAATATTTAACCATAACTGAAGCAAACTACGCCACCGCATGGAAGCTCATAAATGATAGAAATGAGAACCCCCGATTGTTCGTCACTGCGCTACTAAATAAAATACTTTCGCAACCAACGGCCACAACAGAGAGTGCATCTGCGGTAAAAACAATTCACGACACCACTCAGGAATGCCTGCTCGCCTTGGGAAACTTAGGTATCAACATAGAGAACTGGGATCCGCTTTTACTCCACATTCTAATGAAAAAGTTGGATAGAGCAACACATACATTGTAGGAGCAATCTTTAAGTAAACCCAGGTCACTTCAATCATTAAAGGAGTTTCTTCAGTTCTTAGAAAACCGCTTACAATCCTTGGAAGCAATGGGAAACACAAATAGAACAGAAGGTAAAAGGGTACACACCCAAAGGGCTCTGACTACATCGGTCAAGACAGGCTGGCCATCATGTAGCAGCAACCATCAACTATTCGCATGTCCTAAGTTCCTTCACTTATCGCCATCCAACAGAGTATCGCTTGTAAAGAGAACTAATGCGTGCCTTAGCTGTTTGAGAAGTGGGCACATTATATCCAGTTGTCCATCAAGAGGATGTCTCAAATGCGGCAAAACGCATAATACTCTTTTACATTTTGAGCCAACAAAAACGAAGGCTGTCGTATCAAGAACGAATCAAGTTCCAACAAGCGAAGTACAGCCGTCAACGAGTATCTCAACAACTTCATCACCAAACAGGGTAACGACCGAGCCATCAATATCACTTACTGCCAAGTCGACACCAACTACTAAGAATTATGTGTTATTAAGCACTGCCATTGTGAAACTAACCAACAAAACTGGTACGAGTATTGAATGCAGAGCCATCCTAGATTCTGGCTCTCAGGTAAATTTTGTAACGCAAAAATTAGTGAAGAAACTTGGTCTGATTGGAACTCCCGAATTAATGAACATAGAAGGCATTGGCCTACGCGAACAGCAAGCGCAAAAACGTGTTAATATATTGTTGGAATCTCGAATCAATGGCTTCAGCACTACTTTAGAGGCACATATACTACCCCGACTCATTTCACCATAGCCCTCACAGTTAATAAACATTGCCTCTTGGCCAATACCAGCCAACATACAACTAGCGGACGCACAGTTTAATCAGCCAGGGACGATAGATCTTTTAATTGGGGCAGAATTATATTGTTCGATTCTATCAGTAGGACAGATAAAATTGGGCAAGACATGACCTACCATGCAGAATACAGTTTTTGGTTGGACAATAGCAGGAAGAACCCAATACACACCACAAACACAAGCAATATGTGGAATAAGCTCAGAAGATGAAGCGCTTCAGCAGCAAATGGTAAAATTCTGGATGTTGGATGATGCTGAACAGTCAGCTAAGGCATTCCCTGCCGCAGAAAGACAATATGAAGCACACTTCGTACAAAACACACGACGAAATAAAGAAGGGCACTTTACAGTCAAACTTCCGTTCAAGGTCGATGCTCAAACCCTAGGGGAATCGAAGAATATTGCGTTTCAACGTTTTGTGGCCTTAGAAAAAAGGTTAGATACAAACGAAGAACTTAAAAAACAGTATGTTAAGTTCATGGAGGAGTATATCGAATTGGGACACATGGAGGAAGTGAATTTCAACGAAATCAAGAAATCCTACAACTTCCTTCCGCACTACTGTGTCATTAAAGCAGAAAGTTCGACTACTAAGCTTCGAGTGATCTTTGACGGATCAGCCAAGATATCCAGCAATATTTCCCTGAACGACATCTTAGCAGCAGGTCCTACTATTCAGGATGATGTCTTTTCACTTCTCTTAAGATTTCGCATACCCAGGTTCGTATTTACCGCGGATATTGAAAAGATGTACCGACAGGTAAAGGTTCACGACGATGATACAAGGTACCAACTTATATGGTGGAGAAATAACTCTCATGATCGATTAAGGTGTTACAAACTTTGTACGGTCACATATGGTACCACTTGTGCTCCTTATCTGGCAACCAGATGCCTGCAGATGCTATCAGAGGAACAAGCAGAACATTATCCTCTCGGAGCTGAAGTACTCAAACGAGATTTCTATGTGGACGATGTCTTAACTGGAGCCGATAATCTCACAACTGCAATTGAAACTCAAGCGCAGCTCCAGTTTTTACTTCAAACAGCCGGTTTTAAATTGAGAAAGTGGTGTGCCAATCACCCCAGTCTTTTAAAGAGCATTCCCCAACAAGACCAAAAACTTCAGTTGGATTTTTATAGCCACAAGGAAGATCACACAAAGGCAGTAAGCTTAATCTGGTTACCATAGAGTGATAATCTCTCCATCAAAACTACATGGAAAATAAGCACTCGAGTAACCAAACGAAATACCTTATCAGATATAGCAAATCTTTTTGATCCTTTAGGCAATCTGGCTCCCGTAATCGTTGTTTCCAAGATATTCCTTCAAAAATTATAGGCCATGAAATGCGACTGGGACGCGGCACTTCCGCAAGAATTACATTCTTATTGGCTTAACTTGCGAGAGGGGTTAAAGGCACTAAATTACATAAGATTTCCAATACATGTGTTTTCCCAAAGAAGCCCTAAGACGATTCAAATCCACATCTTTGGAGATGCCTCTGAAAAGGCCTACGGAGCGGCAGCAAACATAAGATCCGTTGACAGAGATAATATTGTAGCTGTACGACTGTTATGTGCGAAATCTAGAATTGCCCCAATCAAGCAAGTCACACTCCCACGTCTGGAGTTGTGCGCAGCGAAACTTGCAACGGAGCTAGCTGGACGTCTAAAAAGGGATCTGAAAACCAAAAATGCACCTATTTCTCTCTCGACAGATTCAAAAATTGTTCTGGCATGGATTAACTCATCATCATCGTCATATCAAACGTTTGTGGCTAATCGAATAGTAGTAATCCTGCAGTTAACAATTTCGGAACAATGGCGACATGTCAGATCTAAGGATAATCCCGCAGATATTTTGTCAAGAGGAATGGCTCCAGAGAAGTTGGGAAATTCCGTCATCTGGTTTTATGGACCAACTTTCTTGCATGGTGCTGAAACATTATGGCCGTTGCCATATACAAAGAAAACGGTTGCGAATGACAGCGAGAGAAGACGAGCACATGTAGTGGCGTCATCCACTGAAATCAAGGAGCTGAAACAATTCTCAGTCATATAAACTACAGGAACTTTTTCGAAAGGTCCAACGAATCATGGCGTACGTTCTTCGATTTATCAGACACACGAGGAAACTTAATCGAGACCCTGCAGCTACATTTGTCTTAAACGCAGAGGAATTAGACGAAGGTCAAGCCATGGTGCTGAGACTAATGCAGCAAGAAGGATTCAATGAAGATTTATCGCATTTAAAGAGCTTCGGAGAAGTTTCCAAAAACAGTGTCATCAGTGGCCTTACACCATTTATCGATGAGGACAACATTGTTACAGTCGGAGGTCGCCTGGAAGAATCAAATCTAACATATCAGGCCAAACACCCAATGCTTCTGCCATACGCCCATCATCTAACGAAATGCCTCCTCAACGATATACACAAAGAAAAATTGCACGTAGGCCCTCAAACGCTTCTAGCCATAACCAGGCAGAAGTTCTGGCCATTAAAAGGAAAAACTCTAGCTCGCTCTGTGGAACAACACTGTGTACAATGTGCTAAATCCAAGCCAAAGCTTTTAACACAGTTGATGGGTAATTTGACAGCAGATAGAATCCAACCAGCAAGACCATTCGAAAACGCTGGCGTGAACTTTTGTGGACCAATATATACTCATTTTAAAATTCGGGGAAAAAGACCACAGAAATCAAACATTGCTGTGTTTTGCTGTTTTTCTACTAAGGCTACGCACTTAGAAATAGTGAGTGACCTATCCACACAAGGTTTTTTGGGAGCTCAACGACGCTTTATGGCTCGAGACGAGGACACTGCCGAACAATTTACTGTGACAACGCAACAAATTTTGTTGGGGCCAAAAATCAGTTACAAGAAGTAAAATACATGATAGAATCCAGTCACTCTCGAAGCGAAATTATAGAAGCATGCAGTTCAAAGACCATTGATTTTTGTTTTATTCCACCTCGAGCTCCACATTTCCGCGGGCTCTGGGAGGCAGCACTCAAATCAGCGAAACATCTCTTGCAACGGACTCTAGCATCAGACTCATTAACCTACGAAGACCTTGAAACAGTTGTTGTGGAAATAGAAGCAGTGCTTAATTCTCGACCAATAACACCCATGTCTTCTGATCCAAACGACTTGACAGCGTTAACACCGGGTCACTTCCTCATCGGAGAGCCATTGACTAGTACCATTGATCCAAAGGCTAAATCGTCAAATGCCAATCTCATCACTCGTTGCAAACGTGTTTCACACATCAAAAACGAATTTTGGAGGCGCTGGACCATGGAGTATTTAAGCCAATTGCAACACAGGTATAACTGGAAACAACGATGTCAAAATGTCCATCCTGGTACCATGGTCTTGGTAAAGGAAGACAATATTCCTGCAATAAAATAGCCACTCGGACGTATTATTTACACGATTAGAATAAATGATGGATTGGTTCGGGTAGCGGATATCCGCACTTCTAGTGGAATCATCCGACGTCCAATACACAGGCTTACACCACTACCGATAGAAGCGGAATCCTCCGATGAGCCTGCAACTCAGAAGGGGAACGAAGACAAAAAGTCACTACAACTATAACAAGTTCAAATATATCTCAACCCACTAGAGATGAGCCCACAACATCATACGAACCAACTCAGCCAAGAAGAGATGCCAATCCTAGAAAGAAACGGAGATCGGTGGGATCTGCTATTGTGACTTTACTTTTGACTTGTCTAATGCTACCATCAATTAATATTTCTCCCATCGAAACAAAACCCTTCACTCATCACCCAGGGATCTACTTTGAGAATCCGGGAGCTGCAAACATCGTAGCTAATGAATGGAAACTCGTCGTATTTTACGACATGACAGCTTATTTGAAGGAATTTGCTCTTCTTCAAAATTGCACCAGGGCTTTAGAGGAATTATGCCAAAGAATCAATGAAAGAGAGCAATGTTTGGCAATTATTGCACACATAAAACAGCTGCAATTAGAATTGGACACAAATAATATATTACTATCAGAACCGAGCAATTCGAACAGATCAAAGAGAGGAGCTGTCAACTTTATTGGAAATATCGCCAGTGCCTTATTTGGGGTTTTAGATTCCGAGTATGCCGAAAAGATGGCACAAACGATAAATGATATTGGAATAAATGAAAATCACTTGCTGGATCTGATAAAAAATCAGACGTCAATCATGGATGCCACCTTGAACATAATGAAGAAGGAAGAACAATCTATTGACCAGTTTCAGCAAATAGAAATACAGATTGCCCAAACAACTCAGCAATTACACGATATAAGGGAAGAGGCGTACCAAGAGCAATTGTCACAATCATTCATGTTGTTAACCTTGTCCGCAATTCTCACAGTATCCAACTTCTTCAGAATTCAAAGCTCAATCTTAGACGTCATCATCGATACTCATCACGGGAAAATCAGTCCGTTAATAATTTCACCACTGCAGTTAAAACAAGAATTAATAAAAATCAAAACTAATCTACCTTCATCATTACGCCTACCAATACAACAGGACGAGGCACTTAAATATTACACATTGATGACTATCGAAGGTAGGGTCGCTGAACGATATATTATATTCAAGCTAACTCTTCCCTTATTATCGCTTGAAGAGTTCGAACTATTTAAGGTCACTTCAGTTCCAGTACAAACTAATGACACTTTTGTGACAATCCAACCATCCTTCCCGTTCTTAGTCATAAACCTACATCGGGATCAATATTATCCCTTCAGAGCAGGAGTTGCAACTATGTCTCATCATTGGCGAAGGTCAACATTTTTGCAAACAGAAACACCCCCTATATCGAAGGGGATCGAACATCAGCGCCTGTGAAATAAACTTTTTTAACCACCTGCCGCAGTCACCATCCTGCCAGATAGTCAAGGCAGGGAATGGACCTCATTGAATCCAAATGTATAGTCCAAACCAGTGGATATATGCGCTGAGTGAAAAAACCACTATCAATGTAGTATGTGACAAAAATACTACTCAGTATGTCATTGAAGGAACAGGAATTTTGAAAATCCGAGATCGTTGCCTCATAAAGCAGCCGTTGGTCAGCATACAGGGACATACTGTCTATCCTACCAATACAAGGTCATCGTATATACCAACAAATAATCTCACCGAATTTATCATAGCCGCTAAAAAGAACCCTACTCTCGATAACATTGTTCAACATCAGTCATACACCTCTGAAATTGATTCCATCAAAGCTGAATTATCACAGTTTAAAAAAAATCTTTCACTAAACACACTATCAACTGATGTTCATCAATTTTCTGTGGGTTATGTATCTATATCATTAATTAATATGAGTGAAATGGAATAGACGTGCTTCTGCTTGCTCCGGTGTTTTCTGCGATTTTTGGCGATATTTATCAAATTTACGGTCACTTCAATCTACCATGTTGTGTATTTGCACTCTTTTGCTTTGGCTCCTGGTTTCTGTTGAAAATATCGGTTTGTATTAAATATTTGCAAAGATTTTGTACTCGTTTTTCACATAAAGTTCAGTTCAACGTGAAATCTAAACGGTTCCCTCGATGTCGACAAAAAGTGCTGAGAGAATAACAAAAAACTCAACTAAGGGTGCTACTTCTTTTTGTATTGAAGTATGTCCGCTCTCTGATGCTGCACTGTTGGCAAAGAGTGCCGAGAGAGCTCCAAAGATCTCGTCGAAAGCTGCTCTTTCTCCCAGCATTGATAATATATCAGATGTTGTTATTGAAGGAATCGTCGCCAAATTACTACCTAAAATAAATGGGCTTCTGCTGGAGTCTGAAGCCAGGGTGATGACCAAGTTTCATGATATCATTGGCTCGATAAATAAACGACTTGATGCCGTTGAACAGTCTATAACCATCATGAAGGCGAAGTACTCTGCTCTGGAGGAAACAAATGAGAGCTTATGCCAGTTACAGCGTGCGAGTGATGTAGTAATTCGTGGTGTCCCCTCCAAAGTAAATGAAAAGCCTGGAAATATTTTATCAAATATCTGTGCACGTATTCAGCATATACCATCTGCTTATGTAAACGCTATTCGAGTAAAGAGCAAACCTGGGGTAAGTCTAAATATAGCTGCTGATACCCCAATTATCGCTTAATTCTCATGTTCTGGCGAGCGGCGGGCATTCTTACTTGCGCTGAAAACTTTCGGACAAATGCGATTGTCGGATCTGGATGGCTTCTCCTCTCAAAGCCCTGTATTTATTCATGAGAGTGTCACTCCTAATAAAAGTGCTATGCTCCGTGAAGCCCTGCGATTGCGTCAGCGGGGCAAAATTAAATCTGCGTACACAAGTGAGGGTCATTTGTTTATTAAGCTGGGGAGTGAAGGTCGGGCTCATCGTGTGAGTCACTTGGATCAGCTGCGGTCGCTCGTTACTTTGCCTTTGGACCGGGAATAAGAAGCTTTTTTCATGAATTAGTTCGTTACTTTCTATATAATTTGATTACTTGTTTTGAAATATGTATGTTTCAGTATCTTTAAATGAAATGTTGCTTATTATGTGTGATATATACTTTAGTTTTAGTTTTTCTAGCTTACTTTTCTTTCTTTCTCTCTTTTCTCTTTGTTTACTTGTGATTGAGAAGCTGTTTTCCCATGGAGGTTATGTGTCTGCTGGCTCTCGTGGTGGTTTAACTGACTATATTACAAATCGAACTTTGTGCGTTTATGAGGATGGCTGACGATTTCTTCTAAACATACTTTGTAAACAGTCACACGGATTGAATATTCTTAACTTGAATGCTAGAAGCCTGAGACCTAAAATGGATGAATTGACTTAAATGTTGGCTTGATCTAATATCCAAGTCATATTAGTCTGCGAAACTTGGCTACGCTCAGAAATCTCGTCTTCTATGGTTGCTTTACCTGGCTTTAGGATTTTCAGGAATGATAGGTCTGGCAGAATGGGGGGCGGTGTGACTATATATATAAGCGAAGGTATTAAGGCTCGTTTGATAAGAAGTTCTGTTGCAGATCCCTAAGAATTCCTATGTGTTGAGATTTAATATGGCTTACAAAAATGTTTATTGGCTTCAGTCTACTGCCCGCCAAATTGCTTTACACCCGCTAATATACCTGAGTTTGAAAAAACCTTGAGTGATTTAGCCCACAGGTACTCTAACATTGTTATTGGAGGAGATTTTAATGTAAATATTTTACTTTCTAACAGTTTGGCTCAATCTTTTCTATTTTTGTTACAATCTCTGCACCAGAATGTTATTAATAATCTACCAACATATTTCAACTCAAGTAACCCTTCCCTTCTGGATGTGTTTTTAACTACAGATACGAGTGCAGTCTTGTACCATAACCAAATTACTTCTCCTTCCATATTTTATCACGACTTTCCATTCCTTACTTACAACTTTAATATAAGAAATTGTCCTCTGTACAAAATGGTTAGCTTTCGTAATTATAAGATTATAAATATGGCTGCACTTGATGAAGAATGCCAATCATTGCCCTGGGCTCGTATTAATACTCTCGTCTCTGTCAACGATCAGATTCAAAGTTTTTATGAAGTATTAAATTATCTCCATGATCGTTTGTTCCTGTACATGTACGTAGTATCAGGATGGATGCTGGTTGCCCATGGTTCACAGCTGAAATTAGATCCCTTAATGCAGAACGAGATTTTTTGTTTCGCAGATTTCGACGTTTAAGAACCATTGAAAGTCGACTATACTATAAGGTTATGCGAAATAAGGTCAATACAAAGATTCGTGCAGCCAAGAAGCAGTACTATGGAGCAAAATTTTCACCAAATTTGTGTAACAGAAATCTTTGGACTAACCTACATAAGGCAGGTGTATACGGCAAAGATATTTCCGTCAGCGAGATTGATCCTGAATTATTCAACCATCATTTTTCTTCTTTGCAAACTTCTTCCACACAAAACGCATCTTCAAGCCATCGACGTACTTTGGATTCGGGTAATGATAATGACGATGATTTTAGTTTTAGATGTGTGGATGAATATGAAGTTAAAAATGCTATTTTGGCTATTAGATCCAATGCCACAGGACCTGACGGAATATCCCCCAGATTTGTGAAAATTCTTCTCCCATGGATTATCGAGCCATTGCGACGGATTTTTAACACATGTCTAACCACCTCTCAGTTCCCCTCTATATGGAAAACTGCAATAGTTTTACCGGTTCCTAAGATTAAAAAAGCAAAGGAACCAGCTGATTACCGCCCTATAAGTATTCTCTGTTTCTTGGCCAAAGTACTTGAGAAGCTTTTGTATCTTCAAATAATTGAATATTTGGATTGTCGTAACCTCCTCAGTCCTTACCAATCTGGTTTTCGTCGTTTGCATAGTTGCGAAACGGCACTGATTGAAGTCACGTTTAACATAAGAAAATCACTTGACATGAATCATCTATGTGTCTTAACTTTACTCGACTTCTCTAAAGCTTTTGACTCAGTTAATCATCCAAAATTACTGTCTAAACTAATGCTTAACTTTAATTTCTCAAATCCGTCCGTCGCCCTCATCGGTAGTTTTCTATCAGGAAGATCTCAACGTGTGAAAGTTGGTGATCTTGTATCAAGTGCTTGTTCTCTAAGTTGCGGTGTACCACAAGGGTCCATACTGGGTCCGTTATTGTTCAGTATGTTTATAAATGATTTGCCGAATTCAATTGACAATTGCAATGTTCATTTATATGCTGATGACGTGCAGCTTCAAATTAGCAGACCTATCGGTCTCTTAGAAGATTGCTTAGATCGCATGAATTCCGACCTGGAAAATGTTTCTCGTTGGGCTACTAATAATAATTTAAAACTGAAACCAGTCAAGTATTGCCTTTTACCGAAATAATATTACGCTCTCTGATCTCCCACCTGTCACTTTAAATGATTTTACTCTGCCTTTTTCTAAACGTGTCAAAAATCTTGGTGTATTAATTAGTACGAATGTGAAATGCTGTGACCATATCGGCAATATGATAGGTAAAATCTATGGTGGCCTTCGGCGGCTGTGGTTATCGGCCCGTATTCTGCCAATTGGCATCAGATTATTGCTGGTCAGATCACTTCTTCTGCCTTATTTTACAAATGGTAGCTTAGTTTTTCCACACTTGGATTCCATTTGCTTAAGAAGGTTGAATATAGCTTTTAATGACTGTGTAAAATTTGTGTATGGACTTAGACGGTTTGATCACATCTCGTCTCTTAGTAACAACTTGCTGGGTTGTTCTCTCAATGAGCACCGACAGAGAAGGCTATTATTCTCTCTCCATAAAATCATCTATACAAGCAAGCCAGAATACCTTAGCAATCAACTGCGATTCTTGAATTCTGAACGGCATTTTAATCTACTTATTCCTGTCTTCCATTATTCTGTTCAAAGTGACTCTTACTTCGTTCAAGCTTCGCGTTTGTGGAATCGTCTGCCGACAAATCTTCAGCGCACTAGTTCGATTGTTAAATTCAAGGAGATTATTAAAAATTGGAATTTTTAAACAGAAGTATGTCCGGGATTGGTTCGGTAGTAGCGCGGCAGAGTCTTCATGGGTAAATCAGTAAATCAACTTAACATATTTACAATTTTGTTCAAAATTCACAAGCAATCTCATTAGTCTTTTTTATCCTTGTTTTGTTCTTTAAATTCCTGACAATTTTTTTTAATCTTTTACTTTTATTTTTATATTTTTTCATACTTTTCTTCTCATTCTATATTATTTTCTTTGTTTCGTAGGATTACTTTTAGTTATTAATTAATTTGTCTTATTTTATATTTTATTTTATATTATATTATTCCACATGTTGGCTACCACTATTTTTGTGTACTAGTTATAAGAAGTAAAAATACTCTTGTGTACACCTGATTAAAAATAAATTGAATTGAAATTGAATGGAATTGAATACTGATAATTGTCATAATCTCTATTTTGATCTGGAAACATCGTCACGATATATGTGAAATAAGATCCAGGAAGATGGCACCTGTACCAACACCACGACAACGCACAACAATGGCGGACACATCATACAGCTTCAAATCATCCTTCGACGTTTGAGATCCTTGGAAACTGAGTTGAATCATTATTCAACGCCGGGGAGAATGTTTATTTACAACAAACATGGAAAATTACCATGACTCAAAATTCGCTAACGTACAAAATTATCTACAAAAATAAAATTCGTGTTGCATGTATCTAGCTTACACATTTAATTTCTCACGAGAAATTTCCTCAAGAATGCGAACTCAAGAGTGTTCACGTTACACCCAGACGTAACTGGACACTTTTGTTTTTCTCGATTTTTGCTCATGAGAAATTTTACGTGAGAAATTTTATGTTCACTTTTTGATGAAGTAGCATTTTATAATTCATATCTAGCATTAGGAAATAATATTTAAATATGTGATTTTGTGAATAAATAATTATTGTTGTTCAATACGGTAAAGAGTAAAGTATATTTTCATTTGATTTTTTGTGTGGCATCGTTTTTGTTAAGCAACAACTGAAACGTGTAGCAGTACAAGGAACTGTACTATACGACATATAAGCCAAGGTTTTTAAGCACTTTGACTTTGGAAGGTCTGCAAAAGGGCACTTTGGCGCAATATACATAAATCTAGATTATAGCGGTACACAGAACCGTTTATACCATCGTGGTACCAGCCAAGGTTGATGTACCTTGACTGATTCGTCCATCAGAACAAAAGAGTTCTGATCAGTGTCGCTCATCATTCCGAGATATTCAAAAATATATTAGAAACATTTCAGATTAAGTGAGCTCTGTTGCCACCTATATGACTGAACCATTAGTGCGTGAAGGTGGCTGGAATCGGGAACATATCGTAATATGGACATCTTAAATATTCACAGAGAAAAGTTGAAAAGTGGATCATGCATTCAAATGCTACAAAACAAATCAAGAATACTGATTCGCTGAGTAGTGCGCAATCTTTTAGAAGCAAAGTTCTCCGCTATAACTAGCCATTGAATTTACAAGATCAGCGTTTGTTGATGACTAGGAACAATTTTATCCATTTTTTGGAGATTTTTGCATATAAATTATATTCTTTAGAGCTTGATAGTATGATAGAGTTGATACTATTTTACCCATACTAATAGCAAGAGAGTTGTGGCTATTTTATTTCCTCTGCAAGTATGAATTAAAAGCATTATTTTGTGGGGTCGTGAAATAACGTCAGATGCAATAAAACCATAAATATTTCTAGTATTGTTTTATTACACCTTGGAAAGTAAAGTTAAGCCATATTAAAAATGAAAATAATTTAATATGTTTTTACATCTGCTTAGAAAGTTAAATATTGCAATTCTGCATTAGCGCCATTTGATACTAGATTCGGTTAACTTGGTGCAGTTTGATCAGGTGTCCCCGTATTATGTGGAGTCAATTCGCTCACAGTTTCATTAATAAAGGTTTGTTGAAGAGAGATGTGCAAGTAAAAGGAGTGAAAAAGGTTTCGAATAAAAACTAATATCAAGTTTTCGAAATAATAGTAAAATATTATTTAAAGAAAATGAAAAACAATTGATCAAATTCAAATATGAACGTAATAATATAACATATTACATGTGCTATTAAGAAGAGTATCCTGTCCGGTAAATATCGCACTTGACTTGTTTGTATAAATATTTTTATGAATGAGATAGTGCATTCACATGGCTGTCAATATCAATTAATTCGAAAAACATAAAATTCTTAGAAAATGTAAATTATTTCTCCAAAAACTTGCAAATTTGCGAGTTATTAGTTCTATTCGCGTATAGCTGGAAAGTAAAAACATGTAAAACTGTTTGTAAGGTCTTACTCGAAGGCGTTGGCGTAATTTATTTGTAGAGAAAAATTGCCAAGTAAAATATTCTTCGAAGGTATCAGTTTTGGCAGCTCGCCGCCATATTTTATTTATTTTGCAAGTTTTCAGTTTACTTTAAAAAAAGAAACGGAAGAACCCGCTACTCCTCTTCCAGTAGAAGAACAATGATTACCAAAAACATTTCTACGTATTTTGTTCTTGATATGATAAAATTTGTTTAAGAAATAGTATTTAAATATATTGCACAAAAATATACATTAACAAGGGAAAAAGCTAGAATTGGTCTAAGACCAATTCTTATGATACCCTAGATGAATGCCCGTATGAAATTTCGTATGGGTACCCATTTGAGCAATTTTGATTTTTGCAGTGGTTTTTCGCATATATTTCTAGAACGGTTCGTCGGAGAGAAAAAATGATTATAAGCAATTTTATAGGATTTTCTGAAGAAGTTTTTAGTACAATAAAAATGTCTTGGACTGATCGTTTTCACAGTATACATAAAAAACCTAATTTTTTATATGGCAACACCAAGAATGGGTTACCCGATTTAGTCCATTTTTAAAATTTTATTTGCTAGTACAATGAAAACACCATGTACCAAATTTCAGCTCTCTACGGCTACTCGTTCTCAGGCAGTGTTCAAATATATAACGGAAAACGAAATTTTTGTATGGCAACCCCACGAAGGAGTTGCCCGATTTGTCTCATTTTCGAACTTAATTTTACTTTTTTTTTTAAAGTCCGTGTACAAAATTTCAGCTCTCTAAGTGTACGCGTTCTCGAGTTATCGTGCGCACGGACGGACGGACGGACGGACGGACATGCAAAAATCAAAATAACTTTTAATATTATGCGTGGGTGTCCAATCCATTTTGCTCTACCATCATTATTTCGAGGTGTTACAAACGAAATGACAAACTTAGTATACCCCTTTAGATTTCATCTAGGGTATAAAAATATAATAAAAACGTTAACTGAACATGTAAATAAATAAATAAATAAATAAAGAAGTAAAGGTTATAAAAATAAAAATAAAAATTTAGACTGATGTTTACGTTAAACGACCAAAAATGAATGATTTGTGAAACTCTTTGTCATGTTGTGATGTTATGCCGACAACAGTAATATAAGTCATTGAATTGCGAGCCGTGACTGCACCTGACATTTGTAAGTTTTAATGTCGAAACTAACGAAAGCACTGGAAGGTTTCGTAAGGCATCAGAAATAGCAGGCGAATACTTTTAGGAAAAGAAAAATAAACAAAAATTGTGACTTCTAGTTCAGACTTGATTGAAACACAATGATATTAGTTCCTCTAGTTTGTTTTAAAAATAATAATAAAAAATATTTAAAATATTAAGAATTCGTATCCAACCACCACATTTGTAAATCATTATCAGCAACAATTAAAATAGTGTTAGACAAGAATTTAACCGCATGTTAGTTGACAGACAGACTAATATCTGCCGAAGTTTATAATGTATTCTGAAAAGATTCTTGTAACAAATTGGTAAAATACATTCAGGAAGAAATAAATGCTTTCACATGAACCTCTATTTTTGTGTTGAAATTAATATTGAAATAATTTTATTGTAAAGCTCATTTCTTTTCATATCCTTGGAGATCTTTGGAAAACTAAGAGAGAAAATTAGACCTTCGTAGGAAACCTCTACACACTGAAAAAATATCGTCAAGATAATATTAATCTCAGTACACAACGTCTCTCCAACGACGATATACTTCTCAACTGAAGCTACTCACACAAAAGAGTGATCTCGTATTGATGTTCTAATCGTTTGTGATACTGGCGTTCCTCTATACTGAAGATTCTTCACTTTTACAACGTTTGGTGGTGTAACCGTTCAAATCTGCCTAATCCCTTAGAATTCACCCACATCAAGAGCAGTATCGTAAGAAGATTTCTCTCCAGTATTGTAAGAAGATTTCTCTACAGTATCTCTTGACGTGTTGGTGTAACCATGCAAAGCTATATCTAGTCCTTTGGAATTAACCCACATCTAGACCAGTATTCTAAGAAGTTTTCTCTATATTATCTCTTGACGTATCTCCACTCAACAATTACCAAAATGTCAAGTTTCAGTTTTCTTAGTATAAGTTGGTAATCTTAATTTATTAAATCTGGTTCTTGTCTTAAATTGGATATGGTTAGATTCATTTTTCCTATGTAGCATGTGACATGCTTCTTTGAATTCGCGTTTTGCTTTGTTTTTCTCTATGTTTATGATCTAAAGCTGATCGTGGAGTGCTCTTGGCTATGTACATATGTTTTATGTTGCGGTAGTTTTAGGTTTTTTATGTTGGCGGGAAAGAAAATACAATATCCAAAGACAAATTGTAACCAGCCTTTGTAGCATATTCGACGTTTCTTAGGAAGGTGGTAGCACTAAGTTTGAATATAGACCTAAAGTACGGTTCAACTTGCAAACTATAAGATACAGACGTATACAAACAAAATTTCAATGAATTTATAACATTACTTACTGGTTCACTCCCGGCAAACACTTTCTCGGGTTTTCGCATTTACGAGAAAATCTCGAAGAGAAACAATTCGATAATTTTTCGGTTTTATGAATTTTTCTCGACATATTGCCTTCAGGTTGAGCGGACTTGCAGTATAATTCGAGAATTTTTCATTTCTACGAATTACGAATTATCAGTACATGATTTTTCAGATTGTGGGTGACAATGCAAGCGTGCCAACACCATTCTTTTCAAGTATTCGGCCGAAAAAAAGTGAAGTGAGTGCTGAGAAATTAAATTTTGCATTTGGTAAATATTGGTCATAGTTCGGTTATTTATTTTCAATTGGATATCGAGTAGTTTTCACAAAACACAGTTTACTCGTTTATTCAATTCGAAATCGGATAGTTTTTACGAAGAAACCTCGAATACATATGACCCTTGTTGCTGTTTCTTTGCGAGAAAACTTGTTTTGAGTTTATGAAGTACTTGCTATCAAACTATAGCCAAGTACTCTCATACAAGCACCTTATTTGTTGATATCACTGTTAGAAATAGCTTACTCGCTCTTCTTTATGACGTCACGTTGGTTGTAGGCACGTTGATTGATCGGAGTAGCTAAAGTATCTTTGCTCTTTGGTGTGGTGTAGTGGAGTATCTAATGTAGCTATGATCCTATGTTAAGTGTAGTGGAGTAACTAATGCAGCTTTGCTCCTATGTTTAGTGTAGTGAAGTAGCTAATGTAGCTTTGCTCCTAGTGTGGTGTAGTGGAGTAGCTGAACAGCTTTGCTCCTAGTAAAAACAACTTGATGTGTCTCTATTGCAACTGATCTTTTAATTAAAACGTTATAATATTTATACTAAAATTTAACCTTAACTGCTACGGAAGTAAATCTAAAACTCTTAATTTATTTCCTCACAGCGCTCGTTATACATATATATATAAATCGTACCTTGCTCAATATCTACAACTGGCCATTATCATTCATCGTTTTTCAATGTAGGTATGTACATATGTATGTACATATTTTCTTTTGGCAAGAATCAATTTAAGTATGTACGTATTTTCTTTTGGATAAACGTAGGCCTGATATGTACACAGAAAAAACAACATTCTTAAAATCATGGAATCACCTATGTTTGCTCGAAATTCATTTGTTTTTTTTTAAAAATTATATCAGTTTTCTAAATAATTTTAGTTTTGCGAAGAATCTAAATCTTTATTCTGATCATACAGAATTCATTATTTTATATATTGTGTTTATACAAACCGCAGATTTTTATTCATAATTGAAAGAATAGTTTTCTATGACTTAGTGAGAATTTTATATGAATTTCTTTTTGTGTATATTTAGAAGAATATATGTATATAAACTCTCAAAATCAAAGAATTGATTTATCCTGTCATAGAATACTTTTTATGATATCAGAGAAAACAATGTATAATGTTTATAATGCGAATGTGACTCGTGTGTTTTACTAGAACAAACTCAAAATTAATAATAAAAACGATAACTGCATAAGGAAACTTGTATTTCTGCGAGGAAAACTATTGCAGCAAGTATCTTCAACGGTAAACTTCTCTGCTCGGATATCAGTTGAAGTGTGCTAATTATTCTTATTTTGGCTGTGGATTACAATATTTGTGCGCGGTCGTATATGGTTTGATATTTGTTTGATTTAAAATTTTACGGTATATAAATATTTGTTCGAGTGCGAGGATAAATTCTGGTGCAAAATTTTATTAGTTTTCGCGTAGTGCAATATCTAATCTACCGTATTGCCTTTAATACATATTTTTGGTGAGTATGTTGTTTAATTTAATATTTTGTTACTGTTATTTTAACGCTCTATGTATATTTTCTTTTATGAAATAGTTTTTCGAATTGAAGTATACATATTAGTGGCCCAAAATGTAAAGTGCTAGGTCTAAATGTTTTAAAATGTCTAAATGCTCATTCAGTCATATAACTTTTTAATTTGACAATATTTTTTCTTGATTCTTTTTTTAAATTTAAGTGAACTTGATTATGAACTTAGTGTAGTAAAAGTCGTTTTAGAAAATTAAATTCTTTTATTTTTTGTAATTTTTCAAAAGGAAAAATCTGACCCGGAACTCCAATTTTTTTAATTCGTGTCAATTTTTTTGTAAAGAAAAGTGGCACGAAGGTATCCTTTTTCTACTATAACGGTATCTATTATAACAGTATCTTTCTAGCGACTATAACTTAAGGGGCTCATGTAGGGTATGAACTGTTCTCAAAATGCGATTTTCGAAGGTGAAGCATTTTTACAAATTTCAAAGATGTGCCGATCTATAAAAGTAACGATTTGTACCAATGACATCTTCTTTGATAATTATTGGATTGGACTACCTAGTAATTAACATTTTTAAAATGAACTAAATCGGGGAACCCCTTCTTGTTGTTGTCATACAAAGCTTTTGGTTTTCCCTTTATTTTACTTTCATGTTCATCTAGGGTACAATTATTGGTTTTAAGTCCAATTCTAACTTTTTGTCATGTTTTTTTGTATAAATCATTTTGTTACAATGAAAAAATGTGAACTTTTATGGACCGGCACATATTCTTTATATTTGTAAAAATGCTTCACCTTCGATGGCGATGCTTTCCTAAATATGTTTTTTATATTCTTTGATTTCCTTAGGGTGCGCGAATAATTTCGTATTGAAATATAATTTGCAAAGCGGCAGATTAAAACAATACCCAAAATGTCAGTAGACATTGAAAATAACGTGACAGTGCAAAATGCGGATATAAACGTCATTGTGCTTAACGATGAATCCGGTTTGGATTTCGCGCAACAGCTTTTGGAAGAATGGGGTTTTAATCACCTTGTAGATGATGTTAAACAAAAGGGTATAGATTTTGAATGCTTAAAGTGTATGACCGTTGAGGATATAAATAACTTGATCCCTGCCGAAAATCTTGGATTGAGAATTAAGTTTAGGACCCGACTTTTTGAATGGCGTCGTATAAATGTAACTTAACTATATACTTTATAATACATATAAAAGGTATAATAACAGTCTTTAACTTGCTTTTTAGAGATTTGCTACACCTTTGGCTGAAACAGTTTCAAATAGTACAAATATTACAAACTGGCTTTTTGAAAATAGTCTCGACAACTCCTCTCCTACTCCTACAACGTTAGATAATTCAAACTCAGATCGTCCATTAACTTCGTCTAATAAAAAATCCTTAGTAAACGTGGGCCTTAAATTGCATAATAGACAAAACTAATTGCATTCATTATAGGATTTGGAAAGGTTGCTCGAAGACTCATTTTTGGGCAAAAGTGTGAAAGAACATTTTTCGAAAAACAAATCGTTATCCCACACAAGTCGAAATGATTTATGTTCTGTTATTGCTAATTTCTGGATTGCGAAAAAACGGCAAGTAACCAATATAGATTATTAAGAAGCAGGTCAAGAAATAAAAAAGGTGTTCCCAAAAGAAAAAGAAATAAGAAAAAAATTCAAGACAAACAGTTATTTTATATACATTTATATATGCGCATTTGAATTTTTTAGGAAACATATTTATCAACTTCTCAGAAAGCAAAAGGGAAATTGGCAGCACGTTATTACACCCTCTCAAGGAAATATCAGCAGAAAGGTGTCTTAAGAAGTCGCTATAATTTGAAAGTACATCAATCAACTCCAACTAAATCGGGAACTAATTCCAGTGTTGATGATAGCACATCCGCTTCAATACTGGAGGATGCCAAGTGGTTAAAAAAAAAATTTCGAGCCAGATCAACTTGTTCTTCAAGCATGGGTTAGAACACACTCATATCGCATGTCGCGAAAGTATTGACATATTAAAGGAGTGGCCAATTTTGAAACAGAATTTTGCTTCTAATTTGGTACGTTAAAGCCTTTTGATATGGTTTATATGTGTACATAAACTTTTTAATTTTCGTCTTGTAACTTTCAGATTGAAGTGGATTTCGAACAAATTTATCCGGGGAAGGATAAATTACTTTCATCAAAGTGGGATAAATATATTGGAAGAATTTTAAATATTTTTAAAGAAAGTATTAAGGACAACTATTCTAAAAGATTTTAGAAAATATTAATCAGGACACATTGACAGAAACGATAGATTTCATTTCAATATACCAGCAGACTCTGATATTACAAGTTGAGGTAATGTTTGTATTCTACATATTTATAGAAAACATTTTTAATGGATATTAATTGCAGGTCGAGAATAATATTATAACTAAAGCTCAACAACATAAGAAATTATTGATTGATAAGGGCCTTTGTGTTCAACCCTTCATTATGGCGGTCGGTGAGATAACATCATTTAACAATTTTTATGTTTATTTTAATGACACCCTCTATAAATTTCGTACATTTTGCAAGGCGCTGTCAGTATCATTTAAGATTTTTAATGTTTTAAATTTGGAATATCCTAAGCCAGTTAATGAAATTTGGGAATTCATCCAGTATTATTTTTATGAAATACCATTGACTGGTAAAAAAACAAATGCCCTTTATGGCTTGTTATCAGATCTCCAAGAATAACTATTAAAATAGCTATGTATATTATATACTATAATAATGTATAAATGTTTTGTTTGTGGCAATTTCATGCCAGACGTATATAAGTACTTTATTCACTTGAAATTTAGTCATAAGATGTCTTATCATTCAAAATTCTTCCAATGTACAGTATGTCCACAAAGTTTTCAAAATATGCATTCATTTCGACGTCACTTGGTCCGAAAACATTCAGATGTAAATGGTAGTATTTCTAAACAATCACATTTAAATATAATTGAAGAAGCTTCTACAAGTGCAAGCATTTCTGAAGGTGTCGATAAAGTTCTTGAAAAAAACGAAGAGCCCCCCCAAATTTTCAGTACATCAGATGAAGTCTTAGCTTTCGCTTTAAAACTTTATGGAAATATTTCCATGAACAGAAAAGCAGCTAGTACAATAATTAGTGATACTGAAGACCTTATCAAAACGTTAATTACATTTGCCCTGCAAATTGATGATATAACTATTTTAAAATTAAAACTCGTCGAATTACAAAATGCTTTTAAGCTGTTTAACACTGAGTACAAGTTTCAAAAATATTTAAAAAGCCATGATATTATCGATGATTTAAATGAATATACAATTAATGATAGCATTTGGATAGATACCAATAATACAGAAGCAAAAGGTATAATGTTACCCTTGAAAACTAATATTGTTAAGTTTTTACAATCACCTGGTGTACTTGTATCAATGAAAAACAATGAGGAGGAAATTATAAAAGGTAATAGTATTTCTAATGTTATCCAGGGATCGGTTTGGATAGAAAAAATGAATAGTTTTAAACAAAAAACTGTTATTTCATATATCTTATACCAAGATGACGTCGAAATTAACAATCCTCTTGGGTCAAAATCAGGCATACATAAAATATCAGCTGTGTATTTAAGTTTCCCTTTATTACCTCACTGTCAGATATCAAAGTTAGACAACATTCTTGTTTGTTGTTTAACTAAAACCAATGATATACGCCATGGTTATTACAGAAATTGGAAGCCCTTAATTCAAGTACTTAAAAGTTTTGAAGAAGAAGGATTAACTATTCAAGTAAATAACAAAGATCAACAAGTGTATTTAGTATTATCAAATATAACTGGAGATAATTAAGGCCTTAATGGTTTATTAGGTTTTGTGAAGTCGTTTTCAGCCAATTATTATTGTAGAATATGTGTGGCGAACAAAACTGCTATGAAAGAGATGACAAGTGAAGATACCTGACTATTTCGTACTGAAAATAGTTTTCATATTGAAGAAGATGTAAATAATCCTTCATTAACAGGCATCAAAGAACTGTGTGCCTTTAATTCCATTAATTCATTTAAAGTCGTTGATAATGTAACATGCGACTTAATGCATGACATATATGAAGGTATTTGCCACTTCGAAATTTGTAGTATTCTTAATTACTTAATTTTTGAAAAAAAATTCTTTACTTTATTTGACTTAAATAACAGAAAATCCTTATTTGATTACGGTGAATATGCAAATAATAAGTTTACAGATATAACTACGAAGCAATTGTCTAGTAAAAAGTTGAAAACTTCAGCTACTCAAATGAAAACATTTGTACAATTTCTCCCCTTAATAATTGGTGACTTAGTGCCGCCACAAGACGAAATATGGAAACTTTTATTACTTCTTTTAAAGCTTATTGAAGATATTTCACAACCAAGTTTTGATGACAGCAGCTTATTAGTATTAAAAAATATTATAGAAGAACATCACAAGTATTACATTAATGTGCTTGATACAAATCTTATTCCGAAACACCACTTCATTACACATTACCCTACTATCATTAAAAAACTGGGTCCAATAAAACGATTATGGGTTATGCGTTTTGAGGCGAAACATAAGCAGTTGAAGCAATATTGTGGTATGTGCTGTTCGAGAAAAAATATTTTATTAAGTTTGGGTACATAATTAAATTATAATTTTGCGGAATGCAATTATTATAAATGGAAGAATGAATTAGAAAGCACTAATTTTATTTTTGAAGAAGGAATACAAATTGATTTTAGAAAAAATGAAGTATTTACTAACCTTATTTTCAAAAATGATGAACTCAGAGAAGCTTTTAAAAACATATGGTCTCTTCAAAAGATTAAAGTAAGTGGTACAAATTTTCGAATTGGAAATATTTTAGCTAGAATAGATAATTTCAATGAAATAAGTTTTCATTCTATAAAATATATATTATGGCATTCTAACATAGTTTATTTCATAGCAGTTTTAGTTAATGTTAAGTACTTTAGCGAACATTTGCAGAGTTATATTTTAGATGACAAAAGCATTTTTATGGACGTTTTCAGTATAATAGACTGCTATGAGATTAAGTGTCCTCCAATGCATCTGATTAAGTTACCTACAGGAAATGTTACTGTTAAATAAGATCTTCCATTTATGTAATAATAACCGCAGTAGAATTATATACTAAATAGTGAGTGTTATATGTATGATCAAAATTTATGAAAAATATATACAGGTTTTTCAAGAATGTATGTCTTTTATTATCAAAACCCTATTTATTTATATGATTTTTGTAGTAGCTGTATGGAAATCATATACTTTATTTCTATGATTTTAAGAATTGCGTTCTAAAAACTATGTAATTTGTTTTTAAAATTTCTAGAATCAATCGGGAAAATTATATAAATTATTTTAATTGAAAACAGGATACCTATCTCAAAATCATATATCAGATTTACAAAGATCATTTAATATAATTATAATTTAAAAATATAAAGAAACTGATCTTTGTTTTTCCAAGAGTATAATTTTACAATATCAAATAATTGCATTTTACTAATAATGTAGAATTTAGCTGTATGACTGAAAATTATAGAAAGCTTACTAGATAATCCTAGACGAGTTTATATAATATTATATAAAAAATTTTTTCGGTGTAATGTAGGTATGTATGTACGTAATTTATTTTGGTAAGGAGTGTACGTAACACCCTTACATATAGCACCAATACACGAAAAATCTTCGAAATAGTCTCGAAAAGAGGAATCAATATTGCGTCGTTATTTCAATTCGAACTAGCGCTCCATAACCTTCATTTTCGGCTTGAGATCGAATCGAGAACGACTTCGAGATCGAAGTTAAACTTTCGCACATTAAAACATCTGCTCTGTTTTCTGGCGTTGCTGCATCTGCTTCTTCCGTACCACTTGACTTGGGTTTGAATAGAAATGCTCCTATTTCTGTGGAGTGTTCCCAGCCAATGCGTAAGCAAAGCATCTGTAATAACCGGTTCGGGAAACGCGTAACTGCGACTGTGGGCAGGGAGCCTTCCTCAGTACCGAATGGTATTTCATCTCTGTCCTCTATAGGAAATGGTATTATTGACTATTTGAGAATGGTACCAAAACCTTCAAATGTTTTCGTCACCCGTCTCTATCCAGATACGATGTGTGAGGACATATTGAAGTATTTGAAGTCCAAAAATGTTGCTACTGATTCGTATTTCTTGTCGAAAAATCAGTAACAGCTCTAAACCGGTTGCGTCCTTCCTTTCTCTTAACTGTTTCAGCAGATATGCAGCACAAGTTATTAGGCCTTCTGGCGCTTTTACTGAATTACTTCTGGGCATCTACCTAGAAATACAGCAAAAATAAGCAACGTTATTTTAAAAAACTGAAATCGCTTTCCCTTTAGTATGAAAATGTATGGGGTATTCGGACAAAAACCGCACATATCGTCAAATACTCTGTCGCGACTTGTTTCGATATAGTTGCTTTCACTGAAGCAGGATCATGATATTCGCGATGCTGAGATCCTTGACAATTCTAATAAAATTTTTAGAGGAGATAAACCTAGTGTTGCGGAAGTTCGTGGCTCCTCGCCTGTATAATTGAGCCAAATTGAGGCTGCCAGTTTCTCCAACATTCTCGATATTAAGCTTATAGCTCTTAAGCTGTCTCTATTAAAATATGACTTATACATATTTTGTTGCTATATTCCTCCAGAGTCCATAAATAACGGAATTGACAAAGGTCCAAATATTTACGAAGTACTCACTTCAACGTCTAACATTATCCATGGTATGATGGAACCTATTGACGAATTACTACTACTATTTAGTTTGGGCATGCTTTGCAGGTAGACAATTATAGGCGATATATTGATATTTAAAAGCTTTCGTTGCTTTTTAAAATGAACAAAAGAAATCAAATAAACAAGAACATCTGTTCTTGTTATCAGTGCAGATTCTGATCATCAGAATCTGGTTTGTGGGTAAATTATTGCATGCTCTATTGTGCGTGCTGTGTATATTCATACATATGTATGTGCCGGTATGTCGGTCGTTCTCGATTTAATCATTTTGTGAAAAAGTCAGTCAATAAAGTTGTCTCGAGTTGAAAACATCTAATTGTTATTACTTAGCCCTTTTTCCTAGTCCCCTACAATACACTTGTAATTATAGCTGTGGATGCCCAATCATTTAAGATTTAATCTGAGTTCTAGGATCTCTTATTTTGCATTAAACTATTCTTGTTTATATCACTGAGAAAGAAAAAAATTACTTCTTACTTTTTAGTGCATTTTATTTACAAAGTTATTTATTTTAAAAATTGTTTTAATATATTTTATTTCAATTATACACTGACCTGTGATATCAGTACTAGCAATATATCTTTAAATAAAATTTTATATTTGAATTTAAAAAGTTGAGTTGTCCTTTAACAACCTCAGTCCCCTTCGTTTGAGATCAGGTCTCACAGTGGTCCTTCAAAGGTGGATAACTCAGCTATTCAAATATAAAATTCCAAAAACTATTGCTTGTCATATCACAGTGAGAAAAACCAAGCCTATCCATACAATATGTCTAAAAATAGTGATTGCATATCTTCTGGTGATGGTGACGAAACCATATTTATTTATTTATTTCAAAAATTAATGAGATAGCAAAGAGATACAATCACCTTACTTACTACCGCTAAGCAACTAAAGTTAAAAAGTAGATAAAAAAGAAAAAGGAAGTTCTACAAATGCATGGGAAAAGTTAAAACTAATATGCAGGTAAATGCAAAAAATGAAATAAACTAGAACTATTAATACATAGTAGACATAAAAAGAATAGCTATAAATACATAGGTGGAATAGAAGCTAATATGTATGTAATATAACACCAAATTTAAAAAAAGCATAATATTAATGAAACAAACTTAAAACGATATGATAAATAGTAGGCTGAAGTCATAGGAGGAAATCCATAGGATTCAGGGACAAGTAAGTCTATTTATTAATGCTAGAGTTATTTGAGTCCCAACTAAGCCAAAGAGCTAATGGAAGGCTTATATAAAAAACCATTCAAGAGAAGGTAAAAAGAAAACTTTCAAATCGACAGAAAAACGCCTACGAGCATTTACTGAGGAATGAATTCCAAGCTCGTGATAAATCAATACAAAGGAGAATGACAAAGGAATATCTCCAATTAGAATATTTCACTACAGAGATATTTGGCGGAGCTCAGGAGTATTATATCGAAAAAGTAGTAGGCATGAAAGAGGATATAAATAGACTAACAGCTATCAGCAATCCTCCTCATATTCATACAAAATCTTCTAGCACAAATTCATGTAATAGTGAAAGACTCCCTCAAATTAAGCTTCCCACATTCAATGGAGAATATTCTACGTGGAGGTCATTCCACGATTTATTTAACTCGGTCATACATAGCAACAATAATTTGAGAGACGTAGATAAATCGTACTGCCTAAAGATTAATCTGACGGGAGATACTGCAAAATTGCTCAGGCATTACAAAGTATGCGATGCAAATTACCAGTCAGCATGCCAGCTCCTAAAGGAACGCTATTCAAATAAGCGAATATTAGTCAACGTACAATTAAAGGAATTACTGTCTTTTCCATCTATAAGTCATGATACCGCAGACAATAAGAAAAGTTATTGGACAATATATCCGAACCATTATTAGCTTTACAAAATTTAGGAGTAGAAACCATGAATTGGGACCCAATGATCATTTATTTGACTGTACAAAAACTACACCCAGGCACACACACGAGCTTTGGGAGCAAAGCTTACATAAAAGCACAGAATTCCCCGCAGTAAAAACATTAACTAAATTCCTAAAGTCTCGCTTCCGAACTCTGGAAATGATAGGAAACAAAAATACCTCATCCAATATGACACAGAGAAAACTATTTTCACACAGCCCAACATACGGAATTTTGAACAAAACTAAAAATCCAACACCTTGCATTTTTATAAGGGTGAGAATATAATATTTCATTGTCCGACCTTAAGAAATTTGAGCATCCCCAAGCACACAACCTGAAATTGCACAAGCAATAAAAAGTGCTACCAGTGCCAAAAGAGTCATAACACATTGCTCCACTACGAGCAAAGTTATTCAATGCCAAAATCGTCAAATGAGTCCGCCCAAAACATCAATACGCTAACTGTAATCTGCGCAGCCAGATTATGGTAAAACACTGATTTGTAATTGTACGGGTGGGTTTAAAATAAAGGAAAGCTATAGAATACAATTAACTTTGAATAAACGGTGACTTTATTATAATAACTCACTACACGACCGTTACAGGTGCAACTGCCTGATAAGATCAATGAAATTAGGTTTCCCACAAAATTGTGGTTATTATCAGATAACTAATGACACAAGAACAATAGAAGAAAAACTGAAAATGTAACAAACAGATTAACTAATATTTGTATCTAGGCATGGATGTAATAATATCAGGCATCATCTCTTTACAAAAAAAAAATCAGAGAAGGTCAAATGTCAATGTTGATCATGACGCTGTCCATCAGCATGTGGTTGTGCCTAAACATCACCACCCGCCTCGTCTATTTGACGAAATCATGTTTCAGGATGAACCTCCAGAATGCGACAAAGAGCCCAAGTCGCTGGTGGAAGGCAATCATCTCGAATGAGAGCCAGGAGTCCTGCAGTTAGATTTATTTTTGGATCTTCATCCATTTTGTACGATCTTATAGATTGTTTAAATAATCCTTGGACCAGCGTCGCCAGAAGTGTTCATACGTCTGATGAATGAGCTTCCATCTTGATAATCTGTTGGATTGGACCAATTCAAGGCTATGTTCTGGTTATGTCAATGGAACAGAAAACATAATAAAATGGCCAGAAGTCAATGCTTCGTGCTCATCTGGGTCCGAACTAAGTGAAAACAGTGGTCGCGAATTTACGGCATGCTTCAATTTGGGTCAGAAAAATATATAATTCCTCAAAAGTCAGCGTACAGGTTCCTATCACGCGTTTCAGGTGAGATTTTATAGCCTTAACCCCAGCTTCCCATAAGCCTCCAAAGTAAGGCGCATTTGGAGCGATGAAATGACATTCGGTTCTATGGCAGCTTAGCAGATGATCAAGCTCCGTTGGTAATTGATTGTGAAGACACGTCAATGACTCTCTTAATATCTTTTCTTCACCAACGAACGTTGTGTCGTTGTCGCTGAATACTTTTCTACAGTGGCCTCATCGAGCAGTAAACCGTTTGTAAGCTGCGATGAACGCATCTGTAGTTAGGTCAGATACAAGTTCGATATGAATGGCCTTGGTGGCCATACACACAAATAAGGCGATATATGCTCTATGGGCCGCTCTCCTTCGTCCCGGGCCATAGCGAACTAATATTGGCCCTGCGTAATCCAGTGTTCAGCTGGAAAAATCCCCATCAGTTCATTATGTACTGAGGCTCGTTGTCTGAAGCAGACTACACATCGACGGCTGAAATTTTAACTAGTTTTCTGGCTACAAGAATCCAGAAGCACTGTCGGATAAAACTGAGAAAGGCTGAACACCTCCATGCAATGTCTCGTTGTGAGCCTCATCTATAATGAGCGCTGATAAGGTACTAACTTTGGTAACAATATATCGATGCTTAGCTTCATTAGACATATCAGATGCTTGTAGTCTTCCGTCGACACGAATTGTAGAAGTGTCTTTGTCAAAAAATGGAGATAATCGAAAAATGGGACTTCTATGAGATATAGGGAGTCCTCGAGCAAGTTGCTTGTATTCCTTAGGTAGCGAACTTTGTTGATCTAGCTGGATCCAAAAAATACGAGCTTTATTATGCTCAGATACCGATAACTCTCCGGACCTTTTGTTTACTCCCGCAGATTTGACGTTGAATACGAATCGCTGACACCAAGCCGTGACACGTAGAAGCTTACTCAAGGATGGGTATCTTAAGAGAAGATCCCATTGTGAGGGTTTTACTCCTGAAATGGTAGCAGGAGCCGCACTGATGAGAAGTGATTTTTCTTCTAGGTTTGCTTTATGTATCTGGGGACATTGTGTTAGAGATTGTGGCCAGCTAGTTGATGGAAGTTTCAGCCATGCAGGACCGTTCCTCCACAAGTCTTATGTAGCGAGCTGACTTACCGTGATGCCCCGTGATGCACAGTCGGGAGATGTTGGGACGTGACGCCAGTTGGATGTAGGAATTAGTTCATAAATTTGACTCACCCTGTTTGCCACAAACGTTTTTCATTTGGCAGGATGAGTCTTGAGACACGTTAGAACAATCTGTGAGTCTAACCAGCAGTATATTAGAGTCATTCCAATATCCATTGATGATTGTATATTATTGATAAATCGAGCTAAGAGATGAGCTTCCACGAGTTCTAGTCGGGGAATTGAGAGCTTATTAATTGGTGCAAGTTTTATTTTTGAGCAAATGAGTGAAATTTGCGTGTTATTAAAATTACGAGTTGCTCTGAAGTATGCTACAGCTGCATAAGCTCTTTCGGATGCATTCTAAATCCATGTATTTCATAAGATAAAGCTGCGGTATGGTAGCCAATTCATCTCGAAATGGAAACATCCTCTAGATTTATTAAGTCATTTCGAAATTATAACCACGCTCGTGCTACGGTGTCAGGAAGATGGGTGTCCCAATCGAATCTTAACAACCAAAACTTTTGGAACATAGCCTTAGCTATGATGAAGATAGGTGTTAGGAAACCCAAAGGATCGTAGAGCTTAGCAACATCTGAGAACAAATTTCGTTTGGTTACTTAAGGAGGTGGATCCGATGGAGTGATTTGGATTCCAAAGCAGCCTGAATTTCTATTCCAAACAAGTCCTAGAGTCTTGACGACTGCGTCATTATTTCTATTTAAATTAGTTTGTGATGAGTTTGGATTGAGCCTTTGTAAGATTTCATCGGAGTTAAACGCCAACTTATGAAGCTGAAATCCCTGGCCTAGAGTATCTTCTGTAGCTCACATTGAACCTGATAAGCTGAGGTCACATTGTCTGCTCCAAAGAGAAGGTCGTCGACATAGAAGTTGGTTCGAAGTATTTTTGCGCCGAGTGGATATATAGATGCTTCATTTTCAGTCAAATGAAGCAGCGTTCGAATGGCTAAATAAGGGATACAAGTGGTCCCATATGTGACTGTGAGCAGTCTAAATTCTTTAAGAGAATCTAACGGAGACTCTCGCCATACAATCCTTTGTAGATCGCAATCTCTTTTATCCACTCTGTCGATAGATCATTCGGATATCTATAGCGAGAACTATGAGATGCATTCTCCATCTCAACACGATTGCGCATAGATCAGATTGTAGTTTAGCTCCAACTGCTAAATAGTCGTTCAATGCTAATCCCCCTTTAGATTTGCATGAACACTTAAAAACCACACGGAGTTTTGTGCTGAGACTGCTCTCTTTTGAAATGCCATGATGCGGTAAATAGAATACAGAGGATGGTTGTGACTTGTTTTCTTCTGGGGGAATTATTCTTTCATAAATTCCATATACCGATTTTTGAATATTGGTTCTGAAGAAAACTGCCGTTCCATTAGCTGCAGGTATCGTATCGCACTTCGTTTTGAGTCTCCGAAGGTGGTAGCATCTTGGTAAGCAACACGAATTGGCAGCCGAACTACATATCGTCCATCTGGATCTCGTCGAGTTATATCCGATAAAAGTTTACACACGCTTGATGATCTCCTGATAATGATGTAGTAATTGGTGGTGGAATATCCTCGAACTCCCAAAGCTTTTGTAGTAATAGATCTAATTGATCAGCATAATTATCAGTAGCCGAGCGGAAACAGTGAACATGCAGTGATTCTTGCTAAGTAGA
This sequence comes from Dioctria linearis, assembly GCA_963930735.1. Lineage (NCBI taxonomy): Eukaryota > Metazoa > Arthropoda > Insecta > Diptera > Asilidae > Dioctria > Dioctria linearis. The sequence goes on from OZ005742.1 coordinate 222,077,417, forward strand.
AGAAGGAACGGGTCCTGACAATACCGAGCCTAACGTGGTCTTTTGGGCTGTGGGCGTTCCTTTTCGATTCCCTTCAAGTATAATAGAGTGATAAATATCGGCACCGATGATCAGATAGATAGCATTCGAGCTGGCAATAAATGCGGAAGATCAGAAGTCTTAATCTACTTTGGAACTGCTACTTTGGCAAGCTTGGGAAGTACCAGAGTGGAAGCTTTGTGCGAACAGTTTGGGTCTTGAAGCGACTGAATTCGTAATGATACTATCAACTTTACTAATCCGCCATGTGAAGCTCCAATTCCCCTAATTGGTATGTTGACTTTGATTTGAGGTAGGCGTAGATAAGATGCTACGACTCAGGATACAAAGGTCGCTTGTGATCCTTGATCGAGGAGTGCTCTGACTTCAAAAGTTCTTCCACATGGTGCCTCTATACGTACTTTTGCTGTAGCCATCAAGATAGTGTCGGGTCGTCGTATGATATTTGAAGCGAGCGCAGTAGACGCAGATGCAGACATAGCTGGAGTATCTCCTTCAGTCTCAGCTGCTCTTGATTGGGGCGTTGGTCCTATACCTACAGCTTGAGACCAAGAACCTGCATCTGGCGCATGTTGTGTGTGCAGCATTGAGTGATGTAAGTGATTACAACACTGGCATCCATTCACCGAAGGGAAATTTTTAACCGAATGATTTGGTCGCAAGTAGTTATAACAGTTATAACAAATCGCGTCGTTGTAGAATGGTGGGTTGTCTGAATGACGGACAGAATAACAGTATATATTTACCATAACACTTGGGATATTTTCCTGATTTTGCGACAAAATGTACTTTAACTGGATGCGCTTTTGTAAAGAGGTTTGTTGGAATGTGTTCTTTTTGCGAACCTGAGCTCACACCTACAAATTCAAGTGTAGTTACTCGGTGCTTGAGAAATGAACATAATTCCTCATATGTGGGGAGATTTGAATCAGATGAAAGCGAATTTTCTCAATCTCTTCTAGTAGAAAGATCCAACTTTTGTACAGTGATAAATATCAACCAGTCATCCCAGTGCTGCACGGGACATTTTAAGGACTCAAGTGATTTTACTGCTTCCACAGTGCCATCATATAACTTACGCAGTTCTCCTGCTGATTCATTTCTCATGGCTGCTAACGATGTAAGCAAGGTGAGGGAAGATGTCATAAGCGAACCTTCGTTTTGATACCGACTGCATAAAAGCTGCCAAGCAGCAGTATAGTTAGAGTCCGTTATTGCTATGTTTCGAAAAAGTTGATGTGCTTGACCAAAAAGGCTAGTTTTAAGGTAACATAATTTTTGGGAGCCAGTAAGCTCATTTTTTGGATCCATTAGACTTTTAAAGAGGAGGTCGTGAAAAGCTGGCCATTCTTTTAGATCTCCACCGAATCTACTTAATTGAATTTTTTGTAAGGTAAACGCTGTCATAGATGTATTACAGGTGCTGGAATTGTCCAACTGGATTGATGAGTTTAACAAATCTATTAAAAAGCCACAATTTTCGCTATAAGCAATTTCAACCGTGGCATAATGATCGTCTGTGAAATATTCACGTTTTAAATCAGCTGGAGCGGCCTGAGCTAAGAGTGTTTCATGAACGCCTTGATGTTTGTCCTAGTATGCTTTTAACAATTCTAACCGTGTCCGAGGAAAGCCTTCAGTTTGCTTTTCTGTGCCGGATTTTTTAGTATTTAATATAAAATTTACAATATATTTTGTTACTGATTTTTGTTGTTCCAGAATCTTCTCCATCTTAGTATGTATATAATAAATTGGAACTGACTTTCATTAAAGATATCCCAGTGGCAGTTAATAACTCACCGTTACCCTTGAATGATTTGACGGATAGAGTTTGGGATTTATCGGATAAATTCTAGCATAAATAACACTAAGATAAGCTTCTCGATTGAAGTACTTAATTTGGCTCACCAGTATCACAAGTCACTGTTCACTTTTGTTAATTACAAGCAAGTCACTTTTAGTGGAAAAGCTTCCATGTATATGAGGTATCTCAGTCACAGTTCACTGATTATTCACCAATTATAAATTGGATGGTCACTAATAGTGGAAAAACTTCCACTTGGATAAACTCACACTGATACGATCGATTGTCTTGCTTAAAATTAAATTATAACATTAAATCGAAAAATTCTCCCAGGTTTTCGGCAGCAGTTGCAATCTGCGCAGCCAGATTATGGTAAAACACTGATTTGTAATTGTCCGGGTGGGTTTAAAATAAAAGAAAGATGTAGAATACAATTAACTTTGAATAAACGGTGACTTTATTATAATAACTCATTACACGACCAAGTTACAAGCGCAACTGGCTGATAAGATCATTGAAATTAGGTTTCCCACAAAATTGTGGTTATTATCAGATAACTAACGGAACATGAACAATAGAAGAAATATTGAAAACGTAACAAACAGATTAACTAATATTTGCATCTAGGCATGGATGTAATAATAACAGGCATAATCTCTACAAAAAAATCAAAGAAGAACCAATGTCAATGCTGAGCATGACGCTGTCCATCAGCATGTGGTTGTGCCTGAACATTAACAAAGCAAAATACATCAAAATACATCCATCATTAAAAAATGAACAACACGTTCAAAACTTTTTAACCGTAAACAAAAAAAGAGCTCTTCTTTCCACAGCTCTTATAAATGTCGGTGCACCATCCGAAATCACGATAGCATTCCGAGCGTAAATAGACTCTGGGTCAGAAGTGCCTACTATGACCAAAAAAACCTTTAAGCGACTATAGCTTAAAGGAAAGCCAACCACCCATCAACTCATTGGTCTTGGTACAACTCTTACCAATACAGTTTTAAAACAAGCAACTGTCATAATAAGCTCCCTACACACAAATAGAAAGTAATATACTCGTGATTAAAAAATCACCGAGTTACTGCCAGGTCAAATCATAGAAGAGCAATCTCCCTCTGGCAGATCCTTTATTCTTTATTCCAGGAAAACTTGGCATTCTCCTAGGAGCAGATATCTACGCCGCCATAATCAAGAATGGAATAAAAAGAGAATCTAGCAATTCTCCAACAGCCCAAAACACAGAATTGGGCAGGATTCTTGTCGGAGCACTACCAAAAGCAAAATAATAATAATTTATTTATTTCTGGTCTGTATACACAAGATTATTATCGTTTGTAAATGCATACTAAATAAAGAACTACGGCAGATCAAAAATAAATTCACAAGAAAAATTAAAATAAATGAAAACAAAATGATGAAAAAAAAATTTAAGTAAAAGTAAAGAATTTAAAGTAAGAAACTATTTGAAAGAAAAGGAAAAACAACAGAATGTATAGGTATGTATATATGTAAATAAATAAGTGTTTGACGAAAACGGTGCCAAAATCAAGCAGTACCAAAGCCGTGAAATAGTTACTATCCAATGCTCTGCGTATATCCGACGTTACTTTTAAGAGTGCTGTTTCGCAGCTGTAACCCGATCGATAACCAGATTGCCACCGGGAGACCAATCCATTTTCGAGAACACTTTGAACTATTTGATTGTTTATAAGTTTCTTCAGAACTTTGCTCAGAAAACAAAGTAGACTTATAGGGCGAAAATCTTTAGAAAAACAACAATAAAACAATAGCTCTTTTCCAAAAACAGGGAAATTGTGAATATGTCAAACAAGAGTTAAAAATGTAAACTAAGCTATCAGAAATAATAGGGTACAGATTTTTAAAAAAATTTTGGTGGAATATCATCAGAACCGCAGGCTTCAGATTTTACGGACATGACTGCATTAACAACCTACTCATGAGAAGCGCAACGGAAGCTGAAACCATCATGATAATCGAATAGCTCCCCTTCCATAGAAATAGGTAGTAGGGATTGAGAATTAGCGGTGTTGATGAAATATGAGTTAAGGTCATCAGGATTAAGATCGCATGAAGGCGCTACCTTTCCACATATTCCACTTCGTTTTAAATTATACCACAATTCCCTAGATGACAGGGATAGATCTAGCGTTCCTGCTAGATACCTCCTCTTGGCAGTCTGATCGCTTTATTAATCCGGTTTCGCAATATCTTGTATCGGGACAGATCCTCATCCTTTTTAGAAACCTTGTATTTCAGCGATCATGAAGTCAATATTAGCACTGTGCCAAGGAATATTAGCCGACGAAATACTCTTCGTTCGTAGCGGAACATACTTATCATGCAAGTATGAGACAAGATTGTAGAAATAATCAAGCTGTTAATTCCGAATTTGATGCCAGGGTATAGGGAGAAGCTTCTGTTAGTAACTCATCAATAGCTATTGTATTATAAGATCGATATGTGATTATTACTGAAACTAAGAAAAATGAGATTCTGTATGATAAGAAATCAAAATCATGATCGAACGAGCTGATAGGAGTAATCTGATTATGATACAGAGCTTTGTCTACACTAGATACAAAGAAATACTCCAAAAGTGATGGATTATTACAATTATAAAATGTTGGGATGCATTGATGTATAACATTCATATGGCTGGATTGAAAAATGAATGAAATTATCCACACTACCACACGCCTGTAATAGATTCATATTAAAATCTCCACCGACAATCACATTCAGATATCATTGTGATAATTTGGAAAGTGAATACCCAAGTTCTTTGGCCCTCTCAAGATTAAATATGTTGGGGAAATAAATACTGACGAGAAGTATCTTACACAGTATCAACCTAAACTGCTAAAAATCCAATGGGACCTTCAATGGATTTCTTGACCACACTAGCTTTAAAGTTGTCTTTGCAATTCCTCCTAAACCTGGAATCAGTACCACAAATATGGAATGGACATTAGTGTTCTTCAAAATATACTAGGGTTGACAAACATTAAATCCTTCCGCTCTCCCGGAAAAAAATATTAAGCAGCGCTCTTACATTCATTAAGTCCGAAATTTAAGCAATTCACTCATGTCAGAGGGTGGCAGGAGGCATCAGGAAGCATCATCAAACGAAAACCCAGGAAAGTGATATCATAAATGCAAAGAAACAATTTTAAGGACACCGTCATTTCAAAGCACTTAGACCAATAAAAACTAAGCAGTTACTTTAATAAGAATTAATTAAAAAAGCTAGCGATAAAGATAAAACAGATTAAAGAAAAAATGAAAAATAAAATTAAAATTAAATTACTATATGAAAAATAAACAAATCGATGAAATAATATAGTCTTCATACATCAGCATACTCCCAAAGTACCATTGGCCGTTCAATTAAGTTGCTCTAAATTGGTAACCTTCTTTACGTAGGCAAATCCATTTCTAATATGCACAGCAAGCAGCACGCCTTGTCGATGCAAATTAAGAGCACGTAGTAAAATTTTATTGTTATTTGTAGACAAGCTCTCAAAGCAGTATACTCGGCAATTCGACGTAAGTCCATTACTGATTTCATTTAGCACTAGACAGCTGCGATCCGCACGATAACGAGATAAGAAGGCCTTTTTATCGAAAGCAGATGAAAATTTTAAAATAATGGAAGAAGGCCTATTATAATTATCATCTGTATTTGATGGTTTTCGTTCGAAGAGCATAGATCAGGTGAACTGGATTGTGAACAATGAAAGAGCAGATTTTGTGTGCATATTCTATGGGATTTTCACAATCAATATATGGTATACCTTTGATCACAACATCGCTTAAGCGCTTCTCTCATTAATAGTTTTCATTTACCGCTGAAAGACCCTCACACTTCTCCGTTAAAAGTTTCACCTCGTTTGACAAAGAAGTAATTTTCTCTTTGTAACCATCAATGATGCTATTAAGTTTGCACAGAAGTCTACTTTCCATTTCTTTCAATCTTTCAGTCAGTAAACCATCCAATATAGCGGGAATATTATCTTCGCCATTACTACAAGAAGATGAACATTGTGCTATATATCTTCTAGTCACAACACCACTACGCTCCGCAAGGTTGCCACTATTCTGATTTCCACACAAATTCTTAGCAGGCATCACGATAAAAATTAACTCCAATGGAATATAATACAGCACCAAAATTGCAATAAAGTTTATGCTTAGAAAAACTGGGAGCAATGATGATACAACACGTCTACTCTATAACACACATCACTGACTATTCAACACACATCACTGACATAACATGAATACTGAATTATACAATCAGTTAAAAAGGTCAGGCATAGAGAAAATGTACAGAATGATCCAAATGAAAAACAGCATGTTCTCATTCACGATGAGAATATCCCACTATCCAATGGGAGCTTGAAGGAGTGACGGATGGCAATACCGGTGCTGACAATCGTATTCGACTAGTAAACATAAAGACGGACAGCAATTCAACGGTCAAGTCATAAGACTGCGCCCTTACCATTGGATGGAAATTGAAAGCATGCTTTCAAGGCGGTTGCATCTTTACTGCTAACACAACATACCATAAACCCAAAATATTAATTTAAATTGAAAATTATTCAATAGATTTTGTTATTAGTGTAATTCAAATATAGCGCTTATTAGCGATAATTTTTGCTATAATTCTAGCCTCCATAATTGTTTCAATTCTATTAGTTTCATGTATCTATAATTTGTAAAGAGGAAGAAATGGCACTTGTTATCTAGTCGTCGCCAATAAGAAGTCGCTTTAAACCCAACAATAATTCGTTTGCATTTTTCTTTATTACAAGAAAGCTTGCAATCCAACACAATCTATGACAAAAATTTGTTTTGAATTGCAGGATATTATAAACCGAAAAATGGTCCTCCTTATGCTCTTAAATGCCAAGTACTGTCACGGATTTGTTATCAAAGGGTTCCTTGATCTCTCTTTGGATATATGCGCTGAAGTAGGTGTTAATTTTTACTATTTTTTCCCGAACTCACGCAGAAGCTTAAGTTCATATTTTCTTCTTCATAGGTTCTAAAAACTTGCTATGTCTAAAAACTTGCTTGCTGTTTGTTTGCAGAAAATAATATAAGAATCAGTTATTGGGGATAATGCAGGCATTGTGTTGTAGGTTTTATACTTATTTAGTTTATTCAACTCCCTCAATACCAACATTTGCGGGACTTGAGTATAATTGGAGATAACCCATATAGTTATTTCTGGACAGGTTCAGGGGTGTAGATACCTTGAATCTATAGTTATGATTAAAATTAAAATTAATAAACGTTTACCTAATCTAAATAAAAGGGGCTGTTTTAAATTTTCTTTCCCTGATATTTCATATAGTTTTCCATCCATTCCTATAGCTCTATTAACTTGATATTTTTAGTGAAATACATTGGCCATTGAACAGCGTGTCGTTCATTACTCCAACGTCCAAAATATTTTAAAAACATTTCAGATTGAGTGAGTGCTGAGTCTGATTGAGTGAGTGCTGAGTCTGAGCAAAATGACCTAACCATGAGTTCGAGCAGAGTGACCAGAATCTGGGAACATAGAAACATACGCCTAGGTAGTACATATGAACGACTAAAATTTTCAAAGAGAAAGGTAGGAATGAAGTTCATGCAATACTGTCATTCAGGACTGCGAAATCTTTTAGAAGCTAGGTTCTCTGCTATTTCGAGCAATTAAATTCACAAGTTCCCCCGGCGGAATTTACACATTTTCTTATAGATGTCCTGTGCTTATAAAATAATATTCTTTCGAGCTGTATACTACGAATTTTTCTACCCTAACCAATAGCGACAGAGTTGTCACAATCTTGTTTTCTCTACAAGTATGTCTTAATTGGGGCATTTTGTTGCTACTGCCTGGAAAGGGGGTAAGTAATGATACATATATTAAATATTAAGGATGTGCTTTCGAGACGAATATTTATTTATTTTTCCACCTCGAAGTTGTGTATCCTATCTGAATTTGGTTCCTAACCTTATTTCTCTTCGTAATTACATACTAACGGAAAAGAAGGAAAGTAATTGTAGTGTGTAAATAATAACAGAAAACAGTAAAATCTATAAAACGTTTTCATAGCAAATACTTAAAAATTAGCTGGTTATAAGAAATACAAAATATATTTGTCTTCTGACAATGTCATTTGGTTAGTCTTAGATACGAGTTATAAACGATGATACGTTTCTTGCGCGGAAGTTTGTATATGGAGCCTACAAGTTGGGCTTCAATATTCATTTTTCTTGATAAAGTCATATCTGTGTGCGGTTTCCCATCAACACAAAATTTAAATAGAGGCGTCTTAACTACAATTAATTATTCTGTGCGATTTCTCCTTGTGCTTTTGTGGCCAGTTTTTGCTATTAATGCATGTTTGAACCAATCTACATCTAATTCTCGTTTTCAAATTATATTAGCAATATTTTCTGGGATTCACGTAAGACTTACACCAATAGTAATGGCTATAATCATTATAAAATAACATATCAGTCAAATATGAAATCTGTGAAATTGCATTTATGACATATAATTAATTTTAAATTGACAAGTGTTGACAGATAAACTGCCAACATTAAACGTAGTAAATTATGAATGTTACGAAATATGAATGTACGCATTTGGATGTAAAAATACTAAATGATTGTGATAATATTTTCTAGGGAATAGAAACACTGTGGATTGTGTATTGAAATACTATTTCGTAACGTAAAATTGATAGTGCGGGAAAAAAAGCATATAATACTTCCATTCGACTTCGTCATGAAATTAAAATTTCAGTTAAATCAGCTTTGTAGCTTTTGGTTTTAGTCAGAAAATGATCATATTTATTAAAAATAAATTAACGCAGCCGGACATCTTTTCTGCTCGAAAGTTACTTCTGCATTGATTAAATTTATTTTGACTTGCATTGTTGGATTACCCACTGGTTTAATTTTCGTTTGGTAAAAGAAGTGAAATTTACACTTGCACACTAGAATTTTCTTAGGTAGAGATTTCTTTAACAAGAATCACAGAAGGTAGAAGGTTTTACATCTTATGTTAAAAAAGTGCAGTTTAAAATCCTATTTCCTTTGTTTTTACGTTTTTCGTATCATTTTTAAAAATTATGCTGTATTTGAAGAATAATCACACATTCAAAAATCAAAATAACTTTTAATTTTATGCGAGGGTGTCCAATCCATTTTGCTCTACCATCATTATTTCTGTGCGTTACAAACGGAATGGCAAACTTAGTATACCCTACAGATTTCATCTAGGGTATAAAAACATGAGTAATGTAAGTAGCAGCTAATTGCCTGTTATCCGAGGAATGCCTTTCCACACTACCATCGTGCAGAGCACGTGCTCGAAATATTCCATCTCTTAGTTACAAAATCGGCAGTTATCCTCTGTAGTTTTAGTGCCAGTTAATAAATAGCCAGATGATAGTTGATGACATTTTTTATAGCCTTTGTATGGGAAGTTAATGATCTTCTCCACGAGCCTCAGACAGAGAAAGCTCTGCTAATGTAGCTGGTAAACGTTATTCCTCTTGATAGGTGCCTTTTTGTAAGGTCTCAGAAAGGTTCAGTTCCGGTAAATAGACATTCCACTCCTTTCTTGGCAAAGTAGCCAGCGGTCTCATTACTTTCATGCCGCTCATAATATTCTTTTATGCATCTGATAGTTGCTTTCTTATCCTTTGAAGTATAGACATTGGAGTTTAGTGCCTTTATCGCAGTGTGGCTGTAAGAGTATGTTTGCGTACCAATATATTATAAGTATACTGATTCTAATGCGCATTTCTATGGCGTGGATTTCTGTTTGAAAAAAAGTTGGGTAGGAATCCGAATTCTTGTGAAACTTTCTTCTCGGCAATAGACTGCCACAACATTTCTACACGAGTGATCGGTATGGAAATTGCGTTACATTGTTTTTCCAGCTTTGGGGTCTTTATGAATTCTTCAGAGCATGGCCCAAATCTTAGAGTGTAAGCAGTATTTTCTTTGTATACTTTATATTAGTTTTTTTTAAAACTTTACACATATAATGTCTACCAAACTTATTAGTTCTTTTTAACAATAATTTGGAAGGCTGTTACAGTATTTCTATATCCTCCAAACAGTAGCAAATTCTCAGCGAGGCTGTCATAATAATATATTTTTCAAAACCATTTAACAGCCTGCACCACACAATCGCCCAATTCTTGCCCTATATTGTAGGGAATATTGCCTAAAATGTAGGGAATATGCCAATTGCCTATGACAAATGCCTAAGCTTTGTGGCAGTAATTTGTGCCTTTTTAATATCTTGCTTTCTACTTGCAGACACCTGACTCAGAAAGTTTGTGTCTGAGCGGCTTAAAGCCTGAATGACTGAACGCCTGAGCGCCTGAGAGTGCCGTTCGTGACGAAAAAGTTTGAGGGTAGTAAACGTGGATGGATTTACATTGGTTTTTTTGAGTTAGAATGAGTGAATTGGGAGCTTTCCGATGGAGTAAAATTTTCTTACATGTAGGGAGGTTTTCTGGTGGGGGTGGTAACGACCACCCTTTGAGAGAGCCGTTCGTGACAAAAGAGTTTCTAAGATTTCTAAGTTGCCATGAAGCTTTTCTTGTGTATATGACTGAGTAAAGATACAATTATTTTTTACTTTTTAGTCCATTTTATTTACACAAGTTATTTATTTCAAAAGTTTTTTTAATATATTTTATTTACGCAATTCGGAGCACGTTAATGAAATAATTTCAACGAATAATTTGGATTGCGGAGTAGTGCCAGAAGAATGCAAAAAAATAATTCCATCGAAAGAAATAAGTCGCTACAAGTCTTCGGTATTGCTTCTGTGAACTTGGAGGAATAGGTTTTTTTTTAGATTTATTAATTTTTTAACATCAGAGAGTAGTTAATAAGACTTATAAATTTATCAGTATTTATTAAGTAGTCTGAATAAAAAAAGAATATATATCATTAAATTCAGCCATAAGTCAAAGCTCGAACGTGAATTTTGGAACGAAAATACCTTTATCAGGAGTTATGAGATTCTTAGGAGTTGTTTCTTTTCTTTCCAACCAAAGGACGGAAATATTTTTTTTGGATATTAAGTAAAACCCCAAATATAAAGATTTTTTTTTTATTAGTTCAGAAGACTTGTGTTTTTTTTAGTTAAAACTGTTGTAGTATTTTCAACCAACAGTATTTACGTATTAAACATTCTTTAGATTATATGAAAAATATAAAATAAAATTCTAAATATTTTATTAATTTTATTACATTTTAGCAAAATCACGGCACTAAACTTGATTTTATACGTATTGGAAACTACTGCCTACATCATAATGTCCTTAATAGAAACAAGACATGAATGGAAGCTACCATTGGAGATGCCCATTATTGAGATTTCGTAATATTATAAAAAAAAAAAATTTCTTTCCAGTAATTAATATTAGTAAACAAACATTTTTTATAGGTACCAAAATTATCTTGGCTACGCAATTAATTTTGTGTTTCAAGTACTTATGCTTATTGTAGCTATTCCGGCAATCCTTGGTTTTGACTTGATTTTTATTTCGTATTGCCTTTTCACAGTCTCAAGGTTGGAGCTCTGTAGAACTTACTGCATTTTCATAGGTAACAAAACTGGCGAGTACGATACTGAGGAAAAACAAAAAGAACTACTGAAATCGCTGATTGTCATACATTCGCATGCCATTCATTTTCTGAATCAGTTTAAAACTGTCTTCGAAAACTGCATTTTAGTACATTTGCTAACATTAATGGGAATGCTTATCCCGGCTCTCGTTGAACTCTTAAAAGTATGTATGTATGTTGTGTTGTATATCTAATTAGAAAATACCTTTATTATTTTGTTATTGTATCAGTATATGTGTGGTATGGCTTCGGAAGTTTTAGCCTCTTTTACTTAAAACGTGAAGTATATTCTTTAGACCAATATCGGAGGAACTTCAAAATGACCGTGTATCATGATGAAAACGTTGTTTGTGCCATGGAAAATTATGTTGCTATTTCTAAACCTGTTTAACTTTTAGTCAAAATGGATGTTCAAAATAATGTCTTCTTTTTATATTCTGTTGCATAACTTTTAAAACAGCAGAAAATGGAAAATAAGTTTTGTGGTGCGTCTATTTTCTATTTCAATAAGATTGTTATTGAAGGAATTTTCAGGCAACACCTTTTTTCTTATTATGATCTTTGGATTAATTCATTGTGGAGCTGAGGATTAGGAGACGGAGGTTTTGTCATTTGACTCCTAAGATTTTTGAAGATTTCTCATAGCGACACTGATATAGCCGTAATTTCTTCAAGATGTTCATGAATTTTTATTAAAACTATAGTTGACAATTCTTTAGAATTTTAGTATACTTTTGGTGCACGACGAAAATACCGGCGATCTGTGAACTGATAAAGTTTTTTATTGGTCGCCAAGCTGACAACGGTCTGTCCAAGTGAGTTGGATATATTCGCGCGCCGGGCTTGTCCCAGTAACATTTTTGGGTAGAATTCCTTTTTTTTACAAGAATTTGTTCAACCAATTTTTCCAGAATTATTATTTAATCGAAAAAAATACTACCTCATTCTTGACGATTGTTTTCACCTCTGTATTTACGATTGAATCTCAGTATTTATTTCATTCGTACTGCTTTTCTTACAATCTCGTGAAACGTTGTTGACTGAGTAAGAAACTCTCGAATTTCTTTATGTTACGTTCCGTAGTATGTATCATGAAGGAAACGATGCCTTAAAATAGGACTGCGATCGAACAATGACGGTTCCTTGCCTTTTCAATGACAAAACCCGATTTTGAGAAGTAATGTGAATTTTACTATCGAATATGGGAAAAATTTAATTAGCAGATAAATTGGCTCGCTGCTGCAGAACGGGACCTCAAATTTACCAAGTAGCCTCGAACGCAAAAATAGTGCTAGTATAATCCTCAATAAAGAACGCTTATTTCCTAGCTCATCATAGAATTATACGACAATTCCTCTCCTTGCTTTTAACTCCAAAATAAGCGTTGCCGACGTATCAAACTTCTGACCGCATTTTGTACATTTATTATTCAAGGACTGTAAATAATTATTATTACTGATTTTTCAAATAAAAAAATTATATGCCAAACGGAGGTTCTGCCAAGTGAGAATAATTTAAGTTAATTAAGTTAAGTAGCTTATTATCATGCAGTTTCATTATGACAATTAATTAAAGAAATATAATTTTTTAAATTAAATTCATTCTAAATTACTTCTTTGGATTTTTATTATTTAAATCAAAAATTATTATTAATTTTCAATTTTTATTTTTCCTTTCGTTAAAAATAAAAATCATTTCTTATAATAAAAATAATAATTACTTGATTAGTTTTATTCTCAACGTAAATAAATAAAAGTTATTGTTTTTATAGATGTTTGGATGGTTGCGATACGATCATCAGTAAAAATGATGAGAATTCAATTATAGATTTTATTATTGCATTACTCGTTGTGACATTCAGGCAAAATTGGTTTTCGAACGTTGATATGCGATAAATTACATTTAAGATAGACTATTAACTGTAACGGAGAAGATGCCCTTACCACACTATAGTGTGTATGTGGATCTTTAAGGAAGCTATGTATAGGTTTGAACTGCAGGCTTACAAAGCTATTCACCACTAGATTAATCTATAAAAAAATTTGTTTTAAAAATATCTACTTCTGGCCATGATCTGTCAATGTATACCTAATCCATATACACATCCGTATATAGAATATGTTAATAATTCCAAATAAATACGAAACTAATCAATTCTCATTCTAGGAAATTCAATTCCTTCCTCTCATTTCGGTCACAGTTGTTGCTGTTCAAGTATTAATTTACTCAATCTTTGGACAAATTATATTTTCGAAAAGTGAGGAATTCGTTAAGGCAATCTATGACAGCAATTGGTACGAATTAAAGGATATTTCAAACCGGAAAATGGTCCTCCTTATGCTCTTAAATGCCCAGCATTGTCAAGGATTTGTTATCAAAAGATTCATTGATCTCTCTTTGGAGAGATGCACTGAAGTAGGTTTTAATTTTAATTATTTTCTAACTGATAAAGAAATTTACCTAATATTTTCTTCTCGAAGATTTTAAAAGCATGCTACGTCTTTGCATCATTTTTGCGGAGAATAATATAGAAATGAATTGTTGGAGATTATGTACCCAGTGTATCATGTGTTGCACTGGCATAGTAAATTTTATAGTTATATAGTTAATTTTTTCAACTCACTCAAAATATATATGGACTTGAAAAAGAGATGGAAACCATCCATCTGATTATTTCTGGACAGGTTTAGTTGTAGGTACGTTGTATCTATAGTTGTATTTGTTGTATCGTTAATAAAAGTTTGAGTTATCCAAATAAAAGAAGCTATTTGCAATTTTCTTCCTTGATATTTCACGTTTTTTCATCCATTCGATAACACAGACTAAGTCATTTCAATTGCCTAAAATGTCCACGTCTTCAATATTTCAAGGAACAAAGCTACTAGATTCCGCAGGATATTACAAGAATTACATAAATATTTAACAGGCGAGATCCCGGTTGTTTGGAATGCTTTTTATGTGCTGACACTATGCTTATAGAAGGACGAAAAATTTCCATAAGATTGAAATGATTGTGTTAATTATAATCTTATATTCTCAGAGGAAGAAAATGTTAACGACAAAATTTTCAAATTATGCTAACCGAAAGAGGATTTTTTTTTATAACGCCTACATCTTTCGGAAGCAAGTATGTCAACAACAACATGGAAATAGGTTACAATTGGTCCAACAAGAAGACTCGATGCATCTCTTCAGTGATGGTAAAATAAATGTTACTATATTTCGATGTTGCTTATTTCATTCCACAACATATAGAGTGAAGTTGAGATAAGTAAAATCAGCAGTGGTAGTGATATTAACCTTGAACTAAACGACGAGAGACAATCATAATTTTTCTTGAAATTAAGTACCATAATGGATCTTCCAATCTTCATGTCGAAACAGATGCATAACCCAAGTCAGAAAAATTTACGTATCAATCTTTACTTGAAATTTTGGATATTTAATTTTCTAGATAAGGACTTCTGTTGCCAATGTACCGCCTTACTAAAGAAATGGTACAATGTGGTCGGATATAGAGAGTATCGGCATGATTATCGCAGGACATCTCCCCAAGTGATAGCTCGTAGCTCCGGTAGCTCAATTGGTAAGCGCGCTGACTACCATCCGAGGGATCGTGAGTTCGAATTTTACCTCGATACCGTCCGGCAGTTTTTTCTCTCGTTTCCTCTCGACTTTTGTAGCTTTATATATACATATCTCGTTGTACTTAGCAGGTTGTCACAATTGGCTGCCTTGGCCGTTCTGCTTGGGATCTATCGTCCCCCTGCCACGAAAAAATAAGATAGCTCGGCAGGAGAAGAAATGGTATAGAAACCAGGTCCAAGCATTACAGTAATTCCTCTGTAAGTTCTAAGAATTCATGGGTGTGTTTTTCCTATTGAATTGATTAATAGATGATTTACGAGTGTTAGCTTATTAATCCCAGCCAGGTCATCTTATGAATTTATGAATGGGCTCTCTACCCTATATATCTGTTTTATACAGTTCATCGAAAATGTGTAAGTCAAGACATTTGTGTTTTCAACAGAGCACTGGGAAATGTTGAAGAAAGTGTGTCACTATTTTTGTATTCGCCCAGAATTGCTTGTATTCAAGGTCATCCGTAAGACCTCTTTTGAGAGAGAAGTGTCCACCTATAATGGATACCAAAATTTTTAAAATTAATTTCTGTTAATCGTCTCGACTTTTTAACTGATCCTGCTGATTCTAATATCTTTATTTGGTGGCTTGTTTCCGCAAAATTATACCACTGAAAAAACACATTATATTTTATACACTCGAACTAAAGGTGGAAAGGAAGCCGGCTGAATTTCAGTATTAGCTTTCGACAGAATGCTCCAAAAAATTCTTATTTAAAAGCTGTCTGTTGTGAGGTTTTCAAACGGCTTTTTTCTTCATTAGTTTTTTATGTTCAGAAATCCATTTCAAACGAAATAAACACAACTTCTGGCATTCCTCAGGGTTGCCACCTAGGTTTATTACTTTTTATGATCATGAGAAATTCATGAATCGTATGGCAATGTCAATGAAGCTGTAATCGTCTGCATTTGAAAATCGAACCGAGATACTTTTCATAAATGGTTCTTTCAAAATACAAATAATATACTTGGTATTGCCCGGGTACTGACCATTACATTCATTCAAAAAACTCTTCTGAGGCACGGAAATTTTAAATTAACGAAGAAGAATTGCAATATCTTATCTTTTTTAATATTTCCATTCATTTTTCTATAAGAAAAATTTTCTTTGCTGGTCGGCAAGAGCTTTATACTTTTCGTTTCATACCTAATTATTAAGTTCTCTAAATGCGATAATTCTTTAATTAATCTTTTAATGAATTTGTAAGACTGTTTGAATTAAGGTAGGTATTTTTTCTTGTGATGTTATTTTCTTATGCATATTTGTTGATTTTTGGTAAATAATAATGTTTATTTTATGTTAGTATAGTACCTACATATATTTCTGTTGAAACTAAATTTTTAAATTTTTCAAAGCAAGTACGATTTTAACATTTAAATTTGTCAATTGAAGAGCATATTTAACACATAATTTTGGTACGTTATTGGTACATTTTAATATGAAATACCCTGGCAAAATTTTGGTACATAAAATGAAGACATTTTGGTACATTCAATTCTGTTCATGTGGCACTCCTAGGGGGTTGATAACTTATGGCAACGAGGCAAATTAAAAAATCGGACAAGTGCGAGTCGGACTCGTGCACGAAGGCCTCCGTACCATCGTACAAAATTTAACACTATGTGCTTTTTATTTATTTTTGCAAATGATAGTAGGCCTCATTTGAAAAAATTATGCCTAGTTGTGATAATCATAATTAATAAGAGCAAACCGAGGAAAAAATTACGTTTCTTGTATGGAGGACCCTGTATTTTTTAACTTAATTTTATTTTTTATATTTGTTGTAATAGCGGCAATAGAAATACGTGCTCTGTGAAAATGTCAACTGTCGACCTTTACGGTTCATGATATACAGCCAAGTGACAGACAAACGAACGGACATCGGAGGCTTAGTAATAGAGTTCAGACGCAATTTGCGTGAAGATTGGTCAAATTTTGATCGACATAATTGTCCAGTCCAGTTATTGAGAGAGATTTTTTTTTGTTATAGTTTTATATAAAGAACACCTACAATTTGGCCACCCCTGATATATAATCGCCCCGATTATGGGGGAAAGTCACGTCAATTCGCATTCACAAACGTCTTACAACTATGTAAATATCAATTTTACGAAACATTAAATCGAAACGAACAAGTAAATTAGATTCTGTTCTTGACCGGGATGTAGACGGAGATATTAAAGAGCTTTTGTTTTAATAAATTTTGAAGCTTAAAGTTGGTCCTGTTATTTTTTTGTTTACATTTTTTTTTTTGGTGAATAATCGTTCGGAAGTTAAATCGTGCTGATGTAATGTTTTCCTTTTTGTTCGGAAAGGGAAAGACTGTCACAGAAACTTTTGAAATATTAAAAGAGGCCTACAAGGACGATGCTATTGGGAAAACAGAACTGTTTGAGTGCTTTTCCCGATTCCAAAGAGGTCAAATGTCAATTGAAACCTGTCTCTGGTCGTCCTTCCACGGACCGAACCGATGAAAATGTTGAAGAAATTCTTGAAATCATACTGAAAGATCGACGCTGGCCCATTGAAGAAATTCAGGAGGTGTCTGGAGTTACTTGGAGTTCAGTTCAGCAAATTTTAACGGAAGGCTTGGGGTTGAAAATGATAGCTACCAAATTCATGCCTAAACTGCTCTCTGCTGAACAAAAGCAAGGTCACGTGGCAGCATGTTTTGCTTTGAAAGAAGAGATCTGAAATGATCGACTCTATTTTTTTTTAAATCATTACAGGTGATGAATCATGATGCTACGATCTAAAAACCAGGCACCGAAAGAATTATAAGAAATATTTTAAAAGTCTGGTTTAAACGTTTTGTTATTGATATTTTATATTTTATCTTCTAATGAAATAGTTAAAAAGAGAATTTTATTTTCTTCTGAGTAAATAACAGTCTTTTCTTAAGTTTTATGTTTCGCTCTCGGTTTAACATTTAAAAATGATTTTTATTTTTTCTCTCTCAAAAAATAAAACTCATAATTCGAGTTTTTCATTTTTCTCAGCATTTAACAGTTAAAAGTGAGTTACATTTTTTCCTGAAGAAATAAACTTGTCCGAATTAGGTTCTTAGTGAAAGGAAAATTGGAATTGGCAACCCCTTCCTGTTGTTGCCATACATAGCTTTGGGTTTTCACTGTAAACGGCGTTTTTAAAAAAAAATGTAAATTTAAGCTCAAAAATAGGACCAATCGGGCAACTCTTCGTAAGGTTGCAATACAAATTTTTTAAAAAAATTGACAAATTTTATCTTGTAACAAATATATGACAACAAAATTAGAGAATGTCCATTGATAAGTTTTATTTCCTGAAGAAAATAAAAAAACTCGAATTATGAGTTTTACTTCTTGAGGAAAAAAATAAAACTCATTTTTAATTCTTATAATATTTAGACGAAATATGTAAAACTCTGGCAAAGAGTTTTATATCGCTGTAAAATAATATAATTATTTTTTTTAACAGTTAAAATTGAAATATAAAAAATATGTCTTACAATAACAGTTAGGATTGGATTTATATATTAAAATCGAAACTTTCTTGATTTCAACGTAGGCAGCTATTCTAAGTGCTGTACATGACCCCTTTTGTACTACGCTACTTGCTAGAAAATTTTATGAAAGAGTTTTTTCGTTTACAAATAAATGATTACAGTTATTTTCGGTCCTTACTTAAAACTGAAGTGCGCTGCTCACCAGAATCAGCCATTTCACAAACAGCTGTTACTAAAAAATCAACGCAAGCCGAATGAAACCTTCTTTAGCGACGATGCTTGCCTTACTGAATAGGAAATGGAATCTCCATACATTATTAGTTCTATAGTATTAGTTCTATAAAAACTCTGGCCACCACAACATCAGTTCCGTTTCTTTTGTAGCTACTCCCTCGTAGCTCAACGAGAAGTGGTTCTAAATAGCGTTACAAACGTTGAATACCACCCTGTTAGTAGCTTCCTTCGTAGCCTCGAGTTTTTTTTATTTGAAGACGCGGGCTTTGGTATATTCAAAAATTCTTCCGAAACTCAAAACGCAGCAAAAAAACTATTAAACATTTTAATAGAAGGATTATGGTGGTTTAAAATAAAATATTTTGAAAAGAACGGACATTAAGCAGAAAATGAAAATCGAATTTCAAAATGGTCAATATGGGAATATGTCAACATTTTATTGTATTTAATCAATATTTCCGATAATAAGCGCCATAGTAATCAGATATTAAATAACCATGTTTTCGAGACGATTATTTATATGTAGGTATTTTAGTTCCCATCAGTTGTGTGTATGCCTAAATTGCTTCCTGACTCCTTTCTTTTCCGTAATTATATATTAAGAAAAGAAATCGGAAAGATGTTAGTAATTGAAGTGTATAAACCGAAAGCAATAAATCCAAACAACGCTTATATTTATGTTGTGTTTTTATCCCTCCCCAAGGCAATTTACGATTCATATAACTCCCTTTTTCCAGCGTTACTGATTAAATATTAGAGCTTTCTACTAATTCAATAGTAGACTTCTTACGCAATTTAAACTTTCCACATTTTATTATGAACCACATGACAATTGCATGCGTCCTTCTGCTACCTATCTCCTCACATTCGAATTCTCAATGATATGGAATTATGTAACCTAAAACAATTTCATAACCAATAAACAATAGGATTCTCGATATGGTTTGGACAAACATTTTGCATTCAAAAGTGAGCATCACTTCATCCTTATGTCCACTATCTAAGGTAAACAGCCGTCATCCTCCACTCGATATTGTATTAGACTTGGCATATTTCAAAAATGCTCCTAGTCAATTTGTTAGAAAAAGAAACTTCCAAAGATGCAATTACACCGGCCTCACTGATTTTTTTAAATACTTTGATTTCACTGCTGCCATTTCCGTTGATGTTGACCAATCATTTGTTCAGTTCTATGTATGAAGGAATTATTACTGGAATAGATTTGTTTATTATCGAAGTAATTCAACGCAGTCACAATCATTTTTCGAAATAGTATAGCTCCCAGCTGATTAAAGTCCTTAAGGCAAAAGATAAATATAGACGACTGTACAACAAAAATCCCCACCGCGAGATTTATAAGACTTTCTCTTATTTGAGGAAGATATCAAAATCCTTGATTACTCAATGTTATCAAAAATACTTGAATCATATTGAACATTCGCTAAAACTGAACCCTAAGGCATTTTGGGTTTTCAGTAAAAACCTTAATAGATCTAACTCGTATCCTACAGAATTAATATTTAATGATGATACATCGTAATCTCCTCCACTTATATGTGAGATGTTTAACGCGACTTTACATCCGTATACTCTCTAAAGTATAATATGAATATAATGTTAAGCTCCATTCCTGCGAAATCAAATCTTAATGCATTAAACAATCTTAATTTTGATAAAATTCCGGGACCTGACAGGATTTCAAATATTCTCTTTAAGAGAAAGTCTTGCGGAACCGCTTAGTTATCTACTCAATCTTTCAATCACTATTAAAATTTATTCAGCAGCTCTTAAAAATTGCTTCGTTATGCCTATTTATAAATATGGTGACTCTAAGCATGTTACTAACTGTTTTGAATTTAATGAAAAGAAACTTGTAAATGCACAATATGTCAATTCCTGTAATTATGTTTATAAATCACATTTTTAATCAATTCCAATAATTGACATTTGTGGTGTTCTGAAAATCAAAATGGTGGTGGGTAGTGCAGCGATTAAAAGAGATATTATTGGTTATCATTCACTTTTAATCATCGAATTCACTAATTTAACAAAATTAAATAATTCTAGAAAACGGTGTAAGTGGGGTTAATGACCCGGTGTTCCAGCTGGTTTCAAAGAAAACTCATGCTGCTTTTAGTGCAAATTTTTATTATATTTCCTCAAAAAATCCAATATTTCGGTCTCAGGTGTAGACCATTATCAAGGCTAAAAAAAAAAAAAAAACAAAGGGAAAATACCATAAATCAAAATTCATATTACACACGACAGAAACCAATATGACCAAAAGTTACTTTATACCTGAGGATTTGGTATGTCAAAACAAAGGAAAAACATCAATAGATTGTTGAAAATCCTCGTCGAAAAATAATAATTAAAATGTTAAAAGTTCTTTAAGAGATTTGAACAAACAAAGCACTATAAGTAAATAAAAAAGTAACAAAAAACGCATTCCGAAAAAATGGAAACTATCACAATAGATAAACAATTAATCACATTAAAAGATTAAATAAATAAATAAACAAATGAGACTAAATAAATTAAGTTGATGATTAACAAAATAAAACTTCAAACACGAAGCATAAGCGACCAAGAGACATATGGTATGGAGGATTACGTTTATCCCGCTAATGAAGCCATAAAATCAGTTTGCGCATGCGTTAATTAAGTTTTTATATTGTGCGTCAATGTACTGCGTATCAGCCTTAAAATTTGTTGTATTAGGCTTCTTTGACTGTATGTAAAGAGCCGCTATGATTTTCCGCTTTCTCCAATTCAGCTCTTTATGTAGGATTGTGGGGGCTTCGAAATCGAAAAAGTGTGCGTTTTTTATTGCATGCGATAGACGCAGCCTGTACTATAATTACGTTCATCCTTTCGTTGTTGACTGTGATTCTATGTGAGTTTGGATATTCAATTGTAATCATTCATGTGTTCACGCATGCGTATCCTTATGTCTCTTCCTGTTTCTCCGATGTAGATCTGACTGCAGTTATTCGTTTGGTATTTTACTTCATATATAGCACCCTTTATTGGTTTAGCAATTTTCATTTTTGTGTCTGTAAAAAGAGATGATCTTAATTTGTTTTGAGGCTGAAGCCCCAGTCTAATGTTGGTGTTATTATTTTGTAGGGCCGGAATAATTTTGTTGCTAATGTGTGGTATGTATGTGAATTTTTTGTATATAGGAATTTGTGTATTTTGGGTGCGAATGTTATCGGTTGTTGTATTATTGTTGGCATGAGCGTGCTTAATATGTTTAATGATTTTGTTTATAATGCTTTTAGGGTAGTTGTTCGAGGACAAAACCCGATGTATTCAGTTATAATTGTTAATATGGAACTTCGCATTGCTCAGAGCAATTATCCTTTTTGCAAAAGAAAGCGCCGCATTATATTTCATTTTGTGGGGGTGTACTGACTGGAAATTTAATAGTCGCCCCGATGCCATGGGTTTGCTGTACCAATCCGTCAGGATTTGTTTTTTGTTCTATATAGGCTCATATCGAGGAAAGGAATACTGCTCGAGATGACATATTCCTTTTCCACAGTGAATTGTATACGAGGGTGCTTGCTATTGAAAATCTTTAGTGTCTCATCTATGGTATGAGTAGGTAACACTGTAAAGATGTCATCCACATATTTTTTTATGAATGACGGTTTGTGAGGTAGGTCGGATATGATGTCGTCAAGTAGATCATCCAAAACTATTTTTTTGAGGAAATATAATAATAATATGCACTAAAAGCAGCATGAGTTTTCTTTGAAACCAGCTGCAACACCGGGTCATTAACCCCACTTACACCGTTTTCTATATGAAATTCAGACCCATAAAAACGTCATTTCACCATAAATAATTCTGCACTTAAAACTAAATTTAGCACATATCAAATCCTACTTTCTTCAATAAATGCAACAAAGAAATTACTCAAATATATTATTAATTATTGACATACGCGTGCGTTTTTTAAATCATTCTTTATCTATTTAAATATTTCAGGAAAATTCACTCTTAACTACAATTACTTAATATTAATCTAAATAATTTATATAAACTAAATCTTTACTGTTTAAACATGTCTTGCCAAAGATACCATATTAATATTAACTTGTTGAAGCTTTTTGCTGATCCGTACAAATTCCCACAAAATAAAATGGCCACGAAATTTGGAGGCAGATTTTTTCACTCAAATTTCCTAAGTGGAACCGATGAACAATTAAATGAAAAATTCTTAGTAAAAAAAAAAAAACTCTGAAGAACACTTGAAACTTTGACAACTTGCATATAAAGTAAACTAGGTGGCATATGTTAACTTGATGACAACTCGAAAGAAAAAGAGATCGAATGAAGGAATGACACGCCTTTTATAGACAGATTTGTTTCAATTTCACTATCAATAATGTGAAATTATCAAAATATTGCCCTTATGTGAATAAATTATGATTTTTAATTATTATTGGTATATGCATTGATTTTATACATAAAGATATGCCACCAAATTTGTTACATCTTCTCGACAGATGGCCCTACTTGTACCAAATTAGAAAACAGAGGCGAAATTTTTACCGAATGACTGAGATCTTGTTTACAGATGGCGCCATCTATTAGAAAAAATTATAAAATATGAGGATATTAAGTTATCTTCGATAACAAATGTTTTTTCTTCTTCCCTATCTAACAATGGCTAGGAATGTGGAAAAAATGTAATAAAGGAATTCACAGGAATTTCAGATTTCTTCTCAATAAATTCGCTTTTTATGAGATATATATATAGAGAAGTACTTCGTAAGAGATTTTTTTGTTGAATTTTGTATTCCTTCTGTTCTACAAGAAGTTATTATTTAAATTAATGCATATGTAATTTAATACATATTTTATTTGACACATTATTTCAGTAACTTATATATATTATAGGTACCTTAGCTAAATAAATAAATTATTTTCAAATTAGGAATGGTTTATTGTAATTTCAAAAACGCGTCAATTTTGCAATGCTTCCTTTCAGCTAGCGCGTCAACAGCTTCGTTTCGCAGCAGCCAGTTGCAGATCATTAAAAATTCTTACATATAGTACGAGTGCTAAGAGCGTCACCATCTCAATAGGTATGCGGTGGCCCATCTGTTTGGTGAGAGGGGTTGCGTTTACCTGTGTCCATTCCGTTCCACAGGTAAACAAAGCAGTTTTCAAAATGATTTTAGTTCGATTTTTTTTCTTTTTTATTAGTTTTTATAAACATATAAACATTGAATAATATAATTTCATTATTATCAGATTATCTGTTTTTTTGCTGATAGTATGTGCCAGACGCTTTTTTTTTTGATAAAAATAAATAAAAAAAAAATTATTTAATTATGGCTGTAATTTTTATACGAGCTGGTTTGGTTATCGAAGGAACAACATGAAATTAATTTGTCAGGCAGAAATTCGGTTGATTGTCAATAGCCAAATCGATTGGAGTGCGAAAGGGAATAAATTTGTGAGAGTGCGACCGACAAAACGTTGGTTTTTAACGAAAAAAAAGTCTAGCACAGTGCTAGCAACGAGGAAGCTGTTTGCAACACTATTGAGATACTGTAAGGAAAGGCCTATCAAAAAACTAACCGCACTAAACTAATTTCTGTAAAACGTGTCTAGATCTTAGGCTAATAGGAACGCCGAGCTCAGCACCCGAACCAATCCAACTTTATTACATCAGTCTCGGCAACCAATAGAACTCTGAAGAAAAATTTCCAATAATTTATAAGAAAAAAAAAAATTTCTTTTACGCTCATAAGTATTGCTTGCTCTATACCATGATCCGAATCAAAAATTCTAAGAAATTTCATCAAGCTAAACAAATTGCTTGCGAGAAAATATTTCAAATTATTAACGAAAAATCAATGCACCAGTCAACAACCAGATGTGAAAAGGTAGATCGCAGAAATTCTATCATCCGATCGAAAAATTTCTTGGAAGCCTCCAGTGCCTAGATAAGAATTTTGTATATTCTGCAACTTTCTGCTGAGAAAGCGAAGTATGAGATTCTTTTCACTTAAATCCCGTATGATACACATCTGCCAAATCGTTTAAATCATCGTGATACTAATCAAGATATGCCTTAAAATTTCTTTATTATAGATTTTTTCCACATTTCTACACATCATTAGATAAAGAAAGACGGAAAAACAAAATTAGATTAGTTTCTTTCCTGTGACATGGCGCTATTTATAACCGAAGACAACTTATTATCCTAATATTCGCCAAGTTTTGCTAACAGATGGCGGACCTTTTGGTGAGCAGATGATAAAGTACTACAGTGGCGACTCAGTGAGAAGATGTAACAACATCTTGTGCTCGGCGGTGGCATATCTATATGTATAAAATCAATGGTATATGCCAAAATGAGAGTTACATTTTTTGGCATGTTTACCTTAAGGATTGTAACGGCTCTCTATTATTTCGAGAGGTCATTACGTGTCGTAAGCCATGAGTGTGCTAGCAGGGCCAGACTCGAAAACTCCTTGAGTACGCTTGGAGACTGAGATTCCACTCTGAATAGCACAGGTATCGTCGGCTCAAATGAGTGAATGGGAGCTTACCGATGGGGTCAAATTTTCTTTCGTTTTGGGGGGTTTCGGATGAAGGTAGTAACAAAAACCTTTGGGGTTGTCCAATTTGGGCAGTGTATGATTTGAGTCAAGGTTCGAGTACGGAAAAATAAAACAAAATTTTCAATAGAAGTAGTTTCTTTCACTGTTAAGCCGTAAATTTGACCACCTACTTGACTTCTCTCATATCATTTGCGAGAGTTGTTAACCAACATTTTTTGGTATCTTTACTTTGTTTATTTTTGTAATTATACAATTCCATAAGAATTACACATTTTTAACACCAATTATTTTCAAAAATCGTATATAAAACTTAAATTTACGATTATCGAATTTTAATTAAAAATTACTTTTAATATCCATGGAATCGTAATTCTTATTGGAAGTTTATAATTAATATAAAAATATTATATTATAATAATAAGATTTTACTCCACAATTTTTGTTGATTTTTTTTATGGGGATGTAGTGTCCGTAGATGTGCAGCTACTTAAACATAAATAAAATTCTAATCAAAAATATGTAGCAAGTGCGAGTCGGACTCGGGCTGGAAGGGTTCCGTACTATCGTACAAAATTTAACACTCTGTACGTTTTATTTATTTTTTCAAATGAGAGTAGGCGTCAAGTGAAAAATAATGCTGTCATTTGAAAAAAAAAAATTCTTACTTATGATAATAATAATGAATGAGAATAAAACGAGGAAAAAAATTCCGAAAAAATCACGTTATTTTATTTTTGTTATTTGTCTCTATGACAACAAATAGATTAGAAATACACACTCTGTGAAAATTTCAACTGTCTACCTATAACGGTTCATGAGATACAAACTGGTGGCGAACGGATAGCGAAGCTTTAGTAATACGGTTCTCGTTGTTACCCTTTGGATACGGAACCCTAAAAGAGGAATTAAACTTTTCCACTTAACTAAAAATCTTGATAAGACGAATAGAAATATTTACTTTTTTCTGTTTTTCTTTTATTTTTACAGATTTGATAGCCATATCTCGACTTAGGTAATTATCTGATATTGATAACTTGCATCTTTTTTTCATTTTCTATGACCTAATAGTTTTAAAGTAAGGAGAAATTAGAACATGTTTTTCATTCACATCTTAAATATAGAAAGAACATAATGTGTATATACAGTTTTCAGAGAACAAACATTTTCTTTGCTTTTCTTTATCGAATGCTCGTTTATTTGAGAATATGAAATCCTCTGCCTTGGGCGAGTTAGATTCCATCGGAAAGTTGCAACAGTTAAAGTAAGACAATTGCAGTTGATAGAAGGAGTTCCAGTTTCTTTCTTACGGAGTAAGATAAGAATTCAAATACACACTCAGACAATGCTGTAACATTTTCTCCCATAGTTCTACATTAACAAAACTATTTTTTATTTTTGCTTCACTTATTATAGATAACTGAAGCATTACTTCTTTTAAGTATTACTAGAAGTTTCCTGCCATCAAATGAGTAGAAGACGTTTCGTCTCTCCGAAGACCTAAATATAACACACAATAGTATATTCTGTAGGTGTGTCATCTCCAATTAAAACCATCAACCTTTGTCAGTAATTTATATTTTCCTTCGTTATAAAGCAGCTTTGTAAGATGTCATTAAATGCAAGAAGAGTCCTTTTTCTTTTACCTTTAGCTAATACCTAATATCAAAAATATAAGAACGTTCCTTTTCAGATATGACAATCCTGTCAAGGGTTGATTTTTTCCTAGACATTTTACTTTCAAATCTGCTTTTCTCAGCTTATAGAATACTGTTTGTCAATCTGTACATCGCCCTGGTCGAACATTAGTTGAAAACGCCCTGAGGTGGCTTATTGAAATTTGTAACACAAAAATTTTACAAAACAAGTAAAATGCTGGAATGCGTCTAAGAACAATTTTTCTAGATGAATGCCCGTATGTAATATTTACCAGTATGTGCGCTAGTGGGTAGATGCTTTCTATATCGGCTCCCGCTTCTAGTCTTATTGAAATCATTTCCAGTTGGTAAATACTGAAAATCTACTTTTCCGCGAGTGTTTTGGCAATACACAGCTTTATTTATATAGAAATAAACCAAGTCACAGTTTCAATATTCTGTGATTCGGAAAGTTATTTTTAATAAAATTTGTTAGATCGCTTGACTGAGTTGTGCTCCGATCAGGCAGATTACTGAAAAGTTAATTGTTTGCGCACAGCGCATAAGACTAAAAAAAATGCACCAAAATTTCAATCACGGGCGTCACTACTAGCACTAAAATTGTATTCTGTTATTACTGCGTTGCGAATCAACTCTTCAATGATCTGTTAATAAATAACTCAAGTGCAACCACCAGTCATGCCTCATCGGCATAATACATGAGGTAGGTATGCACGTATGTATGTATATATTTATCTGCGTCACTGATCGGTGATAAGGCGGCATCACTCTATGCACATTAGAAGCAAGAGAAATTATCGGAATACCATGAGAATTCCGGTGATGTAATCTGGGTCATTACAGGATTTAATATTAATTTTCTTGATTTCCATTGTTTTTATGAATTTTTGGTCTACCTTATCGACGCGCCATTTTTTAGTTAATTCCAAATAATTCCTGTCATGACTTTTGCTGCTTTGCCTTGCTCACACGGTACTTCTGTTTCGCACTCGTTAGTGTGAATGATAATTATAAAAATCGCGAATTACGCGAATCGCGCGAAAAACATCGCGAAACGTGCGCGGCCATTAAAATCGCGTAGTGTTTTTACCCCGTTGTGACGTTTGAAATGTCGTGGGAATATGGAGTTTCGCAATGTTTTCAAATCCCGAAACGTCAAACGTGCGCGATTCTTTTTTTGTTAAATTTATTAAATTTAATCGTGTTTTGTGTAGTGTTTGTGGATATTTCATCTCTGGAGATCACATTACGCAGGTAATTATAAAAATTTCTTGGATTATGTTGCATTTTGTGTTAGTTTTTAAAGTTGGGGGATACCTGCAAAGGTGAGTTCATTTTGGGTACTTCTCACCTAAATTATCCACCAATTTTCAATAAGACTAGTGCAATTGCCTTACTAATTATGTTTTATTGTGTTGATTGTGTTATAGCAGTTAATTTAATAGTACTTCCCTGCATTCTATTTTATTTGTTTTGGTGTTGTTAATATGTAATAAAAACCTTGCATGCTATATAGCTTTTCATTTATTTGTTTAATGGGTCATTTGTTACTTTGTTTATATTAATAGTTCAAATTTTATATGTATTTCATTTGTTTAACTTCATTTCCTTTTCTCATTTCAGATCATCGAGGGATCTTTGTACTTGTGGCATACTCCAGGTGCCGGTAACATGCCTTGCCTTATTTTTATTTTGAACATGGTAAATTCCCTTTTTTCTTTTCAGGTTAATCGAACACTAACTATAGACCCATTTCAACCTCTAAAGCTCTTGCACTTATTTTTAAAAAAGTCGTTTACTATCAGCTCCTATAAAATAAAACCATTTATCTCTGAAGAACAACATGGATTATTACCAGGGCGATTTGCGATCACCAACTTATCTGTATTCACAGACAAAATCACATCCGCTCTAGACGAAAATATACAAATTGTTTCTATCCACACTGACCTTGCCAAAGCATTCCAAAAGATTAATCACAAACGCTGTCTTTCAAAGATGGCGCTAATGGGCTCTCAAACAGACACAATATCTTGTATTTAATGGCCGTCAATCCTCCTCATTTGAACAAATTTCTAGAGTACCCCAAAGTACAATACTTGGACCAGGGGCGGATCCACTTAGGGTGCGCCGGGGGTGCGCGCCCCTCGCTGAAGACCACTGAAAAAAATTGCAGTAGATCTTCTGAATTTTTCCTAACAAAAGGATTCACATCCAATCTACTGAAATTTTTGTAAAAAACGTAACAATTTCTGGAAGCGTTCAATATGGTACATTTGGGAACGCAGGCCCTAGCTAGCACCTTGGTCTTCGGTCATGGTTGTTGAAGCCTATAGAGAAAACAGGAAGCGCGGATTCCTGTACATGAGCATCGCTTTGTTCGGGGTGTTCATGTTAACGCGATGGAAGGATTGTTTTAATTGAAAAGAGCTTGATGTGAAGACGGCTGGTCAGATCATTATCGGTGTGGCGTGGCAAAACAAACACTTAAAGAAACAATTATAACTCGTAATTTGAGAAATACAGCGAAATTACTCAACGGCGAACAAGTCGTTGTGCATTGTTGTAGTGAGTGTTATTACAATTAAAGCAAGAGATTAATTTTTAAATATATATTTTTTTTATTATTTCATAAAATGTAATAGTTTTTACACAGTACTTAGCCCAAACGTTAAATAAAAACAAAATAAATCAGCAGATTGGGAAAGTCCCCATGAGTATCCTAGAATTTGATTGGTCGGTCTGTTTTCCTTCAAGGGATGTTGATGAATGCACATTTGAATTCAGTACAATTCCAGGTCTTGGGCATGCATGAATACATTTGGTATTTATACAGCAGATCTTAACATCAGCAAAATAGCTCTTGATTTAACAATAACTGCTACTAAGCAATAAAAGTGAAATAGTCTGCTTTTTGCACCTATCATTTGCATCCATGTCCTGAACTGAAACAATATCCAAAGAGAAAAATTTCTGTTTGACCAGAATGTTAAAATCGTCCGAAGATACAAAAGCAGCAAAGGTTTTTGGTGGTTCCAGGTCAAAACCATCAGGAACAAATTTAGGAGTTCTTCTATTCCTTCACTACTTCACAACGAAGTGCCTGTTGATTCCCTGAATAAAATTAATATTTTGACTGTTAGATTCACTTCAAATTCTCTTTTTCCACCCACCTGACATCTCCCTCGTAGATGTGTAGAAGAGTCAATACACATCCGTACGAGGCGTCCAATCTCTCTAAAACATGATCATAATTTTTCCACTCCCGTTTCTTTTGATAGAGCATCGTCACCGTCTTTATGAATTCTAGAGATTGATATTTGCAGTATGTTAAGCTGAACAGATCACAACTTCCATGTTGCCAAATAAACATCGAAATATCTTGAATTTCTGAAAAGGTGTAAGAACTATTTCAGCCCATCGATTCTACCGCTCCTCTACACGTCCTACATCAGAGCTAGAATGGAATAAAATTTCCATATGTAGGTCGGGGCTAATCGCAGAGCCGTAGGTTCATTGGATATTGTCCAAAAGAGACCTTTCAGATCATTGGCGATGTGGCAAAAACTTGTCATATGGACTCACTCGAACACAGCCGCAATGTTGGTTGAGTTTCCCTCATATATTTCTACACGCATGGTCAATATTCTGATGAAATATCCTGTCTGATCCCAGATTCCTGCATGTAATACTCGCACTGCAAGCTGCGCACATCCTTTTAGCCTTAAAAATATTTTAGGTTGGAGAGTAAAATTCCGTGATGATTTTTATGCAGAACTGTGCGAACATGTAAGTGTAACAGACTACCATCTTTTGTTTTTCTTCCGGCATGCAATCTGCGAAAGTTTTCGTACGAAATACATCAGCAGCTTCGCCACTCTCCTCACGTTCCCTAATTCCTTTCTTTATCACCTTCTTGCCATGCTTTGCTTTGCATCATTGTTCATAGAATATCTCCTAAGCTTTGCTTAATAATATCAAAAACAAAAGAAGTCACACTTTCTTAGCTCGCCGACAAATTATGTAAGTGCAAGGTATGTATTGCATCTGTTGTGACTGCTGTTTTAAATACATGTAAATTTTTAATTCCTGTATTTTACAACGATACAATTTATGATGATTCTTGAATTAGAATAAAATACATTTCCCTAGTTTTACTAACTAAAATGGATGATTGGGAAGTTTTACACTTCCACCAAGTACAAATCAAAGCAAAATGAATAATCTAACATCCCTTTGGCTTTCGGAGTGGCAAAGAACCTTCTTTTTTCGTTGCGAGTGGAAGCCACTTGGTAATCTCTTCCACTCGTATCTTTTAAATGATAAATTTTGTGCATTTGATAATTGCGAGTGGTGTCGAGTGTCTTCAAACTTTTGTTCAGTTTTCAGCATATACCATTTTTAAACCATAGTTACGCCCCTCCTCCCCCCTTACAAAAATCCTGGATCCGCCATTGACTTGGACCATTGATTTTTCTCATATATATCAAAGATACGCATACTTGTTTTATATTATACGCTGATGAAGCCAAGATTTTTAGAAAAATTAATAACGTGACGGATTGAGTTCATCTTCAAAAGGATAATGGTACTGGAAAATCGTAGAATCTACTTGGATAGTACATTTCTTTATAAGATCTTAAATGGTCCAGTATATTGTCGTTCATTACTGTCTAATATTGGATTACACATCCCTTCGCCTAACTCGAGATTCCAGACCCGCTTCATACTACACACTTACAGAACTAAATTTAAAGAAAAGTCACTGTAGCATGTAGCCAGTAAAAAAGCAATCACGCAATCACTTTTTATGTATTTATTATTATTTTAAACTACTCTTCAAACTACAAATAATATGTTTAATTATAAAACGTGTGGACGGCGTAGTAAGTCGTTAGCTCCAAGAGAGTGCCAAATCTCCCAGTAACAGAGATGCTCAAACCAGTGTTTGTTATTTTGTGGTTGGTAGTATTTTGTAGGTTACGTTCGTGTCATCCGTTGCAAGTGCATATTTAGTACCGCCACAATACTCCCCCTCTCGAAAAAAAATCTATATCATTTCGATATTTCTAACTATTTACAAATCAAGTTAATTCATTTTTTATAATTCAATGTCTATCCTTGTTAACTTACCTAATCTTGCAAACTAATTTAAGTCTGTGTCATGTACACATATGTATATAATTCTTTTCTCAGTTCATATTAATTAAAAAATTTATATATAGTAAATGTGATGTAATTATTATGTGTTATTCTTATTATAAATTGAAATGTACATAATTGTTGAACAGTATTACAAACGTTTTGTTATTTATTGCAATTCTTATTTAGTTACTTCAAGTATTTAAATTACAATTCTTGATATTGTGTTTTTTGTTTTTGAAAAATTATTATTAAATTAAATTAAATATTAAACATTATTTTAGCTTTTGACTATGGTCGTGTCTGTCTACATAAAGGATTTTCATTGGGACCTAATACATACGCTGGTTTCAATCTATCCATATTTACAAGTTCCACTTTGTTATTTACCAATATTTTAAAAAATTTGTTGTGCTTAGATATAACTTCATGGGGTCAAGTATAAGGTGTGTTAAGAGTACTTTTTGAACAAATTCTTTAATGAATACGTGTGAACAATCGGATAATGTTTGAGGAATAAAAATATTGTGTTGCGTGCAGCGTCTACGATTATTTGGGCTTATGTTGACTATGATATTTCGTATTTCTTTGGCAACAGAAGATGTTAATGCATATTCTGGTTGTGTACTTTAACAGATTAACTCTCCTGGTATACGTAGTGACTGACCAAGCAATAATTGGGAGGAAGATACACCCAAATCATCAATAAGGGCGGAACGGATACCTAAAAGAAGCCAGGGTATACGGCTAAACCAATTTTTAGGGTTATTCGTTGCTCTTATTGAAGTTTTTAATTGACGGTGAAAGCGTTCTATAGACCCATTTGATTGCGGGTGATACGTCGTTGTACGTATGCGTTTAGTGCCTAGTATAGCGGAAAGTTCTTTAATTAGGAGGGACTCGAACTGAGTACCCTGATCAGTGGTTACTGTTGCTGGTACTCCATATAAGGCAACCCAATTGCGTAAGAAAACATTAGCTACGGAAGATGCAGTTATGTTCTTTATGAGATATAGTTAAGCTGGTTGGTTTGTCTAGCACTTTTGTCTGATTTTGAAAATATAGCATTATTTAACGGCTTATGATCGCTATATATAATGAACTGTTTGCCTTCTAGGTAATGGCGGAAATGTTTAAAGGCTAGCAAAATGGCTAATAGCTCTCTATCAAAAATAGAGTACTTTTTTTCTGGCGCCTACAGCCGTTTTAATAAAATCCTAAAGGCATCCATTTATTAGATTCACTTTGTTGCAATACAGCCCCTACTGCGTCGCTTGATGCGTCTACGTAAAGGCTTATCGCAGCTTGTGGATTTGGATGAACTAGTATGTTGAAATTTTGTAATTTATTCTTAATATCCTGAAATGAATCTTCGTGCGATTTGGCCCAATGAAATGGAATCTACACTTCCCTTTTGGGTTTGTATTTTTAAGATAGTCATATAAAGTGTCACGGAGTTTTGCGGCTTCGGGAATGAAGCGATGATAAAAATTAATCATTCCCAAGAACCGTTGACGCTTCTTGAATGATTCAGGGGAAGGAAATTCTTGAATTGCTGTGATTCGACTTTCTGAGGGCGAAATTTCATCAGATGAAATTGAACGACCCAAAAAATCTAACTTTTTAACTCCAAAAAGACATTTAAAAAGATTTTATATTAATGCCATATTTATGTAAACGAGAGAAAAGGGTTCGAAGATATCCTTTGTGCTCTTGTGAGGACTTGCTAGCGACAAGTATGTCATCGACGTAGACAAAAATGTAATCCAGATCAGAAAGAGCTTCGTTAATGAAACGCTGAAAAGTTTGCGCTCCATTTCGAACGCCGAAAGGCATACGTAAGAACTCAAAAAGTCCAAATGGAGTAGTAACGGCCGTCTTGTAAATCTCTTCAGTGGCTACTGGAATTTGGTGGTAGGCTCGTATGAGGTTTATTTTCGAGAAAATAGTGCAACCACCTACGTTGGCCGGGAAGTCTTGAATGTTAGGCAAGGGATATCTATCATGAATTGTGACAGCGTTTAATTGCCTGTAGTTCCCGCACGGTCTCCAGTCTGGGGAGTCCTTTTTGTAAACTAGATGTAGGGATGAGGCCACTGGTGATGATGAGGGTCTGCATATGCCTAAGTTAATCATCATTTCAAACTCTGCTTTGGCAGCTTTATATTTTTCAGGATTACGACGTCTGGGACGTGCATAAGGTAAGCTTCCGTTTGTGTTTATACGGTGGACAACATTGTGGTTTACTGGTTGCTTGAAATTCGGAGGTGTTTTTAATGCTGGAAAATCATTTAAAATGGATCCGAACTCATCTTGAAAAGAGTAAAGTTTGGGAGACACTAACTGAGTGGTGCGCGATATGCAATCTATTGAAGAGTTGTTTTATCTATGATCTTTTTGTGTCGCATATCAACTAAAAGGTTGAATTTGAATCAGAAGTCTGCGCCGATAATGGGATAGTCTATGTCGGCGATAATGAAAAAATGATTGAAATTGCGTCGCAGGGCAAGATCTAAACATAAATGTTTAATACCGTAAGTCTTAATAGATGTACCATTACTAGATATAAGGTTGTAATTGGATTGCTCAAATTGGTTGGGACAAAATTTCTTAGGAATTGTGGAGACTTCTGCACCTGTGTCTATTAAAAAATGCGACTTTGTATTTTTTTCACAAAAAAAGAAGCGGCGAGAAAACTTGTCTAAGTTCGATGCCACTTTCGAAGAAGTGACTCCTAGTTTTTTGGATTACTTTTATCTGTGCAAATCCTGAATTCGTATGGTTGAACACATTTTCGGGTCCTCTGCTTAAATTTTCTGTGAAACCAGCAAAGTTTATTTTGAGACGGTGTTCTACCATTAGATTTCGATCGGAATCTTCTTTGAGAATGCGATCTATTATGTTGTCTTGACTGACGATATTCCAAACGATTAATGCGTTCAGAAAGCTCACTGATTTGAATTGAAAAGTTACTACTGGACGAGTGCTTGTTTGAGCTAATGGATGCAATTCTTGATGAAGTTGTTGAGTCATGAATTCTATCCGCGATAGTAAATATTTCTTCCAAAGTATGTGACCCTTCTATGGCTATTATGCAGGCGTGAGCTGAGTTAGGTAACTTGTTTACCCATCGTTTTTTGAGCAGCGAAGGGTTCACAAAACTATTGCCACCCGCTAGGGATTCCATGTATCGGTAGAGTTCCGAGGGTTTGTAATTCCCTAACTCGGCTTTATGCAAAAGTGCATATAGTCTACGTTCTTCCGAATCTCGACTTCTGTTTAGAAGGAGGGTTTTTAAATTGCCATACCTGTTTTGACTTGGTGGATTTAAGAGGACATCCGCCACTATTTCCATGGTTTCGGAAGGTAAAGAAGCCACTAGGTGGTCATCTTTTGTATTAGAGGCTGTTATACCTTTTAATCTAAATTGTGTTTCTACTTGTAGAAACCACAAATCGAGTCGGCTACTCCAGAAGGGAGGAATTTTTAAAGAAGTAACCAAATTTGGAATAATTGCATCGCCGCTTGATGATGTATGTGACTGTGAAGTGTTATCAATTGCCGATTGTTCAGCCGTATTGGGTTTGTCTTTATTAGTTTCCGTCATTTTGAATTCATAAGATGAATTTTAGAAATTTGAATTTGTGCGCAGAAAAAAATTATTAAAAGTAAAATTTCTTAAAATTTAAATCAAGTTGTGAACGAAATTGACCGCAGAAGTTATAGCTTGGATTTTGTAATTATTTTATTCGTTTCTATGTTAAAATATTGTTTCCTAAATATATATACATATATATATATATTCGAATGTTTGTTTCGTAATGTGTATGTATATAAATTCGAATGAATGGGCGTAGTTTATACGATTTGGTATTTATAGATACATAGATATTTAATCCATTACTTACATACACCCAGCGTGTAATTTCATTGTGTCTCTTTGTGACTGACACCTCTTTGTATTAAGTCCCAATTGCTTTGACATATATGTATGTCATATAATAAATAGATCTTTCTTCTTAATTTTAGTTTAGTTGCACTGAAAGATAAGACAAAATATGAATCTAGATCTGAATATATGTATACATATATATATTACAAAGATAGCTCTTAATCCATGAAAAAAAACTTTTGTAAAGTTTCGGGGAAGTATTACTGTTTGCGCTCTGCGGTGATGCTGATAACAAAATCAGGCCCTTTTGCGAGGCTGACGGTAATGATGATGAAAATGATCACGCTGTGCAAGTACAGCTGCATGAATATATAATCCAATATTATCATCAGGAACTGTGTATCATCCAAAGAAAATATTATCGATGATTCGTTTCGTGTGGTTTTATGTGCTTACAGCTGTCCAATTTTTGCGATATATATGTATGTAATATATATTTTTTGTGAGCACGATAATTTGTTGGACGCACTAATATGATGGGACTTCGAAATTTTCTTTGAATATATGTACGTCAATTTTTCATGTGATTTTAACCATTAACCAATGTAACTCTTCTTTTGTGTAATTCTTGTGGAGATTAGGTTAATTGATTTCGCACTGAACACACGAGCACGTGGATGATATTTGATTCCCGATTACGTCGGGGTCACCATTTATGTAGCATGTAGCCAGTAAAAAAGCAATCACACAATCACTTTTTATGTATTTATTATCATTTTAAACTACTCTTCAAACAAAAAATAATATGTTTAATTATAAAACGTGTGGACGGCGTAGTAAGTCGTTAACTCCAAGAGAGTGCCAAATCTCCCAGTAACAGAGATGCTCAAACCAGTATTTGTTATTTTATGGTTGGTAGCATTTTGTGGGTTACGTTCGTGTCATCCGTTGCAAGTGCATATTTAGTACCGCCAGAGTCACCTATCTACAGAATAACTAAATTTACTAAATCACACAATATAAGATTTAACAATATAGACATCTTCAACATTAGTCCTCTGACATTCAAACAAATTAATCCTCCGCGAGATCGTTTAGTAACACTTTTCGAGACTTCTTTCTACGTACTACTTCTCTTTGGCTTTTTCCTAACAGCATTATGTTGTGATCATACCGACAAAATCCCAGTCGGTTAATTTTTCTAAGAATGCGCCCATTCTTCTCGCTTCTGAGGGTAATACGAAGAGTGTTATTTTTATTAGTTTATAGCAGCGCAATTACGAAGGGACAGCATAGTTTAGCATATCGACCGGCGAGTTAGGATAGTTTGCGGATTACACCCTACACCTTATCTCGAGACAGGGCATTTAGATGATTAACAGGGCGCCAAGATTCTTAGATGAGGTAGATG
Organism: Dioctria linearis; assembly: GCA_963930735.1. Taxonomy (NCBI): domain Eukaryota; kingdom Metazoa; phylum Arthropoda; class Insecta; order Diptera; family Asilidae; genus Dioctria; species Dioctria linearis. Next base: position 222,114,994 of record OZ005742.1, read on the forward strand.
AATGTTTACGCTTAGTTTTGATGAAGAAGGAGATTCAGATTACCTGTGGGCTCGGGAGCGAATTGATGTTCGTGGCAATTCTTCGTTTTGTTAAATAAAATTAAGTTCTTTAATAATTATAAGCTTCCACTTTTTCGATGACCTTTAGTCTTAATTTCTTTTTGCTTCCCTAATTTTCTAGTTTAAGTTCACGCGTGTAATTTTTATGCATGCTCTTTACATTCAATTTAAGTATTTTTGTAGTTTTTTTTGTTTTTTTTTATAATTCGGCGTTCGTTGAGTGCGGTTGCATTTGCTTGCCTTTCCAGATTTTATTATTAACTTTTCAATTGGTGTGTTAGTTTTTCTAGTTTTTACTTAAGTTCGTGATTATGTCTTAAACTTGCGGAAAATATGATTCGGTGTGTGCTGAAAAAACTAGATTCACGCTGTTTTTCTCTAGATTGTGTTTGGTTTCGAGGTAGTTTGGCTTTCCGTGGTCGTTGTTTGAAAGATTTACTAAAAGGCTTGTGCATTGTTTCGGTGCGTAAAACGCTGGCATAAGTGGGAGAATTTGGAGCATTGTTCCTTGAAGTTTGTGTGGATTTGAAGCCCTGCTTGCGCTCCTCCAAACTGGGCGATCTTAGTTTCCCGACTGCTGATTTGCTCGAGTTCTCTTAGCTTGCCTATGTTGAATGACAGGTTCACTGAACCTCATTTGTCATCGGCTAATCCTTGTCGCATCTATACTCGCTTCTACACGAATAGCTATCGCGAGAGCTGCCTCTAAGGTAACAGGGATAGAATCACGAACTCGACGTTGTGTCTTGACATCAGCGATGCCATCCATGAATTGGCCGAGACCGATTCTGTTTCTAATAAGCTCATCAGCGTCATTGAAACTTAAATATACCAGCCGTTGAACATCTGTCGCGAATTCTGTTAGGCTCTCATTCGGTCTTGAATGTGTGCTATGGCAGCTTGATACTCGTCTAAGAACCTCTCGTGCAGAGCCTGACTCAGTGCCTCATAGTCATCTTTGGTACTCTCAGAAATGGTATCATAAAATCTCGGTGCAGTTCCTCGCAGATAAGGGACGAGATACAGAGATTTAAGTCCAGAGTCCGAGCCGTTTGCCCGTGCTATGGCTTCGAAGTGTCTTTTGTATACAGACCAAGGCTCTTTGCCATCGTAGTCTTTTGGCAGGTTGTCTGGAATTATACATTGAGGTAGTGTTTTGCCCTAGCACCATTTGATTGCAGAATTGTTGTTCAAGGAAGGAAGAATTAGCGGTTGGCAGGCTAAAAGTGACCCTTGTTGTACGCGAATCTGGGTATATAGCAATCGGTCCTTGCTCTAAAGTGCTCATCACATTACTAGACTTTGACGAAGCTCCGATTGGTTCTTGGGCAAGATCAGTTGGACGTTGGGGAGAGTGATCTGTAGCTAGCTGGTCGACAAGAGTTGAACAATGAGATTGGAGATTTTTATCATTATCGCTGGGATTGGTTGATATTCCGTCGGTACAACTAATCAACTCATTTGAATTTGGCGAGGCACTTGATTGTTCTAAGACAGGGTTAAGCCTAAATGGTGGATTTTGCCTATTAGCAAGCCCATCTATGCGTCGCTTAACTGCCTCTTCTTGGCTTAGTTCCAAATTCTGTACCTTGCCTACTACAGACTTGAGTAAGCAGCTAATATTCTGAATTTGTTGGTTTTGCTGATGGAGAATGATGCCCAGCTGGTCTAAAGTAAATCGAAGTTGTGTGGTATTATCACTCCATTCGCTCCTATTGTCGCTTGATGTATTTCTTTGATTGTTGGCCATCTCGTGGTTTTTATCTGGGTGCTGGATTCTTTCGATAACAGTTCGACCACCCCACACTTGGCACCAATGTTACAAATTTTCCTTATTTGCTTATACCGAGAGGGAGATTTCTTCAACAAAAAATGTTGCGAAGCTTCGCTTGAGAAAATGTTGTGACAAGATAGCAACCAACTTTCGACTATAGGTCAGCAACAAAATGTGGAACTGTGTCACGTTCGAGAAGATCAGCTGGGCTGATGATGGCGCAGAGAGCTTCCACTTGGATGCTATTCTCGGTGGAAACTGCAACTTTTGTTAATAGTGGGTGAGCGTAAGATTCTGCTCTGCAGCCGTACAAGGGGGAATTCTGAATAGAGAGTACAGCGACTATGCTTGCAGTTCGAGTGGAACGAGATAAGTACTACTATCGCGTTCCACTTATTGAGTGCTTACTGTGCAGTTTGTAAACGTCCGTCAGCCGAAAAAGATAAGGTGGACTTGTTTTAGTTTTCGCTTCCAGTGCACCGTTTTTACTGTGCAAAATTTACGCGCTTATTTATTAAAGTCGCGATGGTGTTTCACGCGAAGTGTTGAGTGTTGGTGTGGTGTTTAGTGTCAAAGGCTTGCAAGAATTTGGCAAGCTAATTATTTAAAGTGGCAGTAAGTAGTGTATCCTTGTGCTGTGTAATGTGCCTATATGAGGATTTGTAGCATTGCACCGTAGATGCCGTGAAGCTTTGGGGCACCAGGTTGGGAATGTGTTGTTTTTTTTTCATGAACTTCCAGCTTGGTGCTTTGCGGTCAAGCGGCTGAAGTCAACGCGGGATTATGGAATTTCCTCAACAAATTGCTTCGTCGACGATCTTAGAGGATTTTTTACAAATGGCGAACCTCTGCGACAGGTATGTATTCACTCTTATATAAATATCGGTGGACTGGTGTACGAATTCCCAATTTCGTGCTGCAAAGGGGCAATTAAAGCTTTTGTTGTGCATGTTCAATTCCTCTGTCAATGCGATTGATTCAATTCAGAATCAATTGAATTCAATTTTCCGCCGTTCTGATTTGAAAAATTCTTAAGTTCAATTTTGTATGTCAGATTTTCAGTTCAAGCTAAATTAAGCCTTGAAGGCAATGGCCCGTTTTTACCTGAAACTATAATTTATGTTTCGCCTTTTCCTGGTTCTTGGTTATTGAAGGTGATCGAAAAGAACAAAGGCTCGATCACTTCCTCTTGACCTTGACTTTCTGTGCCCGCAATGTCCTAATCGCGGTGTTTGCTAGTTTTTTAATAAGACATAAAAAAAAACCCTCACCGGAATTAATGTTTTGGTTACCTCGCACAGAGAAAGGAAAACAATAAAAAAAAAGTAAATACATTTTAATTGTTAATTTTGAATTTATTCAATAACTCGCACTACTTTGTCTGACAACTATCTAATCGCTCAACTTTGACTTTCCGAACAGAGAGCAACGATCTGTCTTGACCTGTCTTTTGTATCCGCGTCAGGTGGGGAAAAATCTAACTATTCCCGGAAAAGACTATTTTCCAGTGGGCCCGACCGTTACTTTCCGAGGATCGTTAAATTAGTTACATTTTCTTTCTAATTTCGATTCCTTTAGCTAAATAAATTTTTGTACAATAATTTTAGAAAATTCAATATAAATTCTAATTTTAGTTTAACAATTTTTCTTTTTAAAGATTATTGCTATTACAATTTTATAATTTTAAATTACTTTTCATTTTAGGCAAAATTTTCTTTTTTTTTCTGTTTCCATGGATGGTAGGCCAGCTTTCTTCCCAGAACTAAAGATGTATGCGTAGAACTGGATCCTCTCTACAAGTAAGTCGCCAATAATGCTAGTATGATGCATTAACCAATATTGATGGTGGTACTAAACAATATTTTTTTTTATCTTTTAGTAACTTCGTAACACTACCCCCATCTGAAGAGAAGAGCTGTCCTCAGCTCGGCATGTTATAGGGTACTCTAAGGCGGGGCCTGGCTAGTTAGTAGTACAGCAGTCCAAGCGCCCTATCATACTTGGAGCCGAGTTTACGAGATCGTCCGTGTCAGTTGTGAAGGAAAAAAAGAATTCCGGGCTTAAAGGAGTGAAAAAAAAATTGGCTTGATTAGTACAATATTTAGTAGTAAGCATAATTAATATAGCTATAGTTACACTAACAAATCCGTTAATCTCTTACATATAGATTTAGTGGTAGTTTTAAGTCTTTGTTATTTTGCTTTATCTAACTCATAGTGTTAAGCCATCTTAGGTTATGTCTCAGTTTGGACTCCGCGAGCGCGAATAATAGTTCGAGACGGCCAGCTCATTCCAATTCAGGAAACAGAGGTTATTTTTAGGCGCCTCGACTCGCCTTTAGCAATCGGCTGTCCCGCGCGTTGCCATTGCATTCGCGATACGATACGACGATTACTATTTGGCACCTCGATGGACATTAGGCGGTTGCGGTGAATTATTGTGATTTTTTTGTTGAGCTCTTTTTGAATCCGATAGGTCACATCGGAGAGCTGCTCAAGAACCTTATAAGGGCCATCCCAATCCCTTTGCAGTTTTGGGCACATTCCTTTTTTCTTTTAGGATTGTATAGCAGAACCAGGTCCCCCCACTTTAAAGGAATTTGCCCGACAGGATAAGTCGTACCGGTCTTTCATTGTTCGGCTTGTTTTCTTTAGGCATTTTCTAATGAATTCGTGCACAGTTTCCAAACGTTTTTTTAGTCTTTCTAAGTATTCGACACTTGCTAGTTCCTCTGAGATGGGTAAGCTTAGACTCATTTCCACTGGGAGCCTAAGTTCTCGGCCTAGCGTGAGCATTGCTGGAGTTTGTTGTGTGGTGTCATGAATAGCTGACCAATATGCTAATAAGAGGAAGGGGATAGGCTCATCCCAGGCCAGCTGGTTTTCTGCAACATGTTTGGACAGATAATCTAAGATGGTGCGATTGAACCTTTCCACCATGCCGTCTGACTAGGGATGCAGAGGTATTGTTCGAGTCTTCTCTATTCCGTATCTCCTCAACACTTCGCGGAAAATAACTGATTCGAAATTCCTTCCTTGATCTGAGTGGATTTGGAGTGGCAATCCGAATCTCGAGAATATATGCTCTATTAAGGCATCTACGACAGTTTCAGCTGTTTGGTCTGGTATGGCGATCGCTTTTAGCCACTTAGTGAAGTAGTCCATCTCTACTAGGAGATATTTGTTACCTCGGTACGTAGTAGGTAGTGGTCCCAATATGTCGATAGCTATCCTCTCGAATGGGGCTCCGACGTTATATATTTGTAGCTGAGATCTAGTCTTCGGCACAGCGCCTGGCAAACTTGAGATCGTTGGCACCAGTTGATGATATCTCCTGTGCAGCCAGCCCAGTAATATCGGGGTTTCACTATGGCGATTGTTTTATCAACCCCAAGATGTCTTCCCACAGCACTGTTTTGTAGCTGACTCAAAACTTCGTCCTTTTTGGAGTCCGGAATCAGCATTTGATAATGCGTCCCATTCGTGTTTGAAAATTCTCTACATGCTGTGTCATCTCGTAAGCACAGGGAAGGCCACATTGACCGGTATACCTTTATTACTGGGTGTAGTGCAGTAATTTCCGCTCTGTGAGGCCGTCTGCAAGCTTTCAGCCAGGCCCACTCTGTATTAAGTTTCTCATCTTGGTCTTGGCTGGTACCGATATCATCCGCTAACACCGTCATGCGGGCAATGGCTTGTTTATGTTCCTCCAGTCTGGAACAGTATCGGCAATTTACACCAGTGCAAGGATGGCGGGAAAGAGCATCAGCGTTTCCATGCTTGTTTCCTGGACGATGTTGAATTTGGAAATCGTAGCTTTGAAGTCGCTCTAGCCATCTGGCAATTTGACCTTCGGGCTCTTTAAAGTTCATAACCAGCGTAGAGAAGCATGGTCGGTTCGCAAGAGAAAGTCGCGGCCCAGTAGGTAGGGTTGAAAATGGGCAATTACCTTCATCACAGCTAGTAGTTCTTTCCTTGTTACGCAATAGTTTCGTTCAGGGCGGCTTAGATTCTTACTATAGTACTCTATAACTTTTTCTTCTTCTCCCTGTACTTGCGATAATACGGCTCGCCATGCATACTGGCTCGCATCCGTGTCTACAATAAACAAGCCATCTTCGTTTGCCTGTGTTAGTATTTGGGCCGATGTCAGCTTAGTTTTTAAAGTGCTGAAGGCGGCCTCTCGCTCTTCGTTCCAGGTAAATTTGGTGTTTTTCTCTATCAAGCTAGTCAAGGGTCTAGCAATTGCGGAAAAATCCTTAATAAATCGTCTGTAGTACGCACACAGTCCTAGAAATGACTGAATCTCGGTCTTGTTCGACGGTCTCGGCCATTGTTGTACTACAGAAATTTTTTTTGGAGATAACGTGTCCTAAGAACTTGACTTCCGCATGATATATTGTGCATTTTCTTGGCGAAAGCTTGAGTACAGCAGATCGAAGGCGTTCAAATACGAGCTGAAGATGATGTCGTAGGTCCTCGAAAGATTTCCCATGCACAATCAGGTCATCTAGGTACACAAGGCAAATAGTGTAGGGTAGTCCTTGTAACACTAGCTCCATGAGCCTTTGAAATGTGGCTGGGGCATTTGTTAAGCCGAAAGGCATTACCGTAAACTCGAATATACCGCTCCCAGTAGTAAAAGCCGTTTTTTGTACATCTTTTGCGTGCATTTCGACCTGCCAGTATCCTGACTGAAGGTCTAAAGTGGCAAACCATTTAGATTCACCAAGTGCATCCAGTGTAAGGTCGATTTGCGGAAGAGGGTATGAATCTTTCTTTGTTACTTCATTCAACCGCCTGTAGTCGATGCAAAACCGAAGAGAGCCATCCTTTTTTTTTACTAACGCGACAGGGCTACTCCATGCACTTTTGATGGTCGCACGATACCTTGGTATAACATTCCTTTCATCATTTCATCAGATTCGTTTCTGCGAGACAAGAGCAGCTTTCGTGGTGGCTGCTTTATAGGTCGCGCATCACCTACACCGATCCTATGACGTATTAGTGTTGTACGACCGATATCGTCTTTCGAATGGGAGAATACAAATATGTAGGTTAATAGAAGATTCCACAGTCGGTGTTTCTGTGCAGCTGTAAGGGTGGAAGTGCTCCTTTGGAACATTTCTTGTAGCTCGTTGGAGATAGGAGTAGATGCTTTGGCCTGGCTCATTGCGATAATATTTGGTTTTGTCTCCAATTCCACAATAGGTCTTGTACTAGGTAATACAAGTTCGTTGCGAGCTAAATTGCTTACCTGGACAAGCACAGTTCCATGTTGAGAAACTGTTAATGCAGGCAACACATGAAGTGCCTCCGGTGCATTCTGGACGGCTGTTACTAAGATCTCTTCATTAGCTTTGATATTTGCAGACAGTTCAATGAGGGCATCTTCTCCTGGTAGTATGCGTACATCCCGTAGTGGCTTGACCTCCAAAATACGAGATAGCTGCTTTTCAAATGGAATTATATCCTCTGCTATCTTTAAAACCTCATTCTTCAGGTCGAGCGTGCATGAATGGTGTAGGAAGAAATCTATTCCGATGATGCAACTATCCGAAATTGTAGCAACGAAAACTGTATGGCTAGTAGTAAAGCCACCGATGGTTATTTCTACCGTCGTAATTCCCTCTACTGGGAAGGTATCGCCGCTAACTCCTTGAATAAGAGCATTCGATGGTCTTAGATTTTGTGGGTGATTTGTTGCCAATAACACTTTGGGATGCAGAACTGTTTGACTTGCACCGGTGTCGATAAGCAGAGGACATGCTATGCCATTTATATATCCTGCCACTATTAGGTTACTGAGCTTTGCTGTAGTTCCAATGAAAATTTTAATAGGGATTGGGGCTTCGTCTTCCACTAACTTTAGCCCCTCGAAGTCAGTGTGCAGCAGTTTAACGAGGTTGCTTGATTCGTGGTACCGCTCAGTGGTAGGAAACGGGGTTCCTCATCTGTGACAAAGGCTGCTGGAGGTGGGATGATTATCGAGTTCCCGTAAAGCTCTTTCTCAGTAGTGTTGGCTGCCTTATCGATGGCGTGTCCCATCCATATGCCCAGTCTGCTATCCGTTCTATTTGAGGGCACGAAATTGGTGGGCGATGACTGTGAATTTTCCTTATTAACTGCATTCTGTTCGACAGGTTTTTCAAAACTGATAACATTAATGGCTTCCCGGCTCTTACTCCCTGGTATAAGGTCAAAAATAACCTTTTGGTCATTCATCAGTGAAGCAATACGGTGGTCCGGACTTTTGGCGGCTATTGTAGAGGCGTGGACAAAGACTTCGTCATTGCTCTTATTGCAAACTATAAACCCATAGCCTTTCCTAGCATTGTACCACTTTACCTTCCCTTCTACAGATTTTTCAATAATTTGTTGTTCGGTGCAGGATAGAGGTTGCGAGGAGTATGTAGCTTTCTGTGTTAGTGAAATCGTTTGTTTCGATTCACGCTGTTTTTCTCTAGATTTTGTTTGGTTTCGAGGTAGTTTGGCTTTCCGTGGTCGTTGTTTGAAAGATTTACTAAAAGGCTTGTGCATTGTTTCGGTGCGTAAAACGCTGGCATAAGTGGGAGAATTTGGAGCATTGTTCCTTGAAGTTTGTGTGGATTTGAAGCCCTGCTTGCGCTCCTCCAAACTGGGCGATCTTAGTTTCCCGACTGCTGATTTGCTCGAGTTCTCTTAGCTTGCCTATGTTGAATGACAGGTTCACTGAACCTCATTTGTCATCGGCTAATCCTTGTCGCATCTATACTCGCTTCTACACGAATAGCTATCGCGAGAGCTGCCTCTAAGGTAACAGGGATAGAATCACGAACTCGACGTTGTGTCTTGGCATCAGCGATGCCATCCATGAATTGGCCGAGACCGATTCTGTTTCTAATAAGCTCATCAGCGTCATTGAAACTTAAATATACCAGCCGTTGAACATCTGTCGCGAATTCTGTTAGGCTCTCATTCGGTCTTGAATGTGTGCTATGGCAGCTTGATACTCGTCTAAGAACCTCTCGTGCAGAGCCTGACTCAGTGCCTCATAGTCATCTTTGGTACTCTCAGAAATGGTATCATAAAATCTCGGTGCAGTTCCTCGCAGATAAGGGACGAGATACAGAGATTTAAGTCCAGAGTCCGAGCCGTTTGCCCGTGCTATGGCTTCGAAGTGTCTTTTGTATACAGACCAAGGCTCTTTTCCATCGTAGTCTTTTGGCAGGTTGTCTGGAATTATACATTGAGGTAGTGTTTTGCCCTAGCACCATTTGATTGCAGAATTGTTGTTCAAGGAAGGAAGAATTAGCGGTTGGCAGGCTAAAAGTGACCCTTGTTGTACGCGAATCTGGGTATATAGCAATCGGTCCTTGCTCTAAAGTGCTCATCACATTACTAGACTTTGACGAAGCTCCGATTGGTTCTTGGGCAAGATCAGTTGGACGTTGGGGAGAGTGATCTGTAGCTAGCTGGTCGACAAGAGTTGAACAATGAGATTGGAGATTTTTATCATTATCGCTGGGATTGGTTGATATTCCGTCGGTACAACTAATCAACTCATTTGAATTTGGCGAGGCACTTGATTGTTCTAAGACAGGGTTAAGCCTAAATGGTGGATTTTGCCTATTAGCAAGCCCATCTATGCGTCGCTTAACTGCCTCTTCTTGGCTTAGTTCCAAATTCTGTACCTTGCCTACTACAGACTTGAGTAAGCAGCTAATATTCTGAATTTGTTGGTTTTGCTGATGGAGAATGATGCCCAGCTGGTCTAAAGTAAATCGAAGTTGTGTGGTATTATCACTCCATTCGCTCCTATTGTCGCTTGATGTATTTCTTTGATTGTTGGCCATCTCGTGGTTTTTATCTGGGTGCTGGATTCTTTCGATAACAGTTCGACCACCCCACACTTGGCACCAATGTTACAAATTTTCCTTATTTGCTTATACCGAGAGGGAGATTTCTTCAACAAAAAATGTTGCGAAGCTTCGCTTGAGAAAATGTTGTGACAAGATAGCAACCAACTTTCGACTATAGGTCAGCAACAAAATGTGGAACTGTGTCACGTTCGAGAAGATCAGCTGGGCTGATGATGGCGCAGAGAGCTTCCACTTGGATGCTATTCTCGGTGGAAACTGCAACTTTTGTTAATAGTGGGTGAGCGTAAGATTCTGCTCTGCAGCCGTACAAGGGGGAATTCTGAATAGAGAGTACAGCGACTATGCTTGCAGTTCGAGTGGAACGAGATGAGTACTACTATCGCGTTCCACCATTTGAGTGCTTACTGTGCAGTTTGTAAACGTGCGTCAGCCGATAAAGATAAAGTGGACTTGTTTTAGTTTTCGCTTCTAGTGCACCGCTGGTTACTGTGACAAAATTTACGCGCTTATTTATTAAAGTCGCGATGGTGTTTCACGCGAAGTGTTGAGTGTTG
>OZ005742.1:222125442-222364542 GCA_963930735.1 Dioctria linearis
CGATTTTCGTAAATTGAACGAAAAGACAATTGGCGATGCATTTCCGCTACCACGAATCGAGGATATTCTTGACCAACTAGGTCATGCCAGGTACTTTACCACTCTCGATTTGGCCAACGGCTATCACCAAGTCTTAGTCGACAAAAAGGATCGACATACGACCGCCTTTAGCACTAATTACGGGCACTACGAATTTAAGCGTATGCCATTCGGACTCAAAGGAGCTCCCGCTACATTCCAACGCCTCATGAACTTCGTTCTGACAGGCCTACAAGGCCTCGAATGTTTCGTTTATCTTGACGACATCGTCATTTATGGTAAGAACCTAAATGACCACAATAATAAGCTTCGCAAAGTCTTCAACAAATTGAGAGAAAACAACCTCAAACTGCAGCCAGAGAAGTGCCAGTTCTTGAGACGAGAAGTTGTTTACCTAGGGCACAAATGCTCTAGCGAAGGTGCATTACCAGACCCCAGCAAAACGGCCTGCGTCCAGACATTCCCTGTTCCAAGAACCGTAAGGCAAGTACAGTCCTTTTTGGGACTTGCCAATTATTATAGGAAGTTCATTCCGGACTTCTCTAAAATCGTTCGTCCAATAACGAATTTGCTCCGAAAGGATGTAAAATTCACTTGGACCGAGAAATGTCAAGAGGCATTCCAAAGCATTAAAAATGCTTTAATTTCTCCACCGCTTTTAATCTATCCAGATTTTACAAGCCATTTAATCTCACAACGGACGCAGTAACGAGGCTTTAGGAGCTGTACTTTCCCAAGGAGAAGTGGGAAAAGACCAGCCTATCGCCTATGCAAGCCGAACGCTAAACACAGCCGAGAAAAACTACTCCACTATTGAAAAGAAGTTATTGGCTATAGTCTGGGCAACTAGAAATTTCCGATGCTATCTCCAAGGCAGGAAATTCACGGCCTACACTGACCACAAGCCTCTCAAAGGAGTCTTTAATGTTAAAGACCCAACTTCCCGTTTGGTGAGATTTCACCACAAATTGTCAGAGTTCGACTACACAATCGAATATAAACCAGGGAAGTATAATACCAATGCGGATGCATTAAGCCGCATTCCACAAGCATTAACCGAAGACAATACAGGCAATACCTTAACGGTACAAGCCCAAGTGCACCACACTATAGACTCTGATGTGGAGGAAAATAATCCCCCAAATAAAAAGAAAATCAGGAAGCCCGCTCACTGCTTCGCCGTGACCAGAGCTCAAAAACAGAAAGCTCAAGAGGCCAGTACGAGCCCCAGCGCCGAAAAACAGCCCACGGCAGCGGAACATAAAGAAAATGAACCCCCAGAGGCAGAAATACAACCCCTGGCTACGCTTGAACACGAAATATATCCAGTCAAGGCACCTGAGATAATCACGACCCCCAAGGAAGTCCAAACAATCCTAAAGGATTATCACGACTCTCCTTTCGGCGGCCATCAGGGTGTCATTAAGACCTATAAACGAATTAGACGCAAGTACTGGTGGAGACACATGCTTAGCGATATAAAAAAGTACATAAAAAAATGCCCTAAGTGCCAAACCATGAAAGCATCACCACAATTCAAGACGCCCTTGGTAATAACGGACATCGCAGAACAACCTTTCGACAAGGTTTACCTCGATATAGTAGGTCCACTAGAAGAGACCATATCAGGTAATAAATATATCTTAACTTTTCAAGATAACCTTACCAAATTCGTCGATTGGTATGCCATACCTAATGGAGAAGCAGTAACGGTGGCACAAATCTTTTTCAATGAGATTGTCACGCGTTATCGCATTCCAAAGAGAATAGTCACCGATCAGGGAACCAATTTCCTGAGTGAGCTATTCAAGAAGGTCTGCAAACTCCTAAAGGTAAAGAAGTTACAGACTTCCGCATACCATCCACAGTCTAATGGCGCACTAGAGCGCGCCCATAGACCATTAGTCGAATATCTGCGTACAATCGTAGATGAAAATCATAAAACATGGGATCAATTCCTACGAACCGCTGCATTCGTGTACAATAACAGTGTACACGAGGGTACTAAATTAACCCCGATGGATTGCCTTTACGGCTTCACAGCGGATGTCCCAACTAATTTAAAACGGGATCCAGAACCCGTTTATAACCACGAAAGTTATTATCATATACTCAAATATAGACTACAAAAATCATATGCCACGGCTCGTAAAAACCTCTTAGCCAGCAAACAACGCTCAAAGGCATATTACGACAAAACAATCAGGCCTCTCACTTTCCACCTAGGAGACAAAGTCCTCCTCAAAAGTGAAAGCCGCAAACACAAACTGTCTCAAATCTGGGTTGGCCCATATCTGGTAATCAATGTACCCAGTCCAACAAACACTGCCATAAAAATAGGCAAGCGGCAGGTTGTAGTACACAACAACCGTTTAAAGCCCTATTATGAGTAGTATACTGGTACATACACTTTTAGAAAATAAGCCACACTAAAACAAAGTTTCGCCAATTAAACTAAACTAGCCACTACCTACTTAAACGTTCCGCATTCGGAATTATTTACTATGACTCACGAAGTCAACCCTTACCTAAATTTTATTTAAATCAATAAAAAATACGTTAAATAAACGTGTCCATATATACACTCTTACTTCTTAGTAGCTACATATGAATACATCAAATAGTCTACCAATAAAATTTTGTCTTGCTTGCCTTGACTTGCATCCCTCATACCTTGCCTTGAGAGTTTCGTATACCTCTTCATGATTTACTCGTGGTTGTAAAAGAAACTTCCCTAATTAAATTTTTTTGAAAAGGTACAATACTCATCGTCTTAAAAGTTCATAGAGAAGATGATGGAGTTTGGAATGCTTTGACTTGCATCCGTCATACCTTGCCTTAAGAGTTTTGTATTCTTCTTCATGATTTACTCATTGTAGTAAATTAAACAACCTCCCAATTCAATTTTTAAATGAAACACTGCTCCTACTTTGACGAGATTTAGCATAAACTGACTTACAGTCCTCCTACCCTGTTCTATCTCGTCTTCCTTTTAGCAACTAAGCCCTCACTATACAACTATCGACGATTCAATTAAGCAATACAATATTTAAATGTTATATGCTATGTAGTATGACCAATTGACTAATGAAGCCTATCCTTCATTTTCTACAGAACATGAAGCACATATTAGTGTTAATATGCTGTTTCCATCTGGCAATGGGACAAATACAAACGGAACCCTACACCATAAGTACCCTGAACAATACAGGAATACTGTATGAGGATCTTGGAAAATTATAAGTCTACCATAGTACATGGAACATCTTAACTGAGATCAATCTAATGGAACTGGACAACCAAACGCTTATGGCAGAACAGGCGGAACACTTAGTTCACCGACTATGTTCAAATCGCTCTCAAACGGATGAGCTATGCCTGGTTCAACAAAAACACGTTCATTCTCTCTTGGAAAATATCAAGAGAAGAACAAGTGTCATTCGAGAAGTGGTCCCAAAATCAAGATCAACAAGATCTATCTTTGATGGAATAGGGAATGCAATGCACTACCTATTCGGGACCATGGACAGCACTAATGAACAGGAAGTATACAGTCGACTCGAGGAGCTCGAAACAAATACAAAAGCACTAGCCGACCTGGAAAGACAGCAGATCAGTGTAGTCAAAACTACACTACAACAAATTCAAAAGCCATTGACATCTCTGCAGGAAAGACAACGTCAAATAAATCTCCAGGTAAATAGAATGCAAAACATAACAGATGATTTACTGATGAGACAATTGAGGCAGGAAATAATTTCAAGCCTGACCTTACAAATTGTCGAGATTGAGTACAGGCAGCAAGCCTTACTCGACATAATAATCTCCAGTAAAAATCACCAGTTGCATCCGCTAGTGGTGTCCCCCAAAAGTCTATTAGAGATATACCACAAGTCCCACGCTACTTGTCCAGATGAACAAAATTGTCTCTCCCTGTTATATCAGACAGCGGAAACGAAGGCTCGTCTAGTCAAAGACAAATTAGTCATTCGAATACAACTTCCGATTTTCAATCTACCACAAATGAAGTTGTATAGAGTACACAGTTTTCCCATACATATTAACAACAAACAATCATTGGTACCCGATATACAGTACTCGCACGTAGCGCACCAGGTACAGACACAAGATATTCTATTATTAAAAACACAAGATCTTAAAAGCTTTAAAAAGATCACTCAATATTCCAAAGAGGACACTTACATCGCTAAGCTAGGCATTCCCGTAACAAAGGCAACTCTGTCCAAAGAATGCATAGTGAAGCTGCTCTTTAATCCATTAAAGGAAGAGCCCCAGTGCCATTTCAGAGCACAAATACCTCCTAGAGACCTGCTTATCAAATTAAGTAAACCCAATTCGTGGATATTCTCGTTGATAGAACCTACAATTGTACACCTCCAGTGTACCCAACAATTTTTAACTTCAAAGATTGAAGGTCAAGGAATAATCACTATCAATCATCCCTGCCAATTGCAAATAGGATCCCAAATCTTACACTATGAGGCGGAGAATATCCAGCCATTGAGTCTCAAACAACCCAACTACTTCCCTAATATCGCTCCATTAGAGCAAGTGGTAGAAAAATATCTCAATGAAACCAAAAACAAAGTACAGTCTGAAAACATACAGACAGAACTATATTCAGGAGATGACACTAACAGCATCATTCTAGAAGGTACCCAGTCATTAAAAGAACTGGACGAAAAATTAGAAAAATTAGTTCCTCATATCAGTCACCACCCTACACATGTCCTAGCGGCAACATCAGTATCCTTAACTGGTGTTGCCATCACATGTATTGTACTGTACCTGGTCGCCAAATGGCTAGTCCCATTCATTAAAAATTACCGTTCACGTAAATCCGAGAAAACCCCAGAGGCGGAGGAAAAAATCGAACAAATCGAAATAATCGAACCTACCCATCTTAAAAGGACCCACACCCTACCACCTTCTAGGTCAGTGCAAGTGGTCTAATGTCACCACTTCAAACGGTCACATAAAAATGAGCACTATCACTAATAGTTTAGCACATAGAAAATAAATGTAAGTGGTTTCTACAAACCACAAAAAAACCCAATTAGTACTAATAAAATAATAATAAAAACAAAAGGGGAGAGGACATACATAAACAATTATTAAAGCATAGATGTAAGGAAAACTAGATTAATAAAAACATATAGACATATATTAATATAAACTAAAAACAAAAGAAGAAGAAAAAAAAAAAACAAAAACAAAACCCTCCCCCGCTAGTGTTAAATAATAATTAAAAAATAATAAATAACATAAAAATATAAATATTATTATTATTAGCCTACAATAAAAATTTATTAACAACTAACTTTAGAACGTAACAAATATACAAGATTAACAAAAAAAAAAAAGATACATATACATAAAAGTAAAAAAAAAAAAAAAAAAAAAAAAAACCCAGTAGAAATTAATAGGGTAATAAAGAAAAGATAAGAATAGAATAGGAGTAGCTATTTAAGAACAATTTTAGAAAAATAAGATAAAAAAAAAAAAAAAAAAAAAAATTTTATTAGAAAAAATGTAAAAGCCAAACTGACCAAGAGCCGAACCACCGAAAAAGCCATCGCCAAACCAAAACGCCGACCAAACAAAAGAAAAACAAAACAAAAAGGGGGGGGGGGGACCCTCTGAAATAAGAACAAGAATAACAAGTTACAACCAAAAAGATTTGAAAGAAATTTTCTTTTATTTCATTTTTTTTATACATAGAAAAAATAAAAAGAGACAAAGTTCAAAAGTAGGCAGACCCTAACAGTCGTCCTCCGAGTCCTCCCAATCGGTAACGGTTCCTGGTAATGGAGGAGTAGCGGTGAACTCCCTGATCAGTGCCATCGCCGGACAGCCTCCGAAATCATGGCAACAGCCACACAGACCATATAGCCCGACAATCGAAAGCACAGCACCTGAAAACAAAAAAATACCGTTTTAGCACAAAAAAATAAAAGCAGATTAAGGTAAACCTCACCTGCAGCGACCAGTGACTGCCCCCTATGGGGATATAAGGGCAACAGCACCCGGTGGTAAACCCCCGGCGTGGCCTCAGCCCCCCCAAACGGTGCCGGGGCCCTCTCCATCCATGTGTAATACTAACCGGATGGGCCCCTGCCATCCGGGAGTCACACGCAGCACGTAAATAGAGTAAATAGTCGAGATACGACCCGCAGGGCTGCGAAAGGGCTGACTCTTAATGCGTGCACGAAATAGCATTGCTGATTAATTCGTAGCCTCTGGTTAATTCGGTGAAAAGAAAAAACTGTACCGTCTCACCAGCGAGATAAAACCGAAATGATCCACTACAAAGGGCTGCCCGGCTATGGTGCGAATTCACTTAACAAAAATACCAAAGTCATATGCCACACAAAATTTAATAGTCACCGATAAGAAAATACTAAACATTTAAGTGGCCGCTATGACATTATTTTTTTTTTCTCTCTATCAATCTCCTCTGAGGGCTATTCCTCTCCCAAGAATAACTCTCGTTTTTGCAGGGGGAAGGCATGTTACATATACAAAATGTATACATAAGGCATCGGGAAACAAATCAAAATTTTCATAAGCCAATCATGCCTAAAAGCACGGATGGCTTATCTCTTGCGCATACGAAGAAAGTTGCATCAGCAATTTCTTCAACTACGCGCAACATTCCTTCAACATATTTTTCCCACAAAACGACTTGGGAAAAATAAAAGTTTTAAATTTCAACCCAAGTCGTTTCGATAAAAAAAAAAAGCCCCACGACAAATTTAACTTTCACTAGGATTTGTCGTATATACGATATGTATGTACATATATACATACATACATATCGGGCGCATGAAAATTTTACGTCGGTGAAGACTGAAACGATCAAGTCTTCACCGAAAAAAGCTCTTATCAGCAAATTGTCGCGAGCTGCATACATTGTGATCGCAACAATGTATGCACGGTAGCAAGACGATGGTTGATATTTATGAAAATATCAAATTTCAATTTCAACCATCGTTCGTCGCGATAATTCTGGGCATGTTTAAACATGCCCAGCGGTAAATAATTTTCTCAGGATAGGAATGCTAATTAAGCATTTTCCTATCCTGAACGAAGAGACTTACGATTGAAAAATCTAAGTCTCGGGGCAGTCAATTTCAAGACGTAAAAGCATGCAGTTTTGGACGGTCGGTTAAAAAGTTGGTTTTTTGGTATTTCCGTCGGGATCGGCCCAACACGGTTCGGCAAAGTATTTAGAATAATTTGTGAAGTTATAAAGAAAACAGTTTTTAGTAAACATAAGAAAAAAAGAAATAGAATTATCAAAAGAGTGTAAAGTATTAGTTAGTTCAATATAGCGCGGGAACACAGTCCGCATAAAGTAAACAAGTGTAATAACGTTTAGAGTATTGTGAAATAAAAATAAAAAGAGGCAAAGTGATTAAAGTGTTTTTGTACGCACTCTATCCTCAGTCAGGTCAGAATCCCATTTATGGAATAAAAGGAGATGTACTCTGCCCCCATATTGGGATTACGCATAAGGTAATTCAACACCAAGAATTTTTCGTAACTGCGATATTGTAAACGTTTCGATTTAAATTGATGACTGATTTTATCTGTCTGTATAATTTTCTGAATTAAAGTAGTAAATTATCAAAATTAATTATCTATATAAAAACAATAATTGGCTCTAGTAACTTTAATTTTGTATATGTATGAATCATTTACACTTACTTACGCTAGGTGAATAATGTCTTCGTAGATCAATACAGAAAGATTAAAATATAGGAAGTCGATCTACTGCCGTGAAATAAACAAATACTGAGTCAATAAAAATATTAACGAATTTAGTTAAATAAGGATTAATAGCATTCTACTAACTGACTTAATCAAGCGAAAAATAATAGTTTATGGAAAATATTTACTGTCTTCAAGCAAATTAGGATTGAATCTCCCAAATAATAGGATACATTCAGTAAAATAAGTATTGTACTTATTCTATTCAATGATAAATTGAATCTAAAACGAATTAATAATAGCAAACGTTTTACTCACTTCAATAAAAAAATGATTTATAGCAGAAAAGCGTTTACAGATATTAATCCAATTTTATTTGACATCAGTAAAAGTTAAGCAGCTTAATCAAATGCTTAACTGAAAGACAGTATTTTGGGATTATTCCAGTAAATATATTTAACTGATTCTATAAAAGTGTTACTAAATCTGCTGTTTTCAAATATTACAAATTTTAGTAAACTTGGATTAACATTAATAAAGCATTGGATTGACGCAAAACCAATAGCATTTTTGATTGTTTTTATACCAAATTGGATAGATTATTCTTTCCGTGTATTGGAGCCTTTTCTCCTGGATCGTCCAATAGGTGAGCTGGTTTAAGTCGGTTCAATGAAATAGTCTTACGTTGACCTTTTATGTTAACGTCAAAGTGTTTCTGCGTCCTTGACAGTACTGGAAATGGGCCATCGAATGGTTGTTGTAGCGGGCGTTTTACCGCGTCATTTCGAATGAAAACATGAGTTCAAGTTGCTAGGTCTTTATGTGTGAAAACCTTGTGTGTACCATGTCTTCGTGGTTGTTGCGGTTGCAAATCCCTCATGAACTCCTGAAAGTATAGTATAGGACCTCTGATGTAAGCTCTACTTCTTCTGTGGAAAAAAATCTCCAAGAAGTTTTAGAGTTGTTCCATAGACCAGTTCAGCGGGTGATGTTTTGATGTCCTCATGCAATGATGTTCGCAAACCCAATAAAACTAGTGGGAGTGTATTTGTCCACTGTTGTGTGTTGTGGCACTTAATAACTGCTTTAAGTGTCCGATGAAATCGCTCTATCATGCCATTGGCTTGTGGATGGTAAGGCGATGACCGATTCCTTTTGATTGCCAGTAATTGTGCCAATTCCTTAAAGAGGTACGACTCAAACTGTCGGCCTTGATCAGTGATGATTTCTTTTGAGACTCCAAATGTGGCAATCCATCCAGATACGGAAGCTTTTGAAATAGTTTCAGCTGTGATGTCTGCTGTAGGGATAACCTCGGGCCATCTAGTAGAACGGTCAATGCAAGTAAGAGCATAGTAGAAGCCGTTAGAGTAGGGTAATGGGCCTACGATGTCCAAGGGCACATGCTGAAATATTCCTTCCGGAACGGCGAAATCCGCCACTGGAGTTTTTGTATGTCGCTGAATTTTGCGCCTCTGACAACTGATACATGTTTGGGTCCAGGTACGGCTGTCTCTTCTGATGTTTGGCCAGACAAATCTCTCAGTCAGGAGATGCATTGTCTACTCTTCACCAGGATGTGACAGGTTGTGTATGGCATTAAAAACCTGTTTTCGGGGTGATGCTGGGACGTATGGACGATCCTTGGTTGTTGATGTATCACAGTATAGTTTTCTGTGTGAGTTAGGAAATGTAATCCTCCTGAGTTGTAAAGATGTCGAAGTAGATAGAAGATTCTGAAGCTCTACATCTTCTTCCTGTTCTTTCGCCAAGCTATCATAGTCGATGGGTCTACCTTAAAGCTAGTGCAGCACTTGCTGATGGATGGGCCAGAAGAGTTGAATTCGCTAGTGATTGTTTGCACTGCTCGAAGTTGCTGGCCAGTTCCGGTGTCCAGTTGATGCAAGTTTTGTCGTTCTTTTTGTTGCCAGAATTACATTGATGGAGAGGTGCTTGCATCTTCGCTGCCCCGGGTATGAAACGTCTGTAAAAGTTAATCATACCCAGGAACTTTCGCAGCTCTCGTACCATCTCGGGGTGCTTGTATTCGATGATATCCTTCGTTTTTAATGGAAGCGGCCTTGTTCCTTCTTTAGATATGAGGTAACCCAGATAAGTGACAGTTGTTGCCCCAAATGTATATTTGGATAGTTTTATGGTTATTCGATATTGTCGAAAACGCTGAAAAAGCTTCTCCAGATGCTTTTGGTGTTCATCGAGTGTGCTAGAAGCAATAAGAAAGTCATCAATATAAGGAAATACAAAATCAAATCCCCGTGTGATTTCGTGTACGAAGCGCTGAAAAGTTTGTGCGGCATTGCACAAACAAACGTCATCACGTTAAGCTCAAACAGTCCAAATGGAGTGATTATGGCTGTGTTTGGGATATCATCATCATTTGATGATATGCTCTTGTCAGATCAATGGTACTAAAAATCGTTTTTCCTTCCAGCTGATGAGATAAATCTTGGATATGTGGTATAGGGTATCGATCTGGTATAGTGACCATATTCAGACCTCTATAGTCCCCCACATGGACGCGAGTCACCGTTGCTCTTCCTGACAATGTGGAGAGGGCTGGACCAACTGCTGCTTGATGAACGACAAATACCCTAATCGAGCATAGATTGGAACTGCCTCTTTCCAATTTGGAGCTGTTGCTGTGACAGTCGTCTTGGCTTGGCATATACTGGTGGTTCCTTTGTCTGAATGTGGTGTGTTACACAATGCTTGATTTGAGCTGTTGCATTGGGCCTGGTAATGTCTTCATAGTCCTTTAACAGTGGATGTGATAATGCGTTGATAGTGCTAGCGCACTACCATCAGTTGTTGCGTTGAAGCCAGTTCCTTGCAGTTTTGTTGTGTTGTCTATTAGTAGATTGTTTTTTACGTCGACTAATAAATTAAAATGTGCCAGGAAGTCTGAACCAATTATGGGCTCGGTTACACGAGCGACGATAAAAGGCCAGTTGAAGTTTCTTCGTAAACCAAGGTTAAGTTGAACCAATCGCTGCCCGTACGTTGGTATCTCTGTTCCATTGGCTGTATATAGAAGACTTGCAGGATGTGTTCGTTTTTTCTTCTAAGGTTGGCGGAATTACTGACACCTCAGCTCCGGTGTCAACAAGAAATATTTTGTTTGATGACCTCTCTGTGAAATATAGACGACTGATGTTAGATGCGGGGTAGCTAGTCGTCAATTGCGGCCCGCCATTTATTTTTCCCTGGTACTTGCAAGGCTGTTGACAATGCTTGGCTGCCTCGCCAAACTTGTGATGATACCAGCAAAGTGACTGGTTGGTGAATGCCTTCCGTGACACCGCTGATGAATGACTTCTGTTATTGTTCCAGCTAGAGTTGCGTGATGAACTTCGTCGCCTGAGCTGCCCAATCTTGGTATCCAGACCGGCTATTTGCTGTTGAAGTACAGCTATGGAAGGTTCTAGTGATGTTATAGAGGCGGGCAAAATATATGGAGATGATATAGTTTCAGATATTTTGTCGGCCATTGCTGCTAAGTTGGTAATGTCTTGGCTAGCATTTACCGCCAAGATAGCCTGAATCTACTGGGGAAGTCGTCGGAGCCATAGGGTTCTTAAAACATCAGGACTGATGCCATCAGATGCGAGCTCTTTCATTTGATTGAGAAGCTGTGTTGGTCGTCTGCCATCCAGTGAAACTTGGCTGAGAAGGTTCTGTAAGCGCCTCTGCTCGGACTCCTGGTATGCCATCAGGAGCTGGTTTATCAGCGTCTTGTATTTTTCAGCTGCTGGCGGCCTCCGCACAACATCTCGCACTTCTGTAAGGATGTTGGCATCCAAATCGCCAACCAGTGTGTAATACTTCGTCTCATCTTGGGATATGCCACTAGTGTGGAATTGAGCTTCCAGTTGTAGAAACCACAGGTCAGGTTTCTGTTTCCAGAAAGGTGGAGCTAGTACGCTGACCCTTGTTATTCCTTCGGGCAACTGAACGTCCTGTACAGCGGGTGGGTCGGGTAGTGGGTTGGCCATCTCTAGATGATAGTTAAGGGGAGTTACCATTGGAGGTTGGTTACCGCCTTAAAAATTTTTTTTTTCGTCGTGGTCACCACTTTAGTATCAGTTAGGGATTGAGGAATAGGGTTGCTATCATTTGTATCATAGAATTTATTTGACATAAGAAAGAATTGATTTATTTAATTTCTGACCTACTATAAGGGTAGTAGAATGTGTGAATTACATAATTGGAAATTTATATTTATTTTTAAGTGTTGCCACAGACTAAACTTTCAAATTATGTTACCCGAAAGAAGAAGAGTTTTTTTTTAACGCTTACAACCTTCGGAAGCAAGGATGTCAATATCAACATGGAAAGGAGCTACATTGGGTCTAAGACTCGATGCTCTTTTCAGTGATGGTAAAATTAATGTAAATATATTTCGATGTTTTGTCATGGATTATTTCATTCCTCAACACGTTGAGTGAAGTTGAGATAAGTAAAATTAGCAGTGGCGGTGATGTTAACCTTGAAGTAATTTTTCTTGAAATTAAGTACCATAATGGATCTTCTAATCTTCATGTCGAAACAGATGCATAACCCAAGTTACCTCTCGTTAGAAAAATGTACGTATCAATCTTTACTTAAAATTTTGGATATTTAATTTTCTAGATAAGGACTTCTGTCGCCAATGTACTTCCTTACTAAAGCAATGGTACATCGTGGTCGCATATAGAGAGTATCGGCATGATTATCGCACGACATCTCCTCAAGTGATAGCTCGTAGCTCTGGTAGCTCTATTGGTAAATGCGCTGACTATCATCTGAGGGATCGTGAGCTCGAATTTTACCTCGACACCGTCCTGTGCTTTTTCCTCTCGTTTCCTCTCGACTTTTACAGCTGTATATATATGTCGTCCCACTTAGCACTCGCCAGCCAAGTCATTGGTCATTTATGCAACAGAATCTTATCGTTTGTTCCACCACTTGCAGCACAGCTTTACATAATATTTACCATGCGAGGTTAATTATAATTGTATTCGTCGATTACTCCACTAATCGCTCATCACAGCTAGCTGTTGGGCTAATCAACAAAATATTATTATATTTTACCAGAATATGCCCTTGGCTGCTGGAAGAATCTTCCGTCTATTGGGCCATAACAGCATTATGTTTTGTGATGAAATGGTCTTCGAATCCGTCTGTTACAAGCGCATATATCCCCTTTTCTTCATTTCTTAGTTTTAGAGAAAGGAAGATTTCATCGCATTGTTACCCCATTAAATATACTATTTACGTATGGACCTATTCTTCATCAAGTTTGCTAGATAAAAAGTTTTTGTGCCAGTGATTGCAGAGTTAGTTGATATTTACTACCTTTTTAAGCCTTTGTAGGAGAAGTTAGTGATCTTCTTTGTATGCCTTAGTCCAAGAAGGAATTGTCATTGTACCTGGTCGACTTTAATGCTCCATCTACACTGAAAAAAAATTTAGGAAGTTTACCCTCAAAATGTTACTAAAAATTTACTATTATGCTGGTTAAAAGAATTTTTGTATAGGCAAATATATAACCAGCTTTTTAAAAAGAACATAATACTTAATTGTAAATTTAAAACTTTGTATGAGATTAAAATTATATTTCAAATACGCAAACAAAATGAAATGAAATTTAAAATTAATATTTAAATAAAATCTCAGAAATGCTCTAAAAAACTTGGATTTTTTTTTTTTTTTTTAGAAATTACTTTTAAGGTTGGCAATACTATTCTACTGTGTATAACCTGACCTGGTCGATTCTTTTTTTATTCGAATCAATGAGCGACGTGGCAAGCAAATTAAAAGCCTAGCACAGCGGTATTTAATGGCTATAGGGAAGTATCTTATGGATATTTTAATACAACCAAACAACTTAAAACATATTTAGCTGCATTCTAAGTGAATTTGTTGGTTTTTCGAAAGTTTTATTTATGTGTGTAGTCTACTTCATTAGATCCGTTTTATAAGACATCAGTTTACGGTCAGTATTTGTTTTGAAAAGTCGCAATTGGTATCTATTTGTTTTTCGGGTAAGCAGTAGCAAAGTTTCAGCTAGCATAAGTTTCAGTAGTGAGTCTTGTACTGGAATTTTTTTTTTTCATTTGTGGATTTGAGTTGTTGGTTTTTAGTGAGTATTATCGTTACAATATATAGGTACATACAATTTTGAGCTCGTAGGTATGGACGCGTTGTCCGGATTTTCTTTATAAACTATCTTATACGTTTTATTATTACGTATACATTTTCAATATAACATAACCTTTTTTCTCGCGAAATTTATTTTCACTTGTCAAATGAAAAGATATTTTTTACTTATTTATAACCTTTTCCTGCTATACTTGTCATGTGAACCTACTTTTCAAATTAATCTTTGTGTGTACGCAGATAATTGTGTTTTTTGTTTAAACAGAGCTATAGATACTATGTACTCGATATATTGAATGAAGTTCCAATTTTCTTCATTGTTTTATTTAAAAACATTACAGTTTTTCACAAGCGCGTTGTGACCTAGAACTGATTACATTACATTTACATCAATTCTAGTGTAGCTGGCGTAGCTTTTTATTGTACAATGAATTGTATTAATTGTAATATCTATGCTAATAGTTCCAACATTATGGAGAAACATTATTTTACACACATATTTACAAAGAGATCCAAATTTGTATGCGAAAGAAAATGTGGTGCCATATTTAGTATATACAACTTGTTTTCAAAGCATTTGAAAAAAAAAACATAAAGTAAAGAACTTTACGTATAGAAACGAAATAAGTTCTGACAAGCTCAAGTGCAACAAAAGTTCTTGTAAATATTTAATAGATAATTTTCCAGGTCTTGTCTGACATCTGTACAGACATGCCGATTCTGGGGATAATATCACTTGTCCTCCAGAGATTGAATTGCAGATCATATTAAAAGAGTTTGAGTATACTAGTAGAGGTTTACTCACAACTGAAATTCTTAGAATTTTTAATAAGTTTCTTGATGAAAAAAATATGTGCGAGCATTTTCCTGCAATTAAAAATACCGTTTTGGAGAGCACTAAATTGTCTCCAGCCTTAGAGACTGAATATACATAGAAGAAAGAAATTCTGTAAAGAGCAAAATAATTTTATTGCCTCATTAGAAATTACTCTTGGCAGAAATAATTCTCATAAAATTTGCACTTACATGTATACATACATTAATCGATACGCTTAGAGTTATTCTAAGCAATTATATGATGCAGCCTAAAATTATGCGGCAATACGAAACTGTAGAAAAAAGTTTTCTTGAAGATTATTGTCAAGGCAGTATTTTCAAAGGAAACAGTTATTTTGAAAATCAAAATAATTTGCAAATAATTTTATATCAAGACTCTTTTGAAATATGCAATCCTTTTGGTAGTTCAAAAGCAAAACATAAAATTTTAGCAGTTTATATGGTACTCGGAAATTTATATCCGTGGAATAGATTTAGGTCAGAAAATATTCGACAACTTATTTTGAAGAGCAGGGACCGAATCAGTTATGACTTTCTAGGAAAAAGCCAACTTTACCTGTTATTCCTGACCGATATTAATTTGAAGCTAAAAAGACCAAGCTGCAAAGGCTTTTTTATTTTATCTGGCAAAAAAAAAAAGCCAGCTTGTCTTTTTATTTTATCTGGAAAAAATATAAAGCCAACTTCGTTTTCTAATATTTTCTGGCAATAATAAAAATCCAGCTGGGCTTTCTATTTTTTCTGGCAATAATTAAAAGCCATCTGGGCTTTCTATTTTTTCTGGCACAAATAAAAAGTCAGCTTGGAAGTAACAGGTTTGGAAGCTGGTTATTGTTTTGAGGAAGTATAAAAAGCCAAGCTGGTTTCTTACTTTTTCTATCCGAGTATCAAAAAAATATTCATAACTGGTCCGGACCCTGAAAATAAGAAACCAGCTTGGCTTTTTATACTTCCGACTTCGAAACCTGTTACTTCCAGCTGCGAGAAAAAATAGAAAGCCCCACTGGCCTTTTATTTTGACCAGAAAAAATATAAAGCCCAGCTGGCTTTTTATTTTTGCCAGATAAAATAAAAAGCCTTTCCAGCTTGGTTTTTTTAGCTGTATTTTAATAAACAGTTAAGTTTTCAAAAGCTTTGCAGGAATCGAAACGGGTTTCACGAGACATCTTTTGCTTTATTCCAAAAAATTCCACGATCATGATTTATCCCAGGTTTTTTTGTTTAAAGTTTTCAAAATACGAGTTATTTTCGGTCCCTGGCTGAAGACAGACACGTAAAATATTTCGGTATCAACAAAATACTTGAAGTTCTTGTTAATGATATTAAAAAAAATCGAAGTGGATGGAAAAGAATATGTCAATATAATTGGAGATAAAAGGAAAATATTTGGGTCTAATTTCTTTACTCTTGGTGATAATCTTGGAAATCATCAACTAGGTGGGTTTTTGGAAAATTTCAGTTCAGCTGAATATTTTTGCAGGTTTTGCGAATATACGAGAGATCAAATGCTGGAATATAATACAGATATACTTAAAAGTTATAAGAACTCCAAATACTTATAAACAATGTATAGATAAGACTAAATTTACAAAAAAAAACGTGAGAGGTATAAAAGGGAATTCTATTTTAAATAAATTAAGCAATTTTCATGTATGCACACCTGGTATGGCTCCGTGTACTTCTCATAACCTTTTCGAAAGTATCGTTGTATTTGATTTTTATAAAATACTCGACTATTACACTAAGAATAAAATCGTAACATTTTTCTACCTAAATCAGCAATATGAAAAGCTAGAAAAGTGCTTTAACTTAAATTTAGTTTTCCTGCGCTTCGAAAAAATTTGAAAAATCTCCCGGGAACTTGTTATCAGAACTGGTATTTTTTAATATTATTTCCTATCACTACAATAAATGTTAACCTAGACAGAAATAATGTAAATTGAACTCTGCTAATATCACTTTTAGAGATAAGCAAGCTTAGTTGCGCTCCGAGTATCTCTGAGCTCCAAATTAATTATTTGCGCAAGATTATAGACGATTATTTGATAAATCGAAGACAGGCCATTCCTGGATATTCCTTAAGACCAAGGCATCATTATGTAAAATATTACCCTGACCTTATTAAACAATTCGGACCACTATCACGTCTGTGGACATTACCCTTTGAAAGGAAACATCAGCTTTATACAAATTTTGCTAAACAGAATAAAAAATTTCGGAATGTTGCTAAATCCTTAAGTGAAAGGCATGATTTATTAGAATTATCTCGGTCATCTACCTAGGTGGTCAAATGAAATACATTGTGAGGGAGCACAGGATCACAGTACTACTGAACTAAATGCGAACATATATTTAAATGACTTCAGTTTGAATTACAAAAAAGTAACCTTTCGAGGTTTGGAATACGAACTGAATGATGCTGTCGTCACCAAAATTTATCCAAAATTTAATATTCAGATCATCGTTATTAAATTAATTTTAGTAAATAAAACCTCGACCTCCTTTAAAATTTATGGTGCAATTGCAGATATGTTTTACAATCCCTATCTTGCATGCTACGAAAACATGTCCGATCTTTCAAAAGAGTTTGTCATACGAAATTGTAATTGTATTGTAAATTGTAATTTAAGCAGTATATGTAATAAAAAGATTATCCATGTAGACAACTCATTTTACTTCGTCAATCTATTTGCGTTACCAATTTAGTGCTTTTTCTTGGAATAATTTTTAATAAACAAAATATAGTACATACATACATAGAATATAAGAAATTAAATATATCTGAATTATTGAAGTATACATAGATAAGTATCAAACCACTTTTTAGAAAGCCTTATGACTTCTATAAAATTAAATAATTTTTAATTACATTGTTAATTAAGGAAATTAATATAATACGTATATCATTTTAATATTCTTCAATTAGATTTATAGAATAGCTATCTATAGTGATTTATTATTCATATAAATCTATATACCTATTGTCGAAGTAGAGAGAAAAAATATATATTATGGAGGATACAGTTTTATTTAAAATTACCAATTCTGACCGAAGTGCACGAAAAATTATAAGCAGTTTCCCTAAATTAAAGGAATTTTTAAAAGCTGGTAATGAATTAATATTCATAGGAAATCCAACAAAGTATTAATGATTAATTATTACAGCATCTAACAAACAAAAACAGCTCGGAAAGTGGTACTAAAAACGATGGTTTCGATGTAGATAAGGATATTCTATTGAGATCTGTAAAGGAAAATCAATTTATGCTCTTAAAGGATAGTGAAAGCTGGACTCCTCCACAAGATAAAAATGATATATTTAGGGCCGTATTCACCAAGCCATATAATTGAAATTTAATTTAATTTCTTTTTTAGTACTCCCGTTAGAGAGGGTTTGGGGGTCACTTAAATTACAATTAAAGTTATATATGCGTTATTATAACATAAAATAACCCAAATTAAATTTTAATTTAATTTTAAATGTGTCCTAACCCTCTCTTACAAGAGTACTAAAACAGAAATTTAATTTAATTTCAATTAAATGGCTTGATGAATACGGCCCTTAATATAATAAATGATGCGCAGAATGCCTCAAGAGTTGCATCACCACTATCTTCTACTGAATTTAGTTCAAATTTGTCCATATTTAGCAGTCATTCGGGTTCATCATGGAACATACGCTTAATTTCCATATTCCTTGGTAAAAAATTTCGAAACCCATCCTCGATACATGTAATGAAGGAAAAAACACTTACTCCAGTAGTAACAACAGAATTAGTACACACTTTGGTAAATATTGTAAGGGAAAATACTACAAACATCACAATTCCTCAAATAAGAAAGCTTGTTGAAAAGCTGAAAAGCTGATTGAGAAATATTCAGAAACGTTTTTAGAAAAAGATTCTGTGGGAAACATTATATCCGCCCAAAACTGCTCATTCATAATTAAAATTATGAACAGAAACAATTATTTAAACCGTCAAACCGAAACATCCGGACATTGTAAACCTAACATCCCGCTTTGCAAAAGGCGAAGGTCTTCAAAAATTGCGTATGTGCCAACTGGCAGCCAATCGAGCTTGAAGATGATTCCATTGAAAAGCAATGCAAACAGAAAGATGCTTTACAAAATCTTCGTGGAAAACACGCTTAATTTCATAAGAGATGAAATGAAAAGTGGTTATTCATCTTTAAGACTATTTCTCAATAATATGAAAGCGAATGAGACTATGGATTCCATTAACTGTGAATGGCCATTTATTTTTAATGCAGAGGTCTTATTTGATCAATTTTATTTACTCACTTATTGCAACAATATTTCCAAAATGGAAAAAGTAATTAACTTTGTTAAATGTAAAAACACAGTTTATAATAGTAATTTGCTGCCTTCATTAAATGCTACTATATATGCATATGCGATTATTTTAAGGAGGATAATCTGTTCCTGTACAGAAAATATAAGGTAAGATATAGGTACTAATTTTCTGAACCATAAAAGAATAATATTTTTTCTTCATAGATTGGTACTTCAAAGGAAGATATTGTCGCGCATGGAGCAACACCCTGGATTGATGTTGTTGGTAAGTAATCTCTTTAGGAAAAAAAAGAATGGTCGACAATATGTTTTATAAAATTATAAAAAGCAGTTTTCGAATGATTTAATTTTGCTACGTATATACATGAAAGAGGTTGGATTTTTTATGTAAAGATATAAAATCGAATCATATCGATACCACTGTGCCTGCAGTTATGCTAACTTTCCATATTTTTAGAAATTGTAGTTTGCTCCGCAATATATGTTTATTGTGAAAAAAGTATTGTGAATGACCCCATAAGAACATTTGATGAAGCTAGTTTTTACCTATTTGGACTTTACTTTGTATTCAACTTAATTTACCCAAAAGAAGTCTCGCAGAGTTTAGAGTTTTATCAACGACTTTTCTGCGGAATTCAAACTGATAGTAGAACAGAAGCGGCAGCTAACAAATCTCGCAAAAGTTTTTAACTTAATGAGGAAATTGAAATAATTCATAGCCTTTAATAAATATAAACGTTAAAAAAAAAACCTCTTAACGTTGTATGAAATACACATATCTGCAATATACATAAACATAATGTAGATACTAGTTTACTATATAGGCTAAATATTCTGTTTACAGTATTGTGGTGAAAATTTATTCCAAGTCAGCATTGCACTTTGTTTACAAGAAATACATTTAAATGAACTACAATCAACCACTTACACACTATACAGTTTTTCTATTCACTGATCAAAATATATTTCCCAGAATAGTATTGTGGTCGGAATATACACCATATATTTTTTGTTTATTTGTTATCAGGGGTATGTTCAATATTACAGCATAGCTACTTTGATAGCACAGTAAGCAACACTTTGAGAACTGTCAAATTTAGCCAAAGCAAGAAAAGCGACTGCGAGATTTTGGACAGCCATCCTGATAGCACACAAAAGTACTGAAAATGTACTTCAGGAGGTCTGAACCGAAGCCTTCCAGCTCCAGTGAAAAGGAAAGGCAGTCGGCAATAAATTCAGGGGTAAACACTAACTCTTGTAACCACTGTCGCGTTTTTAAATGATTTATTTGCAGATGTAAGAGTAGGACAGGTAGCGCCACCAAAACTGAGAACCCACACTTTCAGGAGGGAAGCATCACTTTTTCATCACTTTTATACTGTATAGCAAAACCCTCGAGAATACTTCCCAAGCCATGAAACAGAAATCTACATGTGTGCGTTCGGAGTCCGTTTTCTAAATTGCTCTATATTGATACTTATGGAAAAGTTCCAAACATTGGCTTTAGATATGTCATAGAACCTCAACTACTATCCATACAAGAAAATAGTCTTCCAGTAATTTAAAGCTTGGTTCCTTACCTTCCAAAAGGCTGAATTTCCGATATAACTTTCTTAACAAAATAATAAAATAGTTTTGATTACAAAGTAACCTTACCATTCTACGCTCAATACCTCTCAGCTGAGTAATAATTG
Source organism: Dioctria linearis (assembly GCA_963930735.1). Classification (NCBI taxonomy): domain Eukaryota; kingdom Metazoa; phylum Arthropoda; class Insecta; order Diptera; family Asilidae; genus Dioctria; species Dioctria linearis. Next base: position 222,146,221 of record OZ005742.1, read on the forward strand.
CATGAGTGTTTGTGCAGCCGGAGTCCGAATCTGTAGGCAGCTACATTCGATATCATCAGCCCACGGCATGTCATGACGGCACAGCGACATTCCAATGATTACTCAGCTGAGAATTTTTGTTTGAGGAATCGTTGTCATTTGGTAAGATAATTTTTTTTAAATAATTTTGTTAGGAAAGGTATGAAAATTTTATTACGGTTCGGAAGACAAGAAAGCAAGCTTAAGATTAACAGAACGCCATTTTTCTGTATGAATAGTAGTTTAGGGCGGAGAAGCTATTCAAATCAAACTTTTGTCACTTTTACATAAGAACACTGCAAATATTTTAGAATGTAAGGACTACGTTGGGCCTCGCATGTGGTAGGGAGGGAGTCTGTTTCATGGCTTGTGAAGTATTCTCGAGGGTTTTGTGTATAGTCTTTTAATCCAATGAAGAGAAGCGCAATATTATACAGGCATATTTCAGTAGTTTTGAAGTAGTGAAGAGAACCACAATATTCGGGTATTTTTCAGTAGTTTTGACCATTTCCAAAATAAAAGAAAAACTATTTTCTTTAATTATATTAAATATGTATAATACTTTACTAATTAAATTTAGTAAGTTAAGAGCCCTTTTTTCAGCAATATCTCTCCAGTTATAGTATTTTCATTTCGTCAATGGCTTGTCAATTGACTTTGGTGAACCTCTAAAAGGATAGATTGTCTGTAATTGTAAAACTTTTTTTTATTATAATAAAAAAATATCTTTCTCAATTCTAACCAATTTATTACTGATATGTGAAATGCGTTTGACTCAGACGCACTTCCAATGGATTTAACTGGAAACGAGTTCTGAATTTGTTAATGCAGTGTACTTCAAAACTAATTTACAAGCCCTGAAGAGATGTAAACAAATTAGAATGGGACAAATCTATCAATACACTTTATCTCTCTATGAATACTGAAACTGAATTAAACCACTGCTGTGAGTCCTGAATCAACCCTGAAAATATGCTCACATAATGAGCGAGAGGGAATATATCTCGATTTACTTTTTGTTTCATTTCATGCAAAGAACTTTCCATAGTGATTCAGTGCATTTTTACGGGCTGAAGTACATGCAGTTTCACCGATAGAATAAAAGAATAATGATTGTAGTGGTAGCCCCTGAAGTCGTGCTATCAGTGCAAAAACTGCTTTTACGCTTTTCAATCTATATGTGTAAATTATCAAAAGTTCTTTGTATTTAATTGCGAATTTTTATATTGTATTGCTACCCAAATTATATTGAGCGACCAGAAATATTGATTTTGTCTCTATCGCAAATGGTTACCACTTCAAGAAGTTTTAAAGTTATTTTATTTTCCAGTGCCAACATTTTAAAGAAAATGAAAGGCACACATACATAAATATTACCATAGCTGCTTTGTTACTTAGAGTCAGGAGTGTAAGCAAGCTATGATAGCAGCTATCTTAAAATCTTGGACAGAACAAATGTCAAAAAGCAAGTAAGAAAAAAGCAGCTTTCGAGTAACTTTGGACAGGTAAAAGCATACGAAATCAGCTAAAAGCAGCTATAGCTGTAATGTTGAACACAGCCTAGTTCTTATTTGAAAGTGAATAATTAGTTTAATAACTATTCTTATTTTAATTTTTTGGGACTTATTTTGCACTTTTATGTGGGTTAAAAGTAAAGAGTAATATTTAAAAAAAAAAATATTATTTAAAGATCTGCCTTAACCATTCAAATCTTTTTAAGATTTCTGAGATAAACATATCTCTTCTTTGTCAAATAATTATAATAATTATAGAATATAACTATTAGCAATATAGAGGCTTAAACTAGACCTTTAAGTCTCAATAAAAGAATAATAATGAAATAACTGCTCTCAAATCCTTTAAAAGAATGTATCAGAACAGAAATTTAGTTTGTTTGGTACCGAAGCTCATGTATGCATATTTTGAAAATCTTTTTGAAGTTGTATGAAATTGTTTGCTTGCTCTTCAATTTTTATTATTTAATCTTGATCAATAATAATACTTTTTATTTAACCTAAAATGCTTTTAAATCCAATTCTTGTAACAAATTTCTAAAATCCCAACGAACTTAAGTGAAGTATTTAAAAATTAATTTTGCATTTGAAAGCAATTCAATATAATAAAAAAAAACGGTTGTTTTCAAAATCCAAACCAGTCTTTAAATTTATGGCTTTAAGGTTTTGAAATTTAAAAATAGCAGGTTTGATTCTAAAAACGGTTTTTTTCTATTAAAATATAAAAACAAAAAAGGATTAAAATTAAAAGTTGAGTTTGGTATTCAAAAATGGCAGTTTTATTTTTAAAAACGTATAGGTTTTCTTTAAAATTCAGTTTGAATTAATAAGAGACATGATTTTTAAGTTTGAAAAGCGATACTTAAAAAATTTAAAACTGCTTTTTAATTTTACATTTGTATTTTAGATATTTCAAAAACAAATGCTACACATAAAAAGCAAGTTTTAACGTAAAATCTGTGTTTTAAAATTATAATCTATATGCTTGGCAACTTTATTTACCACATTTTGATGGTATTTTTTTTCTCATTGTAGGTCTCTTATTGCTAGGCTCCAGAAAGGTTTGAGTCCGGTAAATGGAGATTCCGCACCTTTTCTGGCTAAGATGTCATCGGTCCCATTACCTAGATGACATTTATATCCTTGTAGACATCTAAGGGCGGATCCGAATCCAAGTCTTCGTCTTCGCCTTCGTCTTGTTAGTACAGCTAGTGACGTAATACAACAAGCTCAGCTATTATAATAGTTAGATGAAGACGAAGCTAACCTGTCCGTGTACTTAGCTGGATATTTAACGTTTAGAGCCGGTTCCTACTGTTTGTCATAATTAATAAATGTAAGTAATTATAATATTATTATTAATGATTTAAAATTGAATTAAATTTGAAATAAAAATGTGTTACAATTATCTCTAATTGGTACATATATAACTGCTTATTTTGCACAGAAGAATTGAAGGATAACAGTAAATATGAGGCGAGCACGAGACGTAAGGATCGAAATGGCTATAATACAAATTGCTAGCCGGTTTTGGGCGATATTTATTTGGTGACAGACCAATTGAATTAAAAATAGAAAAGGCAGTTAAAGTTGTTGCAGTTTGCTGTGCATTAGACAACATTTGTGTAACAAACGGAGATGTGTTAGACGAGCAGTCAGTGTCTACACCAACAGATCAAATTGAAAATGATGATAATCCGGAACAGCCATCAGCTGTGCAATTTAGAGACGAACTGTGTACGGAATTATTAAGGGAATTAAGAGGATAAAAGCTTTATTTTTGTGCATTATTTAAAAAATAAGTCCATGAGTTTTAAATAGTAAATAACATTAATGTAAACTTGTGAAACAAAAAAACAGAAATTTAATGAAAAACTTAAAAAAAATTCAAACACAAAACAATAATAAAAACTTAAAGTAAAACTAATAAAAAATATTGGCATCACAATAGTTATTTCAGTCTTCAGTCTAAAAATATATTTGCTTTAAAACAAATTGCCATAATATCAATTTTTACCTGAGTCTTCGGAGCTCGCTATATTTAAAGGAACTTCAACTTCGCTCCCCCAACCCTCTCCAGAAATAAAGAAGTCATTCAATAGTCGCAGCATTCGATTATTCTGCTCGAGGGCTATTTTTTTCATTTGAATATTTCGCTGGTATAGGCTGCGTTTCCTGCGACAGATAGTCGGGCTAGGCTCTAGTGCGGGTGTTGTGGCTATTGCTAATGGCGGTGTGCTGTCAGTGGAGCGTGGTATGTGTCTGGTGACGGGGAAATCAATATGGCGGGGGGGGGGGAGAAATTGTGTGCTGCATCCGTAGCACTTCATCCATGGCGGCATAAAAAGGCCACGAACTGGCGGTTTCCTCCCCATTTTCAGTGGACACTCCACTTGGGGGATCCTTCAATGTCTGCAAGAATTTATTAGAAAGGCTAGTGGTTTTAATTCAAAACATTATATATCGGTCAGCGACATACCTTATATTTCTGTCTTAAGTTTGACCACTTCTTTGAAATGGCTTTTACCCCATGATTCGTGCCCAAGCACTCCTTAACAGTCCTGTAAGTTAAAATAATTAAATTTAACAATATTAATTTTTTTAGCTGAACTATTTTGGTTCATATGCCACTTTTCTTTGATATTTTAAATTAAATTCAATCAACTGAATTAATTAGAATACAAATGCTTTTTGATTCGATTTCAAATACAAGATTGTGACGTATGAACCAAATCAGTATCCAGCACTCGTACTTCCATGCCGCCTGATTGTTGAATGAATTTCCTTTAAATAGGTGACTACAATCCTCCCCCCGTGCTTTTATTAATTTAAGTACAAGTTCTTTTGTCCCTAAAATAGATAATCATATTATAATAATTATTACAACTGTAAAAAGCATGCACAATATTTACACTTCACTTTTTCCGCGTCTGCCATAATGTCAAAATAAATGCAATCAAGCTCAAGACGAAGCTAACCTGTCCGAATTCGTTTGCTTAGCTTGCTTGATCTCAATAGTCAGCGAATAAATATAACCTCAAAATATGTTGTCTATTTAAAATAGTCAACTCGAACCTTGACTTGATGATCAAGCTAACCAAATATCTAAACTGATATACATGATGATCAAGCTAACCAAATATCTAAACTGATATACTAAGTAGCAAAGCTCGGTGGCATAGACATGGATTCCGATAGAGCTTGACTCGATGTTACGTCACTAGCTGTACTGTAATAATAGAAATTCCACGTAGCTTAGGTCTTTTCTTTATATATTTTCTACTATGTTTTAGAAATAATTTTACACACATTATCTTTACCACATTTATTAACTATTTAACAACGAACAATGCGGATGGGTCTTTACACCATTTCTATTTCCTCCAAATTCCTAGCGAAAGTGGCATAATAAAATAATTTTCACAACTATTTAAATACCTGGCCTACTGTTAACACAATTCCGAAATCGTAACGCAGTATTAACGAAAGAATTTTAACGAAATAATTTGGATTGTGGAGTAGTGCCAAAAGAATCGGAGGAGAGTATAAACAAATAATTTTAACAGCATGGGATGTAAGTCGCCACAATTCTTCGGCATTGCGTCTGTGAACTTAATTAACTGAAGCTAAAAAGATTTATAAATTTGCCAGTAACTTAATAAGTAGTCGGAATAATTAAAAAAAAACATATATATCCTTAAATTCAGCCACTGGTCAACGTTCGAACGTTAATTTTGGAATGAAAATACCTTTATCATTAATTAGGAGATGTTTAGAAGTTTTTCTGTCCAATCAAAGGGCGGAAAAGTTTTATTTGGAAATTAAATAAAACCCCAAATATAAGGAAATTGCTTTATTAATAAATTAAATTAATATGGCGATTGACGACTTAAAAAGCATATTCATTAAATGTTTTTTTTAACTCTTGTAGTATTATGAAAAAAACAGTTTTTCACCCATTAAACATTCTTTAGATTACATGCAAAATATGAAAAATATAATATAAAATAAAAAACCAACTTTTTTATTAATTTTATTACATTTTAGCAAAATCGCAGCACTCAGCTTGATTTTAGACATATTGGTACCCACTGCCTATGTCCGTAATGGAATCACGAAATGAATGGAAGCTACCATTGGAGATGCCCATTATCGGGATTCCATAATATATCCAAAAATATATTCTTTCGAATAATTAATATTTGTAACCACAAAAGTTCTTTTGTTACCAAAATTATCTAGGCTACGCAATTAATTTAGTCAGCCGAGTACTTCCGTTTATTGTAGCTGTTCCGGCACTTCTTGGTGTTGACTTGTTTTTTATTTCGTATTGCCTTTTCTAAGTCTCACGGATGGAGCTCTGCAAAAGTTTCTGCATTTTCATAGGTGACAAAACTGGCAAGTATGACACTGAGGAAAAACAAAAAAAACATCGCTGGTTAAAATGCAGTCGGATGCCATAAATATTCTGAATAAGTTTAAAATATATTCGAAAACTGGATTGTACTACATTTGCTAACATCAATGGGATCGCTTTCCCAGCACCTCGTTCAATTTTTAAAAGTACGTATGTATATTGTGTTGTATCTACTTCGAAAATATCGTTATTATTTTAATATGTGGCTTGTGGCTTTATAATGTGGCTTGATTTCGGAAGGTTTAGACTTTTTCACTTATAACTTGAAGTATATTCCTTAGGCCAATGTCAAACGAGCTCCAAGATGACCGTGCGTCATAATAAAAACTCGCTGTTGTTACATGAGCTTATAATTTTATTCTCTCCATAGAAAATTAGGGTGTTCTTTTCTATAAGATATTTAGCTTGATTTTAACTTTTAGTCAGATTGGATGTTCAAAATAATGTCTTATTAAAAACAAAAGTAGGGAAGAAAATAATTGTTATGGTGCACTCAGTAAACAGCATAAGAATATTTCACCGGGTATTTCTATTTGAAATATCCTAATTGAAGGGATTTCCAGAAAAAATCGTTTTTCTTATTATGATCTTTGGATTTTTTCGTTATTAGTATGCAAAAACTCTAGTCTCTGGCGTATCACCACTAGCATTCCCTCAATACTTATTCATTAAATTACAGTGTTTTAACATTTCCACAATTTCTTCTGCACTGGATTCAAATATACTTAATAAATTAAATTATAATAAGAATCCGGGTCCTGATGGGGTGCCTAATTTGATCTTCATGAAATGTCCTCGCACGCTTTCTGAACGAATACGTACTTTGTTTACAAAAATATTTCCCCTCAGATCTAAAATAATCGTTTTGTTACCCTGATTTGTAGATGTCATGACCCTCGACTTATCACTAACTATCGGTCCACATCAATATCTCACAGCCTTTCTCTCATTTTCGAAAGCATTGTCTATTCCCAAGTTTTCTCTCAAGTTATATACAGGGTGTCCCGGAAGTCTATGTCAAGCCGGAATCGGATGATAGGTCAAATCATAATAGTTACCAGAAAATAATAAAAAAATCTAAGTCATTTATTTTTTAAATAATAGGCATTTCTTTTATTTCGAGAAAATGTACACCCTGTGACGGTTTTTTTAGCTCCTAATGCTACAAATCTTTACTTTTTTTCAATTTTATTTCTCTTATGTAATCCCAAATAGCGCTTATGTAACCTGTTGCTTTAAATTCTAAGCCAACTGCTCAAGCTTGGAAGAAAATGTCACATTTTGCCGAAACAGGAATAGAAAATTAATACTTCACCCAACTTTAACTGACTGTACTGAAAGAAAACTGAAAGAAACGTACTACGCCAGTTTGGCAAGTAACTTAAAAAGTTGACGCATTTAATAAGGATTCTAAAATGGTATAACACTTGCTACAATATTTCTTAGATTATGAAGAAAAATACAGTCTTCAACAAACCCAGTTTCGAAAAGTTTCTTTTTACCTACTAAAAATGATTCTAGTGTACTCAAGTCTTGCTTAAGATCTTAACTTTAAGATTCTAGTTTGAGTGAGACGGAGAGTCATTCCATGTAGTGTGAGTGAGACAGATAGTGACGCATTCGAGTCAGTTAAATTTAGGACAAATTTTCCTTATTATTAAAATTAAGCACTAATTATTTGGATGCATTCCCCATAAATGAAGTGCATGTTGGCATACTCGTGTGTGGTGGCACTACACAATCACATGACAGTTCAGGAAAAAGCAAAGGCTGTCGTAAAGAGATCGAAACTGTCCAAATCCAAATCAAAAGCAAAAAAGTCCAATAAACGAAGCTAAAATTCAAAAGTACAAAATAACACCAACGAATACGAAAAGATGCGCATTAAACGAAGGAGCGTTACGTACTGATCTGTATTGCGTGTGCCAATAGTCAAAAAGTGGCGTCACTATCTGTCTCGCTCATACATAATAGAACGACTGTCCGTCTGACTCTAACCAGAATTTTAGTTAGGAAGCTAGTGAGATTTCCGAGTGTTTTACATTTAAAATGCACACGGCAAGAAAAGGAAGAAAGAAAGAAAAAACATCGAAAAAAATCAATCTCTTTTTAAAACTTTTATGAATAAAGATAAAAAATGTGAAAGCGCAAATTGCATGCAACGAAACAGAATGGCAAATGTTTCATTTTCGTAAATAAATGAGAAGGGGGGGGGGGGGAGTTTTCACGTTTTACTCTCATAAAATGCTCCCGCGCTTTTGTAAAACCGGTTTTCATAAAATATTGGCAATGTTTTGGTCACATGTTGTTGCTGTAAAAGGAAACATGTTGTTGCTGTAATCCTATGATATTTGAACAGCACTTGTTTCTGTTTACATTCGTTTTGCTATTAAGAGATTAAGTGGGAGAATTCATGCTAGATTCTCTGATATTTTCGGGAGAAATAAGAATTTTATTTGAGAGGAATTTTACATCTCCTTTCAGCTATCTGGGCCAAAGCGAAATTTATCTTTTTCGTAAAAATCGGAAGTAGTGTGACCTGATGTACATTATTATGAATAGTTTGATAGGATTTTGAGGGAGTTAATAAGATTTTGTCGTGGGGGTAATCCTACGTTCTCTCGAATTTTATTTTTAACTCGTTATCTCAGTTGCACTTCAATAATGCATAGCCACGTTCTTTTCCCTTATTTATGCAAAAGACGAAAATATATGAAATTACTTGTTTCATTCTAAAAAACACCAGAAATTTTCCCATTTTACTCTACAGCTTCTTAACTTGTCATTAGATGAACTTTGGTTAAGGTCTTAAGGCAAGACTGGGGTACACTAGAATCATTCTTCTCGAAGGCATTTGACAAAATTTGTCATAAACGTGTTCTTTTAAAACCGCACAACTTAGATTTCACACAAATAAAATTTCTGGGTTTTGTTTTCCTTCCAAATTGATAGAAGTAGCGTCGTTGTGTTTAATGTTTCCGGTCTTTTCCTTAAAAACAGCTGTCTGGCATTCTTCAAGGCACAATTCTTGGTCCTCTTCTTTTCTTGATGTACATTAACGGTCTACCCATATTTATTGAGAATGACTGCCTACTTAATGTCGACGATGCTAAGATATTAAGGACAGTTATAAACATCAATGACTGCCGTTGGCCTCAAAGGGCCATCTAAAAGCTTCAAGCTTGGTGCAACGAGAATTCTTTGCAAATCATTTCCACCCGAAAAAACCTTCCGAGTGCAAAGGGTTAACATCAGTAAATTTAATCTTATGTTTTTCTTCAGGAAACATTATTTCATCATTTCGATTATAAAATTTATAATATTACTATATTTAGTGTGAATGAAATTAATAACTTGGGAGTTATATTTGATTTTAGGCTTTCCTTTGCCTCCCATATTGCAGGCATTATATCCAAAGCGATTACTGTAATTGGGTTTATTTTTCATACATGCTGACCCTTTAAATGATCCGCGTCTTATATTAAACTTATTAACTCTATAATATATTTCTAATATCTCTAGTACCTAGAATATTCATGTCAAGTGTGGAACCCGTTTTATCTTATTCTGTCCAAATCGATTCAACTCAGAGAAAATTATCGAGACTTTTAATATTTAAATTCAATATTTTTTTTTTAATACCCCGAAAGGCTCAGTTATTTCAATTTCCTATCCGTCGCCAAGAGTAGAGCCTACCTGGATAATATAATTTGTGACACGGTAAACTGATTATATGATTTTGTTAAGAATCAAGGAATATACCTCAAGGAAAAGTCGCTTATCCTCAGAATTTTAAAATCATATAAGTTGAAATTCAATTGTATAGATATCTTTAATAGCGACCTCCCGAAATTTAAATGACTGACAATTAATGAGATCAGACATTCTATTTGGCCATAATATTTAAACAATTCACATTCATAACTAGCCTTGTTTCATTTGTTTTTGTTTTTATATCCCTTTTCATTTGGTCATTTTCTATTTATTTGTTATTTTTCACATAGATTTAATATTGTACATATTCAATTTTTTTTCTTTTTTTGTTAGTTTTATTTTTATATTCTTTACTATTCTCTTTAATTTTATTTTTCATAAATTATGTATTTTCTATCCATTTTTATTATAATTATGACCAATATTTTCTTCTTCTTTCTTTTTTATATTTATTTATTATCTTTTTTGTTTACTTTGTACGGTAGTGTAGGTATTATTGGATTTTGTTTGTTCCCTATCGTTATAACTTTTAAAATAAATAAATAAATAATTACATATTCATGATTTAAAAATGTTACACATAAAAAAGTCTTTGAGGCTTCTAATAAAATTTCAAATAAAGCGCGAACATTTCGCAGCAATGCAGCTGAGGCAGGCGCGTATCCAAACCTGCAGCCAAGGGGTCCCAACTAAAATATTAGATGGGAGAGGAAGAAGTCCAAAGAAATCACTTTTAAATTTTTTTTAAATCATATTTAATTTATATCACAAAATCCAATTTTCGATCTAATTTGGAAAACCTGTCGATAATATTATTTACATCAATGTCGATCATGGGTGAACATCAAGGACTCACATCCAGATAATCCTTCTTGATCAGAGCTTATAGAAATAGATGTTAACGCAACCGATTCTGTCACTGGTGAAGTAAATGACTGAGAGTGAGAGCCTGCACTTTGAGTCACATTTGTAAAGGTACGTATATTTCTTTTAGGATGGGAAGGTTTTTAGAAAAAACAACCGAAAAGGTTTTAATTTTATATAAAATTGTATTTATCAATTTATGATATAGGTATGTATTTATCAGTTGACTTTGTTCACTTATTTTATTCTATTCACTCAACAACAAACAACTTTTCTATTTTATCACTTTATTTACCTACAAGTTTTTTTGCATTTATTTAATATCTTTTAGAACCTTTTCCACTTATTTGATTTATTTCCGTTACGCGCTTTAAGATCGCAAATCATTTACTGCCCGTTTTATCACTTGCCGATGTACCTTTCTTCGTCCGTCTTCAATCGCCCGTATTCAATCACTCGCCTTCAGTTCTTTCAAAAACCGTTTTTCATGCTTTCGCACTGACCTACTTTTATTTGTTGCTATTGCGAAAGTAAATAATCGATACCTTATAGGTCGATACCCTAAAGAATTCAATTGCCTCGCAATTGCTTTTCTGGGTTATATATTTTGCAATCACTGATCAGCACTTAACGGTAACCACTTTTAACTTTTACATTACATCGCCCCCCCCCCCTGTTTGAAGCGAAGGCTATAAAGCTTCGTTAGGGTATGAATTTTAGAGTTGTATTATATGTAGTGGTTCGTTTTTATAAGTGACGAAAATATGTAGAAACCAAATAGAGAAGTGATATGTTTTGGAAATACCTGAAGACAACATCTTTAACTAAGAAAGAGTTTCTTTTTCTTCTGTAACGGAAATAAATTCATAATACACACTTTGCTTTTAGATATACATAGATACCTTTTTCCCTTTTTTTTCCTTTTATACCTAATTTGTATTATTTTATCATATTTTTGTTTTATTTTCATTATGTAGTTGGAATACATGGGTTACCTCACATTTAATATATAATTTCTAATTACTTTTTCTGTTTTTCAATTTTTGGTATTTTTTTTTTATTTTCTGCCTTTTCTTTATCATTTCATTATAGTTTTTATATAATTTTTTTTTTATTCTTCTAGCTCATATTCTAATAGAAACTTTCTGGTATAAAAAGAACTATGATCAACGAAACTAATACACTTTTTTTTTCTTGTTACTAATATAAGAAATATGAAATTACATAATATAATTTGTGTGTAGCTATTATTTATAATCTTTCTCGTAATAAGGAGTTGTATTTTATTCCTGTCGATTTACTTTATTCACATTGATCAGTATAAAGTATACAAAAATAATTGTCTATATAAAGTTTTTTTTTTTTTGTTGTTTTACATGTATTAATCTTAACGTTTATATTTCGTATAGTTGTTCTATTAAAACTTTATTATTTCTTTATAATATACCCCAAATATTTATTAATATTTATTTACGTTTATTATATATTATTACAACACCTTAGAAAAATTTATAAATTGCAAAAAAAAAATACCAGTTAACTAATTCAACTTACGCTTTTGCATTTAAAATTTTGAATAAATAATTAATTCCATTTGTCGTAAATAACAAAATATCCACTTTTTTTTTTTATTTTTATTAAATGATTTCAAAGTCACTAATATTAGTCTTTTCTCCCGCACGAAAAAATTTCATAGTAGCGGTAGTTAATGGTATCGATGGTGTCTTGATTTCGGGGTTATTAGTTTTTTTGCTGGAAATAGAGTGGCAATTTGGGTCAACCGTGGTTTCTTTTGTATTTGTTTCATTTTCAATTTCTGGAGTTAAATCGTTTTGCTGTATTTTGACTAAACTATTAGTTTTGAAAAATTTTCTGTTAATACTGGGAAACCTGCGTTGTAAATGGCTATTTGAACTAGTAAGCTTGCTCTAATTGCATTATTAACACTATTGACAGTATGGCAAGGATATATATTGAAGCTCCGGCTCCGAAGACAATTGAATGACTCCCTTGGTTTTGCCTTTGCGGTGGTAAAGCCCGGTCTTTTTCTACTTGTTCTACCTTTAACTGGAAGTTTTTTAGTTTATTTTTTTGTACTTCAAGGTAGTTGGAGTGCGTTTAGTGATTTGTTAACTGTAATTTCATTTCGGCCGTGAAAATTGGATTTTGTTGTTGAACAGTTCATGTGTCTCTAATTCGAAATCAACTTTCGGTTTCAGCTCAATCGATTCTATTGAGACATTTCGAACAAAGGTGTTAATAGTTGTGAGAAGTATATTCCCGATTTTCATAATACATTTCGGTTTTAGATTTAGTATACCTTTACCTACTAACTTTATGACTGTTCTGAAATCTTCACACTCAATAGTCGCAGTAATTTCTTTTACTATTAATAAAGCCAAGAATTTTGTGTGACTATTTTGATAAGCGAGTCGTGTTCTTGGAGTATATGCGAAATAGTGCATGCTTGGTCAGCCTCTGGCCAACCCTTGTAAAGTAATATAAGACAAGATACTAAGAATGATATAAAGATTTTCAATTTGCCGCTAAATTTCTTGCAGGTGAATGATAATATTCATTGTGGTTTCATCCAAGGAAAGTTGCCATTTTATGATTGAATTCTCTGAAAGTATTTTTGCTATTGTTTCATTAAAGAGGTTTAGCATGGTTATAATTTGGTTTTTAATTTCTTGCAAGTCCCTGTTGAATTTTTCAAGAGCTTCATTATTATCTTCATAATTTGCTTTTTCACTTGCTCTTTCACTAAATCTAAAGTTTGCTTATTATCCCCTTCTAGATTGTCTAGCCTAGAGTAAATCTCTTTTCGCATCCTTTTGATCCATCGTTCCGAAGAAGAAATTAGCAAACGACCCTACACCATCGAATAATGACCGCCGCTGTTTATTTCTAGGTTTCATTTATATTTTACTTAGGGCTAGTCTTACTTTACCTGATATATATTGTACATTTTTTATATCTCGTTTGCAGGATTGATTTATGTTTAAAACTATATCCTGATTGCAAATTGTTACCACAATATTTTCACTCCAATCCAAGTATTCCTCCCACACGGAAACTCGTGACAAATTTACTGCAGTGAGAATAGTCCACTGGTTCTTGTATAGGAGCGATTTAGCTTCTTCAAAAATGATACCTGAATTGTCTACCTAGATTCCGGTAAATGGTACCTCTATTCTAACTAAATTGAGCACTCCCAATGCAATCATAGTAAGTAATTGCATTTTCAGTTAGTACCTGATACGGAATTAAAATCGTAAATTCAGTAATATAAAAAAAAATTGTTTTTGTTAATGTATATTGTACATATTCAGGGTGTTTGTGTAGGCTAAGTTAACTTTATTTTTAAAATTTCTTCAATCGATTAGCATGAACAGTTTTCACCTTCCAACCTATCTGAATTCTTAAATTCACTGGAGAGGTTACTTCCTTTACCTCATAAGGTCCGATCCATATCGGTGATAACTTATCCTTTTTAGCTTCATTTTTCAAAAGGACCATATCACCTATTAGGAATGATTCCTCACGGATTGTCCTGTCATAATATTTCTTATTAACCTCTTTTATAAGATTTTTTCTAGCAATATTATGGGCTTGTTGAATTTTGTTTCGAAGGCTATAGAAATAGTTTTCGTGGTCATATATTGGTTCGGGCTTGCGCTTAATATTTGTCGGTAACTCAGCCGTAAACCCAAAAAGACAACCCATTGGTGTTAAGCATGTCGAGGAATGCTTAGTGTTGTTGTGTACATGGACAGCCTCTCTTAGCCATTCATCCCAAGTAAGAGGGTTCTCGCTAACAAAGTTTCTTAAGTATTCCCCTAATGGCCGATGGGATCTTTCCAAAGCACCATTCGATTGAGGGTGATACACAGAAGTGTTGAGTTTTTGAATTTACAGGAATTTACATAAACGCTTAAATAAGTCACTCATAAAATTAGAGCCTTGATAAGTTACTAATTTCTTCGGTATTCTATAGCATGTTATTATCTCATCATAAAACGTTTTCGCCACAGTGGCCGCTTCTCCATCGGGTATAGCGTAACAATCTATAAACCTTGTTAGGTCATCCTCATATGTAAGTACATATGTACTTATTTCCTAGGTTTGTCACAGGAAGTGGACCTACTATATCGAGATACACTTTGTCGAAAGGCCTTTTTGCTGTATTCGGTATTACCATTGGCATTCGAATTTGCCTACTATGTTTTAAACATATGCTTCCACCTCTATTGTCGTCGAATGCGATGATATGTCCATGCAATGCCTTGGTGACCACCCAATGGGTTCATATGAAAAGTATTATTATTAAAAGTAATATCTCGTTGATATCTTTTTCACCCGTTATAATCTGATACTGAGTAGCGTTTTCTCCTGAAATAGATAAATCATCTAGATATTCTGTTCCCAAGCTTAAAACCGAGTCTTCTTCGCTTATCATTCCTTTTTGATTTAGATTTTCTATGTCTTTCGATGTTTCTGGTTTCTTGTTTTGAGATCTGGTGGTGACTAGTATAGAATTTTCTTCATGAGGTATGCGGCTTAAGGCGTCCGCGTTGGAGTTTTTTCGACCTGGCTTGTACTTGATTTCGTAGTCGTATTCCGAAAGTTTATGATGAAATCGTATCAGTCTTGAAGTGGGGTCTTTTATATTGAAAACTCCCAGCAGTGGCTGATGGTCAGTATAGACCAAAAATTTTCTTCCAAGAAAGTAACATCGAAAATTTTTTACAGCCCAGACTATGGCTAACAACTCCTTTTCTATAGTTGAGTAGCGTCTCTCTGCATTATTGAGGCTGCGACTTGGGAGGCCTTGAGATAGGACCGCACCTAATGCTTCATTGCTAGCATCTGTTGTAACATTAAAAGCTTTTCTAAAGCCAGGATAGGCTAAAAGAGGAGGTGTGGTTAACGCTTTTTTAATTTCTTGGAAGGCTACTTCACTTCCCGGTGACCACCCGAATTTTTGTTTTCCGCGCAACACTTTTGTCAAAGGCTCTGCGATGTAAGAGAAATTGGCTATACACTTACTGTAGTAATTAGCTAAACCTAAAAAACTTTGCACTTGTTTAATTGTTCTGGGTATGGGGAATTCTTGAACACATTTGATTTTGTCAGTATCAGGGGCACAACGATCTTGTGTACATTCGTGGCCTAAGTATACTACTTCTTTCCTGAGGAAGTGGCATTTATTAGGTTGAAGTCTTAAATTATATTCTCTGAGTGTATCAAATACTTCCTTTAATTTTTTTCATATGGTCTTCCAGGTTTTTTCCGTAGACGACTATATCGTCTAGGTAAGCAAAACACTTCAACCCCTGTAAGCCGGTTAGTACATCATTCGTTGCGCGTTGGAAAGTCGCTGGAGCCGTTTTTAAACCGAAAGGCATGCGAAGGAATCCATAATGACCATATGACGTGCTAAAAGCAGTTTTTCATGGTCGGACGGGTCCATTAATAATTGATGGTAACCGCTCGCAAAATCCAAGATTGAAAAATAACGGGAATTTCCTAGTTGGTCTAAAATATCGTCCATTCTTGGTAATTGTTTGCTGATTAAGTTTTCGGAAATCTATAACGAGTCTCCATCGTTTTTTACCATCCGGGCCAGGTTTCTTTGGGACTACTAATAATCGTGAGTTCCATGGGCTGTTGCTTGGAATAATAATGTTATCTTTCATCATTCAAAGTAATAAGACCAGGAGTTCATAATATTTTACCGCCTATTTCTTTTGATGGAACTTAACTGATCTTGTTTTTTTTTTATGAAAAAAGATGTTTATGGTCTTATCAGTCTTCTACCTCCATTGCTAACTAGTGTAGCTAGTTTATTCATCTCTTATAAATTAAAAGTAAACTTGAAGTTAAATTAAACAACACTACTTGAATTAATAAGAAAGTATTAGCAAAGCGAAGCAAACTACCGCAGGCATGGGAAAGCGAATGGTTTTTGTAGTCTTGCCGTAAAAATTGTGAAGAAAGATTGTATAATCAGTTTTAGTGGCATCAATCCAATTGACTGTTTTCAGCAACTAATACTGTATAAAAATTCGAAAGAAAAATGTTAAAGTAAATTTCTAAGAACAAAATTTATGCTTGCGAACACCAGCACCTGAATCAATATAATTCCTTGGAACTATAGTCCGCCACCAATAGTGCATAAAAAATAAAATATGAGAGTCTTTCTAAGAAAATTGAATGCTTGTGCCTTGTCCGTAATACAAAATTTGTTACGTCAGTTATCTTGCTCCTGATGCGAGCTCCCCACCAAGTTTTCATGTCATCGATTTATGTCGGCAAATCAGATGAGTAAAAACAAATTATGATGGCTGACCAATTTCTTAGAAACAATAACACTTTTAAAACTCGAAATTGTGTTCGTTTTCATCTATATGAGTCTACGCAACAAAAATGTGACAGCATCATAATAACCGGGCTGCTAAGCACTGCGTTCTAAACAATGAAATACTAAAATCAATATGCATTCCAAAATTACTTACTATCATGTGATATCTATGATAGATGACTTTTCGACACTATATAAAAACGCAAGAAAATTCCAAAAAAATTGTACACGTTTAAAAGACGAAGATCTACGAGCGAATGACCATTATACACAATCCGCTATCTGTTACCACAGATTGGCTCTAGCCCTAAATACAATGAGCGCCACGCGTTTTTTACGCGCCACAAAATAACTGAATAAATGGTTTTCTTATATGTATAGCTTGATCCAATGTGAGCTACGCCACTTGTGGTGCTACCATGTTTGATTAAATTTTAAAATTTATGGTGCGTTTTTTCTTTCTACGTTTTTTCCCTGTTTCATTTTAAGATAACAAATCAAATTATTGATAAGTTTTAAATAAAAACTTTCATTTTTTCTGTAATAGTTTTTTTAAAAACCATTAGGGCAAGAAGATTTGGTTGAAGTATTATCAGACTTCATTTTTATACCCTAGATGAAATCTATAGGGTATACTAAGTTTGTCATTCGTTTGTTTGTAACACCTCGAAATAATGATGATAGAGCAAAATGGATTGGACACCCACGCATAATATTAAAGTTATTTTGATTTTTGCATGTCGGTCCGTCTGTCCGTCCGTCCTTCTGTGCGCACGATAACTCGAGAACGCGTATACTTAGGAAGCGGAAATTTAGTAGAAGGACATTAAAAAAAAAGTAAAATTGATAGGGTTTTCATACAAAAATTTCGTTTTCCACTATGTATTTGGACACTGCCTGAGAACGCGTCGACAGAGAGAGCTGAAATTTGGTACATGGTATTTTCAGAGTAAAAGCAAATAAAATTTAAAAAATGTACTAAATCGGGCAACTCCTTCTTGGTGTTGCCATATAAAAATTTAGGTTTTTTACGTATACTGTGAAAACGAGCAGTCCAAGACATTTTTATTGTACTAAAAGCTTCTTCAGAATACGCACTCCTATCAAATTGGTTATAATCATTTTTTCTGTCCGACAAACCGTTCTAGAAATAGAAGCGAAAAACCACATCAAAAATCAAACTTGACAATACGACATTTCATACGGGAATTTATCTAGTGTATCATAAGAATTGGTCTTAGGCCAGTTCTAGCTTTTTTACTTGTTTTTTATTCATATTTAAACACTTTTCACAATTTCACAGAAATAATCAACACACCTCAAATAGTTCGAACTGTCATGTGAAAATAAAAACGCGTTGCTCTCATTGTATCATAAACGGCCCAAAGTGGTGCCACAACAAAAACGCGTGGCACCCATTTCATCAAGGGCTTCTGTCGTCGTAGCAGGGATAAAGTTGAACATTAAAAAATGTGCACAACAGCACGAGAATTAAACTCCACCGTCAGCTATACATTGTGTCCGTATCATACGAATAGCATACCATACCATAGCATACCATACCATCTTCATGTTAAACTTTTACAACTCGCTCTCCAGACTAGCGCCACATTCTCCGTTAAGGTGAGGGGGGGGGGGGGGTTATGCGCCGTGAACCTTCCCCTGTATGCGCGCCTGAGCTGACAGTTAGCGAACTTCTCTTTAAAATAAAAATACCGTTAAAATTTTGGGTGGAATTTAATTTTTGAAGGCTTTGCGTTTACTTTTCTTCTATTTGTGTTGCATTCTCGATAACTATTTCCTTCTTACCACTCTTCTTACTATCGTGAAAACTTGTCGACTTAGCAACAAACTCTGCAAATTCCTTATGTTAATACACTTAGGTGCGTTGCTAAATATGTACGATGAAATAAATGATGCCGATTAAACTCTTTAATTTCTTTATGTTGCTTCCCTTAGTAGGTCCCATGAAGAAAACCATGTCTTAAAACAGGACTGCGATTGAACTACTTTTCAAACATAAAAACCCGATTTGAAGCAGAAATGAGAATTTTACTACCGTATATGGGAAAAGTTGAATTATCAGGTAAATTAGCCGCAACAACATCCCTCGTTGCTGCA
Organism: Dioctria linearis; assembly: GCA_963930735.1. Taxonomy (NCBI): domain Eukaryota; kingdom Metazoa; phylum Arthropoda; class Insecta; order Diptera; family Asilidae; genus Dioctria; species Dioctria linearis. The sequence continues at coordinate 222,165,233 of OZ005742.1, forward strand.
GGACAGGACGAACCAAATGGCCTAAAATTAGCCAAGTTGCGGTGAACGACATAAATATGGTGCTGATATAATCCTCACTAATGAAGCTTTATGGGCTAGCTCGTCAGACAACAATTCCTCGCTTTGCCTTTAACTAAATCCAAAATTAGCATTGTCACGTATCAAACTTCTGATCCCCTTTTGTACATTTTTATATTGAAAAATTATATATATATTTTTTTTTATATAATCTATTTTTTTTGTTTCGCGTTTTATTTCTATATACGGGGTGTCCCGTAAGTCGACGTCAAGCCGCAATCGGGTGATAGACCGAATCATAACAGTTACCAGAAAAATATAAAAAAAATCTAAGTCATGTATTTTTCAAATTATAGACATTTCTTTTGTTTTCGAGAAAATGTACATCCTGTGATGGTTTTTTAGCTCCTGTTGCTACAACTCTTTACTTTTTTCAATTTTATTTTTCTTATGTAATCCCGAATAGTGTTTATGTAACCTGTTGCTTTAAATTCTAAGCCAACTGTTCCAGCTTGGAAGAAAATGTCATATTTTGCCGAACCAAGAATAGAAAATTAATATTTCATCCAATTTTAACTGACTGTAATGAAAAAAAAATGTACTACGCCAGTTTGGCAAAGTAACTTTAAAAGTTGAGGCAATTAATAAGAATTCTAGAATGGTATAACACTTGCTACAATATTTCTTAGATTACGGAAAAAAAAAATTTTTTCTTCAAGAAACCCAGTTTGGAAAAATTTCTTTTCACCTACTAAAAATGATTCTAGTGTACCTACCCAAAGCTTGCCGTAGTAACTTTAAGATTCTAGTTTGGGTGAGACGGAGAGTAACTGCATGAAATGTGAGTAAGCAAGATAGTGATGCTAGCTCGTCAAATCGTTGAGTTTTTACAAATGTGCATCGTCTACTCTCCACAGAGGGCCGACTTCCAAACCAAGTACATGGTGAAGGAAGAGCTCCTTACCTTACGAGGACGCAGTACCCAAGTACTTCGGTACGTGCAATCCAGGAAAGCACAGGAGTGCCTAAAAATATAGCTCACCGAATTTTACAAAAACATGAGCTGCAGAATTACGGAAGCAGTTGAATTTGTCAACATTGAAAGATTTGCCCGTCTGATAACCCGGTCTTTTTTAAGAAGATATCGAACTTGTAATGCAGCTGAAGGAAGACAATTTGAACATCTATTGTAAATAATAAATATTAGCATCCAAATAATTGGTGTTTAATTTTAAAATTAAGGAAAATTTGTCCTAAATTCAACAAAAAGTTAGGATCTCTAACTTGAAAGCGTCACTATCTGTCTCACCAACACTTCATGTAATGATTCTCCGTCTCAATCAAACTAGAATCTTAAAGTTACGGTCTTACAGCAAGCTTTGAGTACACTAGAATGTGTCAACTTTTAAAGTTACTTGGCAAACTGGCGTAGTACATTTTTGTTTCAGTACAGTCAGTTAAACTTCAACGAATTATTAATTGTATATTGTTGGTTAGACAAAATGTGACATTTTCTTCCAAGCTGGAGCAGTTGGTTTAGAATTTAAAGCAACAGGTTACATAAGCACTATTCGGGATTAAATAAGAAAAATAAAATTGAAAAAAGTAAAGATTTGTAGCAACAGGAGCTAAAAAACATTGTACGTTTTCTCGAAAACAAAAGAAATGTCTATAACAGGGGTGGCCACACTTGGTGATACTTAGAGCCGTATTGAAAAATCGGAAATTTTTAAGAGCCAAATCGGAAAAAAATTCTCCCTTTCAAAAAAAACATAGAAAACGGGCATCCAGTAAATTGTACCTCCGCTTCTCTCTCATTATGCGGAACAAATTATATTATAAATTCAAGAGTCATATTTATTAATTTATTTATTATTTAATTATAACATTTTTTTCTTACGAAAAAAATATATAGATAAATATAAATACCTACGTATGTAATACATAATTATATTCACTTACTGTTTGATTGTACAAAGTTTATATATTTGAAAGTCAAACCATTTTTTAATATTAGGCTCATAATTGGTAATTGCACTTCTAATTAGTTGCTGTAAATGTTCGTTTGTTAATTGGGACCGATATTTAGATTTAATATATTTCGTTATTGAATACAGTGATTCAACACTGTATGTTGTTCCGAAAATTGACAATAATCAATATGCAATATTTTTAAGTGGTTGTATTTTTCTGATGGTATGGCATTCCAAAATTCATTAACTGAAGTTGCAGATTTATGATACATTTTCAGTCCTACATCATCTCGCATTTCTATTAATTCCATTTCTCATTCCGCTGTTTCATGTAGTAATATTTTAGAAATCGGAAAACCATTCGAAATTAAATCAACTTCAAATGGATTTATTAAAAATGCGATAGATGGTTGTAATGCATCTAAAGGTACGATTACATATTGAAACTTTTACTGCAGCGCAGCACAAAAAGCTGCGCTACTCGAGGGTTGCAATGTGTAAACACCTCTGAAACCCAAAAAGTTGCGCCTGCAGCTCGACTGCTTGCAACTTTTCCGTGCTGCCGCAGTCTCGGAAGTTGCGATGTGTAAACATCTAAAGATAAGGTTGCCGTGCGGGCGCAGTATAAAAATATTAGTTTGGTTGAAACTTTTGCTGCGGTTGCGCGTGCAGTTCTTAAAGTGGTTGGATAAATTTGTGCGGAAAGTAACCAAATTTGAATTTCAAATTCTTCAAAATTCATAGTTGCTTTTTTTATTATTTTTTAAAGGAATGGCTAAGGTAAATTGGAAAAAAGAGCCAATTTTTCGCTTGATGGAGCTGGTGGAAGCGAAGGAATGCTTGTGGAATGTCCGAAGCGATCATTACCATGATCAAAATAAAAGAAAGTGTGCGTTAAAAGAAATTTCAGAGCAACTAGAGATTCCATTTGAGGAAGTTAAAAGGAAACTGCAAATTTTACGAGCACAGCATAGCAAAGAGCGTGCAAAGCTGAAGAGTTGCAAGTCAGCAAGCGGTAGAAACTCATACCAACCAAAATGGGAATTCTTCAAAGCTATGCAGTTTATGTTTCATCATACTGTCGGAAATGAAACAACAGATTCCATGGTAATTACTTTTAATTTATATAATCTTTATATAATTTATTTCTAAATGTAGTTTCGCTGCCAGGGAACTTCTTCTTATCGGCAGAAATATTCTTTAAACTCTTCACGAATATTCTTTGCTGCTGCCGTTGCATTTTTTTGCGAGTTCCTTTCCAAAATATCGAAAGTATGAGGTTCCCGCCTCCAAGAACCCAGATTAATAGTTCCATCTTCATTCTCCACGTCAATGGTGCCTGGTGGAGCGTACACTGATGCTGATTGCTTTCGAGACATTATGAAACTGTGAAGTACGCATACAGCACAAACTATTTTTTCTACTGTCTTCGGTGGCAGTTCCATTGATCTTCTAAGAACTCGAAATTGAGCCGAGCATACTCCAAAGATATTTGCAATCATTCTTCTCGCCCGAAATATACGATAGTTGCACACCCTTTCAGGAATACTCAAATTTATGGCACTGTATGGCTTTACCAAATATGGCTTAATAGCAAAAGCATCATCTGCAACAACCAGAAAACGGCACATCCTTATCTCTTCCGGGAAGTGGTTTTGCTTTACGAATATTTAGCGAATTATTTTCCAAAGCACGTGACAATCTACAGTTTGTGTAAACCCCTCCGTCAGAGTCACGTCCAGGTGCACCAATACTTACATAGGTGAACTTATAGTTTGCATCTCCTAATGCCATAAGGATAATGCTGTGTGAATGTTTATAGTTATAATATAAACTTCCACTATTTGCAGTTACCTTTATGTGAATGTGCTTGCCATCCAAAGCACCCAAGCAATTGGAGAAGTCACATTTTCTTCAAATCCCTCGGCAATTTCCATCCACTCACTCTCTGTATTCGGCATCTAAAATTGCTAAAATTTTCATTGAATTAATTTTGTTTCCAATAATTTATAGGATGAAAAAAATATGAGAGGCGAACAAAGTGCTAATTACGAAAGTACAGCAAACAGCGGTGATTTGGTTACTGCTGATCCTGTTTCAAATGACGTATCAACTGATTGTGAGCCTTTGCCAGAGGTATTAAACACGCAACCACCTTCTAGCAGAAAGAAACGAAATTGTGGCGCGATTATTTCACAAGAGGATAGCGACGCTAAACAGAACTGCATGAATATCTTATCAAGTGCGAAACAAAAAGATGAACATAGCGTGTACGGGGAGTATGTTGTAATAGAGCTCAGATTGCTAAAAGAAGCACCAGATCTTCTTTTTAAATTAAAAAGAAATATCCAAAAAAATATCCTGGAGGTTTCGTCTGAACATGCTTCAAGGAAATTCAATTCGACCTCAACATCTTCATTTAAACCTGAGTTTTCAGCTCAGACATCTGAATCGTCACTAGAACTCCACAACTCCGATTCTACTAGGATTCTCTTATATGAATATAATGTAAACGATTTATAAAGCCGTCATATATATTTTCTGTTCAGTTTTGTATTTTCTTCGTTGAATTTTTTTATGTTCTTCTCTTGAATATTTTACATGTTTTGTTGTGTGCAATGAATAAAAAGCTTCAGAGTTTAACTGGAGACTATTGACAACAAAAATTGCGCGCAGACAAAAGTTGCAGCTTGTAAACACCATTGCAACTTTTTTCGAAAGGTTGCAGCTTCTGAGTTGCGCGCAGCAAAAACTGCAGGTTGCGCGCAACTTTTTTCCACTATGTGTAAACACCACTGCAACTTTTGCAGCTGCAACCTTAAAAGCTGCGCAGTAAGAGTTTCAATGTGTAATCGTACCTTAAGTCTGCAAATCGTTCCTCAAAATCTTCCAAAATGTTGCCTAATTTTGTATCATTTTTTTTATAGCTTTAGGAAGAGGATTGTATTCTAATGCAGCTTTTTGTAAACGCGGAAAATGATTAAAAGTTATTTCGCTTATATCTTTTCGATATAGTTGTAATTTGGTTTTGGAACTGAAAATAATTTGGCTTAATTCTGCAATATTTTTATGTTTTCCTCGCATTTTTAAATTTAAATTACTCAATATTCCATTGTATCGGTGAAAAACATTAAGTCGTTATCATTTAATTGTGGATATGATTAATTTTATATTGTTACAGTTTTTAATTTTTACTCTCAATTATTAATAAATAATTGTGTGCACAGTCTTTAATTGCCCTGGCCGAGCGGAGGTGAGGGAACAATCAAATCTTAATTATCGCCGAAAGCTTTCAGTATCACTAATTCCTTCTTGTCCCAATCGCCTAATCTGGTTGGCGTATCGATTATATCGAAGTACGTTCGCACACCCTACTAAGTACACTAAATTCCCGCGTTGCGGTGTACGTATCGGCTGAGGCGGAGGCGCGCTGGGAGCCTCTTGCTAACTACGAAACCAGCTGTTTACTGTCAGAATTTGCAAATACAACGCGTTCTGTACTACTTCGAGAATTAATAATAGCCAAAAAGGCACAAAAGTTTTGAGTGTTTGTTTTGTTTTTTTTTTCGATGTCTTCACACGGTTGGAATCGGCTTTTCGTTAATGGTGCCTTTACTTCGGAATGAGTTTCCTTTATTGAGTTAAGCAGAAATAAATTCAGCTCGCATCGCTTTACTCCAGAGCTTTTTGATTTCGATGCCGTGTACTGGAATCAGAGGAAAAAGTCACTGAACGAAAAGGAAAGAAATGCAACAGGAAATTTATTTGATTGTTCCTTGTGTATTCTGTGCGGGCCGTAAATATGTGTGCTAAATTTCTTTTGGTTAAATTTGGTGTTGAAGCTCTTTTGTTTTTATTTTAGCGCGACAAAGTGGTCTCCGTCAGAAAGCTTTTACGGGAAGTACTCCGAGCAAAAGTTCGTTGACCCTGTAGTGCTGAGCTAGCTTGCCTACGGCCAAAAATTGGAAACAAAACAAAGAAAACAAAACAGAAGATTCCAGATTTCCACAAAATTGACTCCAGATGTGAACGTCGATGGAAAATAAAGAAAACAGGAGATAATAAAAGATAAGTACTTAGCTTTTTATAGACATCTGTGGGAAGCCGAGCTTGGGGGCTCTTCGCTGGTAACCTGTGTTGTTTCTTTCGGGTTGTCCGTGGGGATTCCCCTGGATCCTTCCTAGTAACTCCTTTGTTTGTGAGTTTATGCTGCGAAAAACAATGAAAACCACCCTCGGCGATTTGTTCGTGTATAGCAGGGAAAAACAAAGCAATTATTAAGAAAGAAAGAAAAATGCGTCACTCGCGAAGTAGGTATAATTATGTGCTTTTATTTCGGGCACTCTTTACTCGCGGTTTACAAAGAGAAAAAAAAAAAACTTAATTAAATTCAATTAAACAAGTTACGAATTCACGATTTTACTTCAAAAGGAACTTAATGAAATTAAATAAGACACAAATTCACGATTTTACTTACACTAATCGTTCCTGGTAGATCGCTGCTTCAAAAGTGATCCATCCCGTCTAGAAAAGTTGCCTCCCTTGACCGTTTGGAATTTATCCGTTGTACAGGGTCGTTGACCTCCCGTGGGCTCTCGCAAAATTATCTGCACATGCGCGCGCTCGCAGTTTATCCGTACGTGTTGCCAGGTTTCCAGTAGTTGGAGAGTTCGCCGCGCTACATTGCCCCCTGGTAAAAAACTCGAAGTTCCAACCGAGGAATAACTAAGGGAAAACTTATTAATAAAGGTCTAGATAAGCAATCAAGATAATTGTGATATGCGTCATTTGGATGCAGTTGCTTGGATTCCTCCCATTTCGTCCTCAGAGTCCTCTCTGGGTTTTAAATAGCCTGGTATGGACCACGATACTACGCACCTAAGACAAGGAATAAAGAAAATTATATAAAATAAAAAAAATAATTGAAAAGATTTAAATCATTTTCAAAGATTTGTCCGGACGGTTGGGGCTGTCTGCGTCTTTTGGGTTCGCGAAGCTATCACCCGGGCTTCAAGGTCTGGGAAAACCCATAGTAGCTGATCTGCTGTTCGCGTGGAACTGGGAGGATGTGTGCAATATTAATCGCACTCTCAGGATGAAGTCCCGCGAGACAAGACCAGGATAGCACACTCGAAAACTCATAAGTTTTTTGTTTGTTTTGAAATAGTTTTGGTCAATCTGGATTGATTCTTATCAGTTTGGCCTTAGTCGATAGCCGCGTGTGAGTTTGCGATAATACCGGGAAAGGCAGTGAGAGTTCCTTGGTATGTTCGGCTGATGTTCCATATTATAGTGCGGTGTTGCTGGCTATTCGCCTTTCTGGTATACAGCTAATCGTTACTGCACAGCTGATTTACCGGTACCAATAAAGCGTTGGGTCAAGTGTAAATGTTACAATCACTCCTAGGTCAGTTTAGTTCAGATTTCCAGGTCATCCTTGACACACCCCTAGAAAGTTGCGTTTCCATTAGCTGCGCAAGGAGAGCTTTCATCAGATGTGATTACCTATAGCATCGTCAGTATGGTCTCCAAATTGGGGATTTGTCCAACCATTTTACTGATTAAGCTAGCGTCAGAAAAATTGATTTAAAGCTATTCAGAGCCAGATGAACTAACTCAGAAACGTTACAGTGAAAAGAATTCCAGGGGAGTAACAAGTCCTGAACGCCAATCTGTGGTCCATTTCGCTGGCTGTATGCTGTTGCTGTTCAGCTATTACGCACCTATAGATAAGAGGAGTTTATTAATATACCCCCTCCCCGGAATGTCGCAGGTGACACAACGGCTATGGAAAACCAAGACCTTCCCGCAAAGAATGACGCTGAATTGGAATTGGGGCAATAATGCCTTGCAGCTTCTTGCCCAATCCCTTTCCAGGCTGAAATCCGTACTTGAGCAAAATCTTAGAAGCAAATCCACTAGAGTTTTGCTCCCATGGCACTAGCAAGTTGTTTTGTTGGCCTTCGCCAGGTGTTTGAAAAGTGATATTAGTTTGACTAGTACTATCATTGAATCGCGCTAATCGATCAATATGTAAAACTCTCCTTGTCTTGCCTCCAGGAAATTCAACTCTATAGAGCACGTCATTGAAGCGTGTTAGAATGCGGCCAGGGCCTTCCCAGTCGTGCTGTAGTTTTGGGCACTTTCCTCGTCGTCGTTTGGGATTATAAATCTAGACGCTGTCACCTTCCGCAAAGCTAAGAGGGTTTGCTCTCAGGTCGTACTGTGTCTTCATCCTATGGGAAGAGAGAGCTAGATTAGTACGAGCTAATTTGTGAACCTTCTCCAGTACTTTTATTAGTCCATCTGTATATTCCGCAGGTCGGGAAAAGGACTCGGCTGGAATTGGGCCGTAGGTGAGATCAGAGGGTAAACGCAATTCTCTACCAAGGGTTAATAAAGCAGGAGTGAACTTTGTGCTTTCGTGTGTGGCTGAACGATAGGCTAGTAGTGCCAAGGGTAGATACAGGTCCCAGTTCGCTTGACTCGAATCAATGAACTTGGACAAGTACTCTAATAAGGTTCGGTTGAAGCGTTCAACCATTCCGTCGGATTGAGAGTGCAACGCGGTTGTTCTTGTCTTTTCGATACCGAACCGTTGCAGAATTGCTTTAAAAAGGTCAGCTTCAAAATTTCTCCCCTGGTCCGAATGGAGCTGGAAGGGCATACCGAATCTGGACAATACATTTTCTATTAGTCCGTCAGCAATAGTCTCCGTCTTCTGGTCCTGCGTCGGAAATACCTCCGGCCACTTAGTAAAATAGTCCATCGCTACTACTGCATATCTGTTGCCTTTATGTGTTTTAGGTAAGGGATCTAGCACGTCTATAGCTATGCGCTCAAATGGTGGTCCAACGTTATATGTGTGGAGTTTCCCTTTCGTTTTTCTGGAAGGTCCCCTTCTCGCGTGGCATAGTAGGCATTTGGCACACCACCTCTCTACGTCGGCTTGTAATGTGGGCCAGAACCAACGGGTTTTGATCTTGTCTGCCGTTTTTCTAATTCCAAAATGCCCACCATCCGGCTTGTTATGATAGGCCTGTAGAATTAGATTGATCAGGCTGGAGGGTGCTATTTTTATTAAAGTTTCCTTTTCATTATAATGTACCAGGTAAAGGATGTCTTGTGCCAGGCGTAGTGAGTCCCAACGAGCCCAAAGTGTTTTCAGCTGGGGACTTTCTGAAGCAATTTCATCACGCGAGGGCTTTACTCCTTTCCGAAGCCACTCTCTAATCTGCTTCAGGAGAGCATCTTCTTCTTGTTTGGATGCTAGATCGACGGTTGGGTCCGATGCTACTAGATTGATTCCTTGCTCTATTTCTTTCAACTCCTTATGCCTACAGTGCTCGCAATTTTCACAGGGCCGTCGAGAAAGTGCATCCGCGTTAAGATGTTTCTGTCCGGGTCGATGCTCGATGACAAAATCATACTGTTGCAGCCTCTCTAACAACCTCGCTAACTGGCCATACGGTTCTTTGAAGTTCAGTAGCCAACGAAGCGACGCGTGATCCGTACGAATCCGAAAAGGCCTGCCAAACAAATAGTGATGGAAATGTCTGGTCGCTCGCAGTACAGCCAACAGCTCCTTGCTAGTAACACAGTAATTCCTCTCAGGCTTATTGAGTGTCTTGCTGTAGTATTCTATGACTTATTCGTGGCCATCTTGCATTTGGCTGAGGACGGCTCCAAGTCCCGTCTGACTGGCGTCTGTATCCAATATAAATTCTCCATCAGATTGGGGAAATGCCAGGATAGGAGGAGAGGTCAGCTGAGTTTTCAGTTCTTGGAAAACTACATCTTGCTCGGGTCCCCATGTGAACTTCCTTTTCTCCTCTGTCAATTCAGTCAATGGCTTGGCAATGGTTGAGAAGTCACGCACAAATCTCCGGTAGTATGAAGTCAAGCCAAGAAAACTACGAACTTCCTTTTTGCTCTTCGGTACTGGCCACGTCTTAATAGCTTCCGTTTTTTCCGGGTCTGTTTGTAGTCCTTTGGCGGAGACAATGTGGCCCAAATACTTAACTTCTCGTTGAAACAAATGGCACTTTTTCGGACTGAGCTTTAGGTTGGCTTCTCGTAATCGCTGAAATACAGTTTTAAGGTTAGCAAGGTGCTCATCGAAGCCGCAACCATGAACGATAATGTCATCGAGGTAGACCAATGCCGTTTCTACTCCCACGTTTCGTAGAACACCATACGTTAGTCGCTCAAATGTAGCTGGAGCGTCACAAAGACCGAATGGCATCACGTTAAACTCCCACAATCCATTCCCGGTCGAGAAAGCTGTTTTTTCACTATCTTGTTCACACATCTCGACTTGCCAATATCCAATCTGCAGGTCTAAAGTAGAGAACCAGGTGGATCCTGCAAACGAGGTGAGGGTATCGTTGATCCTGGGAAGTGGGTAAGAGTCTTTCTTCGTGACATCATTGAGCTTTCGATAATCTATGCAGAATCGTGTCGTCCCATCTTTTTTTTTACCAGGACCACGGGAGATGCCCAAGGACTCTTAGAAGGGCGTATAACATCATTTTCTTCCATTTCCCGTGTTAGTTCTTCGACCTCCGCCTTCTTTGCCATAGGTATCCTTCGGGCAGGCAACCTGATAGGTGGAGTGTCCCCGACATCGATTCGATGTTTCGCAATATTAGTACGTCCAGTATCATTCGGGCCAGTTGAAAAAATGTCTCGATATTGTTCTACAACAATCTTTAGTTTTGCTCTTTCCTCCTCAGTCAATTCTTCTGAGGGTTGCAGCCACGTGTCATCTGACTGCTGATCTACGTCGCATTGCGAGATCGCGCATTCGGTCACAGAGGCTGGCTCCAATTTTCCAATCGACATGCCTCGAGTAAGACAAACGTCGCTTGATGTTACGTTCACCAATCTCAGAGGTATTTCATTTGCTTGGGGATCTACTAAGACGCGAGCTATCCAAACTCCATAAGGCAGCATGAAATGAGCTGGTTCAAAAATTACGTCTGTGTCGGCATCGTACCTTTTTACCCAAGGTAATGCAACTACAGTTTCGCTCTTAGAGGTGAGTACGATAGTTTCTGCTAAATAGGCAGGCGACGATATATACTTGGGTTTGTGTAACTCTTTGGCTATACTTCCAATCAGGAGAACACTCTTCTCAAAGTCCAACCTGCAGCCATTAGCATCTAGGAAATCAACACCTAGCAGGCACACTGGCTCGATTTTTGCCACTAAAACTTCGTGTTGAACTCGACAGTTCTTCAACTGGATGTCAACAATGATAGTTCCTAGGACCTCTATACTTTCTCCAGTCACACTTCGAATGCGGACTGACGTAGATTGTGGTCTCGTCTTCGAGGGACGGTCTAGGTATTGAGGGTGTACAATCGAGAGGGTAGCTCCGGTGTTCATGATAAAGTTACAGGGGTTCTTATTTAGCATTCCTTCGACAGTAAGGCTATTTTTGGAAGGCCAGGTGGTGTTTAGAATAATTTCTTCTTCAATTGTCGCATTGGCTGTGGATTCTAAGGAGTCTTGGCAAGAGGTTTTTACTCGGGGGGTGCATGAAGATAACATTCGGTTAAGATCGGTGTAATTTTTAATTATTGGGAATGTGCTGTTGAGGTCTGATAGAAGGTTCATCGACTCGTGCCTCTCGGAGACGATGATCCCCAGTTTCCCGAAGAAGTTGGTGTTACAGAACTTAAACCCGAGGAGGATGAGGGCACGAAAGAATCATAGATTTCAGGGGGTCTGATTGAGGCATTGGGTATGTTCGACATCAGAGTTGATGGCCTGACATTCCCTGGATGTATTGGAGCAGAGCTGTACGTTGCAGTTGATGCCGTTTGGGCATTACCTAATTCCGGCTCTCGTCCTGCTGCGTAAACGTCGTTATTAGATCTTCCTCGTCGACGTCTGTTCCTAGAATTCGTTGGCGCCTGTGCCATATAAATTCTGTTTCCTCTCCCCGACCCCAATCCGAGGGATAATTCCTGTGCAGCGGTCAGTTCCTCGTGTATATTCTTCGGACCACGAACCTTTACCAAAGTTCGAAGTTCATCATCTCTAAGCCCCTCCAGGAATCGAAGTGTCACCATACGGTCGACGAAGTCTGTAGGGCATGATGGAAATGCTGCCGTTGCCAGTCTTTGCAGCTCCAGAGCAAAATTAGAAGAGCTTTCTTTAATGCCTTGTGCCCTTCCGTGGAATTGCACCTGACAGGAGTAAGGGTCCAGCCCGAAACGTTGCTCTAGCAGTGTAACAAGCTCATCCAGCTGGATATGATGGCCCTGAGGGAAGACACTAAGCACAGATAAAGCGTTGCCTCGAAGTTGTGTGATTATGGCATCGGCCTTCTCCTGCTCGTTCCAATTATTGTTTCTTGCTATAATTTCGAACTGAATCCTATAATCTGACCACGACACAGTTCCATCGAATGGTGTCAAATTACAGATAAGGTTCCCACCAGAAGCATGGGTGTGGGCATTATGTGGTGTATTTGACAATGTTGGGCCCTTGTTACAGTTCAAATGAACATCGCAGGGCACCCCAGCTGTCGGAATGGACGAACCGAAAATCGGACTAAAACTCACTGCTGGAGCTGGCATACTGCGGAGAGCAAATGGGCTGGAATGGTGAGCTATTGATGAGGTTGTGATTGGGTTTGCCTGCGACTGAATGTTGCAGACAATAGGGCAAGAAGAAGAAGGACAATTAGACGTGTCCGTCGAAACGTTAGACGAGATAGGATAAGAAGCCGTGGTGGTAACTATTGAAGTAGTAGTAGACGCGGCCACGCTTGTCGGAAAAACATTGTATGAGGACAGGGACTCATCGAATACCTTGTTGACAAACGATGTACCACTAAGAGTTTTTTCTAATTCGGCAACTTTCTTGGATACTTCAGTCACCGTACTACAAACTTCTGTCTTCATTTTTGCTTAAAAAGCCTGCTGTTCGGCTTTTAACTCCTCTTTCAACTCGTTAACAATTCCTGTCACTAGGCCAGAGACCATCTGCTTCATCTGCTCTTTCATTTCTTGAATCTGTTCTTCGTTCATTTTGGCCGTGTGAAAAAGAAGTTCCCTGATACGGAAGGACAAAATGGAATTGTTGACCAAAATTTCGCGAGCTTAGAAGGAAAGGTACAGAAGACTTGGCTTAGCAGTTGAAGAGATCAACGCAGCACAAGGGAACACTTTATCACTTGTAGGGGAGTACAGAAATTACAGATAATGCTCAAAGTTGAGAGTCGAGCCGTATCTGCACGACTATAGTTACTCTAAAAATCCAAGAACTATCCTTTTTGAACTTCAGAGGAAGAAAAAAAATAAAAGAAAACCAGAACCAACTTAAAAATAAATAAATAAAATTATGAAGATATAAAGGGCACCAGGAAGTTGCAAATTCGAGCGCATGAACTTTATTTCTCCGCTTCCACAATCGTTAATTCAGGTAATTATAAAACACACAAAAATAGAAAGACAAAAGTTCAGTCTGCAAGGTCTGGAAAAAAAAATAAAAAAAAAAAATACTACTTCGATCCGTAACACTAGTAGTATACTTGTATACTTATCCTAAAATTCAAAAGGGGAAGAAAAAAAATAAAAATAAGCTGAAAATTAAGTTTCTAAGAAATTCAAATGATGTGACAAAAAAAAACATAAAAAAAATTCAAATAAAACAACCCGCCAAAGCGAAAAGCCTTAGCCGATCAATTCAACAAATAAATTAAAATTTTCCAACTGTATGTAGGTAGTGCTGTAATTTGAGAGGATGGGAGAAATATCGTTTGAGATATATTTCGTGTACCCCACACTTGACACCAATTGTTACAGTTTTTAATTTTTACTCTCAATTATTAATAAATAATTGTGTGCACAGTCTTTAATTGCCCTGGCCGAGCGGAGGTGAGGGAACAATCAAATCTTAATTATCGCCGAAAGCTTTCAGTATCACTAATTCCTTCTTGTCCCAATCGCCTAATCTGGTTGGCGTATCGATTATATCGAAGTACGTTCGCACACCCTACTAAGTACACTAAATTCCCGCGTTGCGGTGTACGTATCGGCTGAGGCGGAGGCGCGCTGGGAGCCTCTTGCTAACTACGAAACCAGCTGTTTACTGTCAGAATTTGCAAATACAACGCGTTCTGTACTACTTCGAGAATTAATAATAGCCAAAAAGGCACAAAAATTTTGAGTTTTTGTTTTGTTTTTTTTTTCGATGTCTTCACACGGTTGGAATCGGCTTTTCGTTAATGGCGCCTTTACTTCGGAATGAGTTTCCTTTATTGAGTTAAGCAGAAATAAATTCAGCTCGCATCGCTTTACTCCAGAGCTTTTTGATTTCGATGCCGTGTACTGGAATCAGAGGAAAAAGTCACTGAACGAAAAGGAAAGAAATGCAACAGGAAATTTATGTGATTGTTCCTTGAGTATTCTGTGCGGGCCGTAAATATGTGTGCTAAATTTCTTTTGGTTAAATTTGGTGTTGAAGCTCTTTTGTTTTTATTTTAGCGCGACAAAGTGGTCTCCGTCAGAAAGCTTTTACGGGAAGTTCTCCGAGCAAAAGTTCGTTGACCCTGTAGTGCTCAGCTAGCTTGCCTACGGCCAAAAATTGGAAACAAAACAAAGAAAACAAAACAGAAGATTCCAGATTTCCACAAAATTGACTCCAGATGTGAACGTCGATGGAAAATAAAGAAAACAGGAGATAATAAAAGATAAGTACTTAGCTTTTTATAGACATCTGTGGGAAGCCGAGCTTGGGGGCTCTTCGCTGGTAACCTGTGTTGTTTCTTTCGGGTTGTCCGTGGGGATTCCCCTGGATCCTTCCAAGTAACTCCTTTGTTTGTGAGTTTATGCTGCGAAAAACAATGAAAATACCACCCTCGGCGATTTGTTCGTGTATAGCAGGGAAAAACAAAGCAATTATTAAGAAAGAAAGAAAAATGCGTCACTCGCGAAGTAGGTATAATTATGTGCTTTTATTTCGGGCACTCTTTACTCGCGGTTTACAAAGAGAAAAAAAAAGAAACTTAATTAAATTCAATTAAACAAGTTACGAATTCACGATTTTACTTCAAAAGGAACTTAATGAAATTAAATAAGACACAAATTCACGATTTTACTTAAACTAATCGTTCCTGGTAGATCGCTGCTTCAAAAGTGATCCATCCCGTCTAGAAAAGTTGCCTCCCTTGACCGTTTGGAATTTATCCGTTGTCCAGGGTCGTTGACCTCCCGTGGGCTCTCACAAAATTATTTGCACATGCGCGCGCTCGCAGTTTATCCGTACGTGTTGCCAGGTTTGCAGTAGTTGGAGAATTCGCCGCGCTGCAATATATTAAGAAATTCGATTATAGGTTCAAATAGGTTAACAAATTTGTTGAAAACGTTACATGTGGATAACCATCTTATAATACAATACCGAGATAAATCTGCGCATGGTTCGTCAATATCATTAATGAAATTACCGAAATGACGATGATTTTCGCATTTTCCTTACAAAATTTACAATTTTTATATCAGGAGTAAATACATTTTCAAAATTAAAATATTTTGCAACAAGATGTTCGCGATGCAGAATACAATGAATGGGTATAAAATTAGGTATACTTTATACTCTTTTCTTAAAAGGCCGATTAATGCCATGTTCTGTCCAACCATTGCTGCTGCCCCATCAGTCGCAACACTGACTAATTTAGTTTTTGGAACCTTTTTCTGTTGGAGTGCAATATCAACAGCTTCTTTTATATAGATTCCACGAGTCGTATCTTTCAAAAGCAATTAAATCTAACAACTCCTCTTTCGTTTCTGCATTTTGTAAAACGAGGCGAATAAGAATTGCTAATTGTAGTTTTTCTGAAATATTAAGGGAATTGTCCGAATGTTTTTCGCAGGAATTCTAATGTTTGTTGGTGTAATCCCATGATATTTGAACAGCACGTTCTTCTGTTTACACTGGTTTGCTCGAAATAGATTAAGTGGGGGAATCTCATGCTGGATTCTGAGAATTTTATTTGACCGAAAATTTGGCTCCGTGTCTCTACTTATCCTTATTTATACTTGTGGTACGAGTATAGTCTGTCCAGCCATAAAAGAACAAAACAAAGAGATACGTGGTTTTCCTCGAAAATTATATTCGGAAGCGAAGTGGCGTGATCAGTGCAAGGTCGTCATCGGCGTGCGTTGTTCAACATCAAATTCAAGATCAATATATTTTTAATTGTTTAAATATTATTTAGAATTCTTTCGATATGTCTCGATCAAATATTCACTTATCTTCTTAATCGCAATTAATAATATCTTAAACCTTTTCGGCGAACTTGAACTTTTTGTCAAAAATAATATTTTCTCTCCCATTGAATGAACAAGCTCGTGTTACGACACTGTCACAGGTGTTACTGTAAACAATACCCGACGATACCCGACGGTGCGCGTGTTTGTTCTTTTTAGGCCGAACAGACTATAAAAACATACACATCAAATCAAACGAATACATGCATTAGTCACACACACGCACACGCATATATTCTACCCGTCATAACGTTCGCTATAAACATCGTTAAAACCGTTAAAACATAAATAAATAATAAAAGTAAACTTAAATTTATATTTAAAATAAAATTAAATCGAATTAATATTTATTTTTATTATTTATTTATTTTATTAAATTTTATTTAAAGAGATTTTACATGCTCAAAATCTAGTAGAAAGTATTTATGAAATTTTTTTAATTGAGCCGCAATAATTCTTAAAAATGGCCGCCGTTTGACCACAGCTGGTCTATACTTTGAAAAATGCATGACTTAGATTTTTTTTATATTTTTCTGGTAACTGTTATGATTTGGTCTGTCACCAAATTCCGGCTTGACGTCGACTTACGGGACACCCTGTATATATACATTTACATCCTATATATATTGTTTTTTTTTTTTTTTTTTTTTTTTTATTAATTCACTCAAATAATTATTCCGCAGAACTTGTCTATTCGAAATATTGTTTTGTGCGGAATTTCCTTTGGAAGGAAAAATTTGCGAGGAATTGTCGAAATGCAAGTTCACAGAGTAATGTTCAAACAAAAAGGGTCTACACGTCCAATAAAATTCAAAGAAAAATAATAGCGAATTCTTAATTTACTCTCTACGGAAAATTATAGTAAGAAAGCTATGAACTGCAGGCTCACCAAAGAACCAAAGAGAAAGAAAAATAATCTGTACTATTCACCACTAGATTTATCTATATTTTTTTTTTCATTCTACTAGATATTTGTACTTTTGTCAATGTATACATAATCCATATACACATCCATATATACAACATGTTAAGAATTCCAAATAGATACGAAATTAACCAATTCTCATTCTAGGAAATTCAATTCATTCCTCTCATTTCGATTCCAGATGTCTTTGTCCAAACATTAATTTACTCAATATTTACACAAATGATAATTTGAAAATGTGAGCTATTCGTTAGAGCAATCTATGACAGCAATTGGTACGAATTGAAGGATATTTCAAACCAAAAATTGGTCCTCCTTATGCTCTTAAATGCCCAGCATTGTCAGGTATTTGTTATCAAAGGGTTCTTTGATCTCTCTTGGAGAGATGCACTGAAGAAAGTTTTAATTTCAAAACTTTTCTAACTGATATCGAACTTTACGTATGTTTTTTCTGCTTCAAAGGTTTTAAAAGCATCCTACGTGTTTGCATCATTTTTTGCGGAAAATAATATAAAAAAATATTTATGGATTTGAATATAGATGGAAATCTGATTATTTCTAGACATGTTTAGTTGTAGGGACATTGGATATATAGTTGTACTCTCAATTTGCAATAGCGTTAATAATAGTTTGATATTTCACGTTTTTTCATCCATTTATCAACAGAGACTAAGTCATTTCAATTGCCTTAAATGCCACGTCGTCAATATTTCAAGCTACAAAGCTACCAGATACCACAGGATATTACCAGAATTACATAAATAAAAGTCGAGATGCCGGTAAGAAAATCCGATATTTTTAGATTAAACAACCATAATTCTTTAGGGGATAGGGGTACAGGGCTGGTTGAGCAGTCGCTGGAAAGGCCATCAAGTTTTGCATACAATGAGCTCTTAATTGTGACCGTACGCCCTGTACTTTTCAATATATAGGATGATTTGTAAAAAAGGCTCCCCCCAATATTCTCGTATCAATTTGCTCGCATCAATTTTCTCGTGGAACATTTGCTCGTAAGTCAATTTACTCGTATCAATTTTCTCGTAAAGCCATTTTCTCGTATCAACTTTCTCGTCAAGCCATTTTCTCGTATCAATTTTCTCGTAAGTCAACGCCAACTATTTAATTCAAAACATAGTTTTACACGAGCAAATTGGAATACGAGAAAATTGATACGCGCGCGAACTATTTAATTCAAAACATAGTTTTACTCGAGCAAATTGGAATACGAGAAAACTCGCACGCTCGAACCAATTAGTTCAAAAGATAAGTTCACACGAGTTTTGGATTATTCGATGAGTATATAATTTAAAACAGAAACAAATCATTTTATTTACATATAAGAATTCTTTAATAAAGGAAATACTTCTTATATTTAATTCAATTTACTGTTAACATAATACAAGACCTTGCTTTAGTAGTTGTTGTTTGCAATTAAATACTCGTAGTGAAATGTTAACAAGGATGCATACGAGATAATTGTAAACAAGCAAATTGCCTTGAGAGCAAATTGATACGAGCAAATTGACTTACGAGAAAATGGCTTTACGAGAAAATTGTTACGAGAAAATGACTTCACGAGGATATTGTAACGAGAATATGGCTTCACGAGGAAATTGATACGAGCAAATGTCGTACGAGAAAATTGATACGAGCAAATTGCTACGAGAATATTAGGTAATACCATAAAAAAACTATTTTTTTTCACCTTGTAATTCCTAAACGGATGATATACCCCCTGCCATACAATTTTTGGTTCTTCTAGGTGAGTACTATCACATCCTGCTCTATTGACCTCCTAGTGGGGAACACCCTGTATTTCTAGAACGCTTCGTCGGACAATAAAAATGATTAAAGCTAATTTTATAGAATCTCATATTCTGAAAAACTTTTCGGTACAATAAAAACATCAGTCCTAAATCGTTTGTCCTGTATACGTAGAAAACCTGAATTTTTATATGGTAACACCAAAAGGGGTTGCTCGAATTGGTCTATATATGAAGCTTTATTTAGTATTACTATGAAAACACTGTGTACGAAATTTGAGCCATCTAAGTCGACGCTTTCTCAAGCCGTGTTGAAATTTACACTGATAACGAAATTTTTGTATGGCAACCCTACGAAAGAGTTACCCGATTTTCCCATTTTCGAGTTTAAATTTACTATTTTTTTAAAATGCCCGACAGACGCACAGATGGACATGCCAAAATCTAAATAACTTGTAATATTATGCGTGGGTGTGCATTTTGCTCTACCATCAATATTTCGAGTGGTTAGAAATGGGTATAAAAAAGGTAGATTTTCTTCAGTGATGTTAAAATTAATGTTTATCTTGTTGTTTTGTCATTGATTATTTCATTCCACACAGAGCGAACTGGAGAACAGGAAAATCAGCCGTGGTAATGATGATAACCTTGAAGCAAATGACGAGTGACAAACTTAATTTTTATTGAAATTAAGTAAGACAATGGATCTTCCAATCTTCATGGTGAAGCAGATGCATAATCCAAGTCACCTCACTTCATAAAATTTACGTACCTATAGGTATAGATATATTATTCAGTCCACATTTCTGCTTGATAAATCCCTCGTAGAATTCATACATCCTGAGAAGCAAACATTTGTCCTAAAAAATACAAAATAAAACCCCACAAAGAATCACACTTATAGTAAATGAACTCAATATACTTATCTGAATAATTAGTTCACCACCTCAAATCCCTCCTACAAAGCTATCCCGGAGTTCATCTATAAATATAAAAAAAGGGGTATTAATATTTTAATTAAAATATATAATTAACTATAAACTCACCTAATCATACACCTCCAGCATATTTACATTTTTTGTAATGTCATCTAATGACATTACGTCAAACAGCTGGTGTCGCCACTATCAAATTTGGACCATCGCACCAAGCGTTGCCAGGGCAACATATTATGAAGCTGGGACATAGCTGTTCATGGCGGCTATTAAAAGGCGGCGAGCCGCAGCAAAATCACCATTCGGTTTTCAGAGTCTAATCTGAAAGCATCCTCCACCAGAGTCTAATCTGTTTCCTATCCTTTGAACAAAAGTATAATTTTGTTTATTCCTTCATATAGAAGTTTAATTCTATTATTGTAGAAGTATAATTCTACTTATATCCAACATCCAATTTTGCCGCATATTATAATTTCAGAGTTTAATCTGAAAATATCATCCATCAGAGTCTAATCTGAATCCCATCCTAGGAGCAAAAGTATAATTTTGCTCTATCCTTCATATAGAAGTCTAATTCTATTAAAATCCGCACTCCCAAAATCTGACATTTGTTCCCCAATCGTGTGACAGAAATTTAATTCTGCTTTCACGCTCCAGGACGTTACGATTGAAGTATAGTTCTGCGCATACGTTTTGACATTCGCTGTAACAGAAGTTTAATTCTGCTTACACACCCCAGCACGTTGTAGCAGAAGTATAATTCTGCCTACGCGTTTCAATACTCGCTGTAACAGAAGTGTAATTCTGCTTACACGCTTCAGCACGTTGCAGTCGAAGTCTAATTCTGCTACATCGTTGCTCTTGCCCTCAGAGAATTTTACTCTATATTTTATTTGTGGAAGTTTAATTCCAATAAATTAAAAGTTATTCTCTTCTCGTTCATTTCAGAAATAAGGAGAACGTTTTGGGAAAAAATCAATTTGGAGTATTGTTGCTGGATATCGTTTTTTTTAATATTGAAATTATTTTAGATTTTAAATTGTCGTCGCTGTTGGATTTTAATTGAATTTTAGTTGAATTTTTTAATAGTATTAGTGGTTTGATTAGATTGTAAGTGATTATTTGAATTGAAATTATTGAATTTGTGATATTAGGTTAAGTATATGAATTATGTTAAATAAAATTTATATTTGAACTGAATCAAAGCTGAGTTATCCATTCTAAAACCGGCACCCTCCTTTACGCTCGAGACTAGATCTCACATTGGTCCTTCAAAGCCGGATAACTCAGTCAGTCAAATATAAAATTAGAATTCTTCTCCATTAAAAATGTCGAAAGATGGCGAATCCATCTCATCTGACGTTGGTGACGAAACCATTGACTCTGTGTCAGAGTTGGTACAGTCCCAAAAAGAAGTAAAAGATTTAATGGAAGACCTTACTTAGAAGGCATTAAAGAGATGGAAAAAAGAAAACTGTCAAATCGACAGAAAAACGCCTTCAAACGTTCACCGAGTATTGAAAAGAATTCCAAACTCGACATAAGGTCTATACAAAGGAAAGTAACAAATCAAGACCTCCAACTAGAATATTTCACCAAAGAAACATTTAGCGAGGTTCAGGAATACTACATTGAAAAGGCAGCAAGCATGGAAGAAGATATCGACAAATTAAACACCAACGCCATCTGTCAGTATTCCTCCTGAAACAACTTCTGCTAGCACAATGTCATGCAACAATGAAAGGCTTCCTAGAATCAAGCTACCCACATTTAATGGAGAGTATTCTACGTGGATTTCATTCCACGATTTATTCAATTCAGTTATTCACAATAACAATAATTTAAGAGACGTTGACAAGCTATACTTCCTGAAAACTAATCTAATTGGAGAAGCTGCAAAGCTGCTCAGACATTGTGAAGTATGCGACGCAAACTATAAACCAGCTTGGCAGCTCTTAAAGGAACGCTACTCAAATAAGCGAGTCTTAGTCAACGTACAACTAAAAAAATTATTGTCTCTCCCAACCACAAATCATGATACCGCCGAAAGTATCAAAAAACTATTAGATACTATTACTGAGGCACTATTAGCATTTCAAAACTTAGGAGTAGAAACAAATAACTGGGATCCAATAATTATATATTTGACTGTACAAAAGTTACACTCAGAGACACGCCAGTTATGGAAGCAGAGCCTCCACGATAGCACAGAATTACCCAAATTAAAAACTTTAACAAAATTCTTAGAGTCTCGGTTCCGAACTATAGAAATGATACGAAACAAGGGTACGTCATCAAATATGACACAGAGAAAACCATTCTCACCCAAACCCACATATGGACTCGTGAACAAAACTAAAAATGCAGCGCCAACACACCCACCTACAAAAAAGACCTCTTGCAGCTATTGCAAAGTTAGCCATATAATTTTTCATTGCCCAACATTTAGAAATTTGACCACCTGACAAAGGCACGAAGTTGTCACAAATAAGCACTTATGCAAAAATTGCTTATCACCCAACTATATAACTACTAGATGTACTAGCAACAAAAAGTGTTATCATTGTAACAAAAATCATAACACTCTGCTCCACTACGAGCAAAATTATTCAAAACCACTAAATCAGTCCACCCAAAATTCCAACATGGAAGCCAAACAAACCACACCTGCCTGTAGAAATGATGAACAACAAGTTCAGAATTTTCTAACGTCAAATATGAAAAGAGCTCTTCTCTCTACGGCTCTGATAAACATTACTGCATCATCCGGAATCACAATGGCATTCCGAGCACTAATAGACTCTGGGTCTCAAGTGTCCATCATGAATGAGAAAACCTTTAAACGATTGCAACTTAAAGGATCTCCTACCACCCACGAATTAATTGGACTTGGCACGACACCCACTAATACAGCCTTAAAACAGGTCACAGTCACAATTAATTCGCTACATTCAAATTTTAATATAACAAGCAACATATTGTAATTAAAAAGATCACTGAACTATTTCCAACCGAAACTATCGAAGTTTCAAAATGGAAACACATCGACAATCTCCCGCTAGCAGATCCTAAATTCGCTATTCCAGGTGAAATAGACATTCTTCTTGGAGCAGATATTTACGCCGCCATTCTCACAAATGGCATAAAAAGAGGACTTTGCAATACACCTACTGCCCAAAATACAAAACTTGGCTGGATCTTAATAGGAGCAGTACCAGAAACAAAAAGCATGACAACGACAATGCTATCCACCCACACCATTATAAATACTGATTTAGATAATCAGTTAACAAAATTTTGGGAACTAGAGGAATGCTCCACTAGACCCAAATTTTCACCAGAAGATCAACTATGCGAGGATCTCTATAATGAAACAACAAAACGATTACCCTCTGGAAAATATGAGGTAAATCTACCTTTCAAAGACTGTAATACACCACAGCTCGGACAGTCTAGAAACATGGCTGTCAAACAATTCTTGCAGCTAGAGAAAAGACTATCTAACAATCCAGAATTGAATAAACTATACAGGGCTTGAATCGATGAGTACACTCATCTTGGACACATGAAGCCTATTCTACCGACACAACTATTATTAGAAAACAAATCATGCGATAACACTTCATTCTATTACTTAGCGCATCATGCAGTGTTTAAAGAGAGCACTACCACTAAGCTTCGAATTGCATTCAATGCATCAGCACGCACCTCAAATGGTAGATCATTGAATGAACAACTACTGATTGGACCTACAAACCAACCAACACTTTGCACCACCTTATTGAGATGGCGACTGTCCAGATTTGCATTTACTGCAGATATTGAGAAGATGTACAGGATGATTCAGATGACACCTAAACACCAACAGTAGCAGAGAATAATCTGGAGAAATACACCAATGGAAGAAATAAAAGACTACGTCCTAACTACAGTCACCTTTGGCACAGCACCAGCACCATATATCGGCCATTAAAACTTTGCAGCAGTTAGCAAAGGATGAAGCTAGCAGTTATCCACTCGCAGCAAAAAGCATCATGAGAGATTTTTATGTGGATGACTTGGTTTCGGGAGCACACAGCTTAAGCGAAGCACAATAACTACAACAAGAACTTATTGAAGCTCTATCCTCAGCAACATTCAACCTAAGGAAATGGACAGCCAACCATCATGACTTACTAAAAAATATTCCATTAGAACATCGAGAGTTAAAAACGAATTTGGAATTTTCAGAACACGAATCGATAAAAACTCTCGGCATTCGCTGGCACCCAACAACAGATTTCTTCTCTTTCAAAGTCAACACTCCCAAACCAAAAACCACATACACCAAACGAATAATACTGTCTGAAGTATCGTCTCTGTTCGACCCACTAGGCTGGTTAGCGCCATGCATTATTACAGCCAAAATTTTAATTCAGAAACTTTGGCTCTCTAAATGCGACTGGGATGACTCTGTATCCACAGAAGTTTTAAAAGAATGGAATCATTTCAAAGATCAACTACCTACCATTCAGGATATTCAGATTCCACGCTGGCTAGGCTACCAGCCTAACATACGCGAGATGGAACTACATGGTTTTTGCGATGCTTCCAATCATGCCTGCTCAGCAGTTTTATATCTCAAAATACATCTTAATGAGAACTCCAGAGTACAAATCATGACAGCAAAAACCAAAGTAGCTCCATCAAACCAGTCTCACTACCTCGACTAGAGCTATATGGTGCTGTCCTTCTCTCCCGACTTATTAAACAAGTTGTCACTGATTTAGAGCTTGAAAAAATTTAAATTACAGCATGGACAGACTCTAATATAGTTCTAGCTTGGTTACAAAAAACACCCATCCACCTGGAAAACGTTCGTGGCTAACCGTGTCTCCGAAATACATGAAAACAGTCCACTAGCCATATGGAAACACGTTCCTTCAAAATGCAATCCAGCTGATATATCATCTAGAGGAATTCCACCAAATACCTTAGCTACAGCATCAATATGGCCGGAATGGTCCAGACTGGTTATATCAAGATGAGCAATTCTGGCCTCAACAAACGCCAGAAGCACACACTCAATTCGAGCATAAAAAGAAATCAAAGGCTCTCACTACTACAATCTATGAACAAATTCCTTTGCTTCACAAATATTCATCATATCAAAAAACGATAAGAATAACCGCCTACTGTCTCCGATTCATAAATAGTGTACGCCAAACTACGTCCGACTACTCAATTCTTATCAGTACACGAATTAAAAATTGCGGAACGATGTCTAATTAAATTGCTCCAAAATATTACATTCCCCAACGAAATCTCCCACTTACGAAAAAATCTTCCCTTCCTAAAAAGAGTCGACTTCTATCCCTCAATGCCACGCTCGACTCTGCCAACATTCTCCGAGTTGGAGGTCGTCTTACAAAATCTCAATTAAATTACGATCAACAACATCCTATAATACTCCTAATAACCATCATATAACCAATATCCTTATAGATCACATCCACCATTACACGTACATGGAGGTATCCAAATAATATTAAGCACTATAAGGAATCACTATTGGTTACTAAACGCCCGCAATACTATTAGACATCGCATCCACAAATGTGTTGATTGCTTTCGGTTCAATGCAAGGCCTAATACTCAGTTGATGAGTTCTCTACCCTCAGCTAGAGTCAACATATCTTTACCCTTCCAACACACTGGGTAGACTATGCAGACCCGCTTGATATGAAAAACATCAACACTAAGAGGAACGAAGATAACAAAAGCATACATCTGCTTATTCATCTGTTTAGCCACTAAGGCTATACATATAGAACTCGTTTCTGATTTGTCCACACCAGCCTTCCTAGCCGCCCTCAAACGATTTGTTGCACGAAGAGGCCACTGCTCACACGTTTATTTTGACCGAGGTACTAATTTCGTTGGAGCCAATCGGCTTTTACAGTCAAATCCAGGAAAATCAATCAAAACAATCGAAGTCGATCTAGCTAACGAACTTGCTAACCAGGGTATAACTTGGCATTTTAACCCTCCTGCAGCACATCACTTGGGAGGCCTATGGGAAGCTGGTGTAAAATCCACCAAGCGCCATCTCTACAAAACCATTAAAGACACAAAACTCACATACGAAGAACTCTACACAGTCTTAGCTCAAATTGAGGCATGTTTAAATGCCCGACCTCTTTCCCCTGTGTCCAATGATGCAACTGACTATAATATCCTCACTCCCGGACACTTCCTAACAGGTCGTCATCTCCTCACTACATGTGAACCTCCCCCACTCAATCCTCTCCAACATCCTCTCAAGAGATGGCAACACATTCAATCACTCTCCTACACCTTTTGGAAACAGTGGTCGAGAGATTATCTCCATACTTTACATCAACGACATAAATGGCAGACTGAAAGGGAAAATATAAAAATTGGAACTCTCGTTTTAATAAAAGAAGACCAAATCTCCATAGGAAAATGGCCATTAGGACGAATCATTGAAATTCATACTGGTCATAATGATTTAGTGCGAGCAGTTACCATTAAAACACCGAAAACAACTCTCACCCGTCCTATCGCAAAGGTCTGCCCTCTCCCTTCAACAGATATCTCTCACCAGTAATTCAAAATCCCCACCAATATCTAACACTCTGTGGCAGTACAAAAATTCAAAAACTACCGTTTTATTTTAAATATAAATAAATCCACAATCCGCCAAAAATCACTTCAAATTTGAAAAGTGACAAGTGAACATCAAGTGCGGTTTAGTTTCAGTTTTTTGGTTTTTATTATTTTTTTTTTTTTTTGGTTTTTTAATTTTTATTGCCATGGAAGAACTCTTGGAGATTTTTAATTCCGAGTCTTTAGACTCTGTGGATGCTGGTCTACCTCCCACACCACCAGAACTTTTGGCTTCCTTTAAGCCAATTAGGCCTGTGAGTCCTCTACCACCAACACCAAAGAAGGCTCCCAAAATGAAGTCAGCCATTGTACGGCCACCACCTCACGAGGTTTTGCCCGTGACCAAACTCTTCAGGCCATTTGTAGCAAGGCCAGCATCATCTAAAATAAAGAAGCTTCCAAAAGAGCCTAAAGCAAATGACAACTTCGATCTCAAGCCTAGACCAAAGACACGTTGTCCAGGAATACGAATTCCAACACAGCCACGGTTGCCTGCAACAACTAGCGCAAAGCAACGAAACATGCCAGAATTGCATACCACAAACCACACTACATCAGTAGATCCAACTCGCGTCACAAAAGTTAAGCCAAGGTCAAAGGAACGCAGCCCAAGAATACATATTCCAACGACGACACAGATTCCTACACAAAAACCTACCAAAACAAAAGAACATCTACAGCGAGAGCCTACAGGTATTCCACTTAAGAAGTCAACAAACCTGAAAAACAAAGGCAGAAATTCCGAATATTCCAAAAAAAAAGGCAATATCAAACAAAATCATGCCAAGTTTGCCGGGAGATTTACACCAGATAACGCCAATTGCAGTAAGTATATCAACCAACTCCACAAGCACTACCCAGATTGATGACGAGACAAAGATTCAGGTTGGCAGTGCAAGATCTACAATCATCAGAAACAGTATCCGTTGATATGCCAATTAGTCCTCATAGACACTTCTCAAATCATTCACCAGCACAGTTTATAGATCGACCAATTACTCCTCAATTAGAATTTCGGAACCATCAAAATCAAAACCTGGAATACCAGCAGACATCATGGATATAATGACAGCCAGCCCTGATATCATACAAATGCTGAAAACGAGTATCATCCCGTGGAAGAGCATTTGCAAAGCAAAGACCTTCTTTCGCTTTCCTCTCCCTGGCGGCATTACCCTAAAAGTAAAAAGGAAAAGGGAAAGATCTTGCTTCATCAAACAAAACACAGTAAGTTGATAAAAAAAAAATCTTTATTATAAACTTCCTCCCTTTCCTTGCTACTGCATTTCTAAAAAAATTATTTTTTTTCTTTGTGGGAGTGGAGGATGTTCAGTCCACATTTCTGCTTGATAAATCCCTCGTAGAATTCATACATCCTGAGAAGCAAACATTTGTTCTAAAAAATACAAAATAAAACCCCACAAAGAATCACACTTATAGTAAATGAACTCAATATACTTATCTGAATAATTAGTTCACCACCTCAAATCCCTCCTACAAAGCTATCCCGGAGTTCATTTTATCTATAGATATAAAAAAAAGGGGTATTAATATTTTAATTAAAATATATAATTAACTATAAACTCACCTAATCATACACCTCCAGCATATTTACATTTTTTGTAATGTCATCTAATGACATTACGTCAAACAGCTGTTGTCGCCACTATCAAATCGCACCAAGCGTTGCCAGGGCAACATATTATGAAGCTGGGACATAGCTGTTCACGGCGGCTATTAAAAGGCGGCGAGCCGCAGCAAAATCACTATTCGGTTTTCAGAGTCTAATCTGAAAGCATCCTCCACCAGAGTCTAATCTGTTTCCTATCCTTTGAACAAAAGTATAATTTTGTTTATTCCTTCATATAGAAGTTTAATTCTATTATTGTAGAAGTATAATTCTACTTATATCCAACATCCAATTTTGCCGCATATTATAATTTCAGAGTTTAATCTGAAAATATCATCCATCAGAGTCTAATCTGAATCCCATCCTAGGAGCAAAAGTATAATTTTGCTCTATCCTTCATATAGAAGTCTAATTCTATTAAAATCCGCACTCCCAAAATCTGACATTTGTTCCCCAATCGTGTGACAGAAGTTTAATTCTGCTTGCACGCTCCAGGACATTGCGATTGAAGTATAGTTCTGCGCATACGTTTTGACATTCGCTGTAACAGAAGTTTAATTCTGCTTACACACCCCAGCACGTTGTAACAGAAGTATAATTCTGCCTACGCGTTTCAATACTCGCTGTAACAGAAGTGTAATTCTGCTTACACGCTTCAGCACGTTGCAGTCGAAGTCTAATTCTGCTACATCGTTGCTCTTGCCCTCAGAGAATTTTACTCTATATTTGATTTGTGGAAGTTTAATTCCAATAAATTAAAAGTTATTCTCTTCTCGTTCATTTCAGAAATAAGGAGAACGTTTTGGGAAAAAATCAATTTGGAGTATTGTTGCTGGATATCGTTTTTTTTAATATTGAAATTATTTTGGATTTTAAATTGTCGTCGCTGTTGGATTTTAATTGAATTTTAATTGAATTTTTTAATAGTATTAGTAGTTTTATTAGATTGTAAGTGATTATTTGAATTGAAATTATTGAATTTGTGATATTAGGTTAAGTATATGAATTATGTTAAATAAAATTTATATTTGAACTGAATCAAAGCTGAGTTATCCATTCTAAAACCGGCACCCTCCTTTACGCTCGAGACTAGATCTCACATATATCTTTACTTCAAGTTGTTGGCCTTGAAACGTGGGATATTTGACTTCCTGGATAAGGACTTCCGACACCAATTTATTTCTTGACTTGTGGATGTGGTAGCTTAGTTGGTAAGTACACTGACTGCCATCCCAAGGGTTGTGGGTTCGAATTCCACCTCGACAGGGTCTTGTGGTTTTATCTCTTACCTCGTTTCCTTTCGACTTTTGTAGCTTTATGGGTTATCTTTCAGAACAGGTTATCACAGCGGTATAACTTGGCCTTTCTGCAGCGGATTTATCGCCCCCTGTCACGAATAAGAAAAGATAGCTCAGCGGGAGAAAAAACGATATAGAAACCAGGTCCAAGCATATAGTAATTCCTCTATCACTGCTCAAATCTCGTGGTATATTCTAGCCTAACTGTTCGAGCGGATGGTAATCACTAATCACCTTTATATCTACCAGTATTGGGAAGATATATTCTTACTTCCAGCGTAGAATTTTGTTCGATCTGGGGAACATGAATCTATCTTTGATTGAGGTTTAGTCACAGAGGCACTTTTGACCAGGGACCGAAAGAGGTATAAGAAATATTTTAAAAGTCTGGTTTTAACACTTTGTTATTGATATTTTATATTTGATCTTCTAATGAAATAGTTGAAAAGAGAATCTCATTTTCTTCTGAGTAAATAACAGTCTTATCTTAAGTTTTATATTATTCTCTCGGTTTAACATTTAAAAATGAGTTTTAGTTTTTTCTCTCAAAAAATAAAACTCATAATTCGATTTTTTCATTTTTCTCAGCTTTAGCAGTTAAAAATGAGTTTTATTTTTTCCTCAAGAAATAAACCTGTCCGAATTAGGTTCTTAGGGAAAGGAAAATTGGAATCGGAAACCCCTTCTTCAAAAATAGGAGCAATCGGGAAAATTCTTCGTACGGTTGCTATACAAATTTTTTTCAAAAAATAGAAAAATTTTATCTTGTAACAAATATATCACAACAAACATGGAAAACGTCCATTGATAAGTTTTCTTTCCTGAGGAAAATAAAAAACTCGAATTACGAGTTTTACTTCTTGAGGAAAAAATAAAACTCATTTTTAATTCTTATAATAGTTAGACGAAATATGTAAAACTCTGGCAAAGAGTTTCGCTGTAAAATAATATAAGTAGTTTTTTTAAAAGTTAAAATTGAAATATAAAATATATGTCTTACAATAACAGTTAGGATTGAATTTATATATTAAAATCGAAACTTTCTTGATTTCAACGTAGGCAGCTAGTTTAAGTGCTGCACATAGACCCCTTTTGTACTACACTACTTCCTAGAAAACTTTATGAAAGAGATTTTTCGCTTCCAAAAAAATAATAACTGTTATTTTCGGTCCCTGCTTTTGTCGCCTGCTGATTAATGGGAATTTGTGTGAAGTAAAGCTTAAGGATCTAAGGTCTAAAGTAGAAGAATCTTGTCTATAATGGTGGACAAAACTTATAGTTTTCCACTAGACTATAGCTCCATAGGTTAAAATGAGGCAGATGGCACTTGTGTAGATTGAGAAAGTCATCTGAAACCTTGGCCTACATCTCTTTCTCAAGAACTCTGTGCGAAAAAATAACTTGTAGTCACGAATACTTTATATGACGCTCGGAAGAACAAACATCATTTCTCGGTCAAAGCATGTGGTCGCGAATTAGTAAGGAATCAAAATTTCTTTTCGTTTGTATGTATCTTTTTACCAATGTCTTTGCTATGTATAATAATGTTGAATACATTAAAATCGAATATAATTCAACTGTCTAAGCGTGTCTAAACGTGTTCGAGATGCAATTCTTAATCTACCAGTCTTAAACGTAAAATGTATCTACATTCCTTCCTTATATAGATATAATGTTTCCGGCTGGCTTTCATACTGTCATCCGGTTCAAGTTGTTTGTCTTTATACTTGCACTCTGAAAAGCTTTGCAAGAGATTAAGGTTTACATACCTGTACTGGACTTACATAGGATTAAATGCTAAATTGCGTTGAAGAGAATTCAAGATATAGAGCCCTTGTGAAAATAAATGCTATTTTCGAGTTGTAGGACAAATGTAGGATATTACAGAAAAAGTTAGGAAGTACTTACATACAATAATGGGCTTAAAGAAGAAACAAAATAAATTCAAGTTTTACTATTTGTTGTGAAATTAAGTTTCTATTGTCCTCAGATATAAAATAAATAAAATCGTTGCAATTTTCTGGAGAAGCTTTCATTCTATTATATGTATATAAAACGAAAGGCTTTCGTACATAATTTTTCTTATATGTATATCACGTGTACAATAAGTGCCCAGATAATGCCGTCAATATCCTAAATCCTAATGCTACTGAGACTTTTGGCATTTATCCAAGGATAAATTTGAAAGTGTATATAGGACGAAACACTATATATCTTTGGATACTTATATTTACATATGAACATACATACCATATGAAAACCATAGGATTATCTTAGATGTTACAAAAATGTGGAAAATCTAAAGACTTACAGTGTCATATTAGAGCCAAAATGATTTAACTTCAACCCTTTTCGTTTGGACTTTGGATGGCATAAATAGAGATTATTGTGGATTTACTACTACATACAAAATTGTTACTTGTTACATAGGAGGACTTTTGCAATACCTATCTTTATTTTGTTATCTTGTTCAAGTTGATTAATACTTTGCGAACGTTTGAAAATTTATGCGTGTGTGAAATACGTGTTATCGTGTCTCTGTATTTAACGTCCTGTGAAGGTTTTTTATGATCATGTACAAGATAGGCAAACTGATTCGAGCAAAATTTTGACAAATCATTGAGCAGCCTCCATTGATCAGTTATAAATGCAATCATTTGGAGTACATCACTCAGGACGGACCCCTAACAAGTAGTAAAGCAGAAAAAGATCTAGTCTAGTCTAGTCTAGGTTTCTGTGAAAGCAATACTTCAAAGAGTGTCAGTGACAACGGTTATATAAAAGTGAAAGTGCAAAATTTTGTTTTTAAACAATACCAAAGAAATGAAAAAGTGTTACTGTAGTAAAAGTGTAACAACATAACGCTAAATGAATGTCCGTATTAGTTTTAGTTACTTTATCTTTGCTAATAATTTTTTTTTTTTTTTTTTTTTTTGAAAAAAATGTCCCACTACATTTAAGGATAAAATGACATATCATGCTTGAGGGTAAAATGACAGATTATGTAGTTTTACCCTATACATGTTATATTCTATCAGAGATATGTT
Source organism: Dioctria linearis (assembly GCA_963930735.1). NCBI lineage: Eukaryota > Metazoa > Arthropoda > Insecta > Diptera > Asilidae > Dioctria > Dioctria linearis. The sequence goes on from OZ005742.1 coordinate 222,197,773, forward strand.
TTAATTTAACCATCAATATGGATTGTAGTGGTATCGTAGCTTGTAGACTATTCTTCACAGATAACATATGATGCGCAGGTGTGAAGGCATTAGCTATTTGTTAGTATACCGCTCGAAGAAGAGCAGCTCAGAGGCATAACTCTTTTGAGATCGGAGCGGCTATTGAAGCTCTAACTCCAGGTATTTAGTAAAGGAACAGTTCATCAACAGAACTGTAAATACGGATATGGTAGTTGAAGAAAACTATTTATGTTTATTATTCTTGCCTACCTTATTTACATACATTGAATATGGCTTCCTAATTTATTTTATTAAACGTAATTGCATATAAGGACACTAAACTTGCATCACATTTATTCGTTTTAATGAAAGTTGCAATGCGCTTGAGCTTGCATTCTTACTTTCTTACAAATGCAAGACCCATACCGGCGCTTTTCATATGCGAGCTTAGTGTCGCTGACCGCACTTGCGTGGGTCGAAATTAATGCATTGCCCATTCTTGTGATGTGGCTTTTGTGTCGCTTCAGGCTATTGCAAGATCTTAAACACATAACAAATGCTTCACCTGTATCAGCTTTTTGTTTATGAAATGGTGCATTGCATTTTATGTATTGCAATATACAGTTAAGCATATACATATTACAGAATAGCGAATACAAATGCGTAAGTAATCGTCAATTTTGGAATGAAATAAGCATGCAGCGTGCTATAGAAGTTGTGAATAAAAAATAAATGGAGTGGTTGAAAGTTGCGACAACGTTGGGAGTTCCACAACCAACCTTAAGCAGCAGCTTTCACGGTACTAATAAAAGAGACGAACGTGTGGAAAAACTGGCGACGAAAGAAGGAAACTTATCTTTTAGATAAGCGAGTTGAATAATATTAACCATTGCCTTTCGAAACAGAATCCGTCGGGGGTTTAACGTGAGCATCTAGCTGTGTTTACCCTTAATCTTACATCAGTATTAATGCACGAATTAGTAAACAAGCGACAATCAGCGCCCTCAAGAGGCAGAATATATTATATTCTGTCTTAAAAGACCCAGTTTATGTCAGTGCATGCTTGACATTGGACTTACTGGTCAAAGCGAGACCTAACTAAAATCTCTACCGATCTTTGCGTCACGCCGAAATCCAATCCTCTAAGCATACATTAATAAGCGATCACCCTTCAAATCTTCGGACGCAGTATGCAGTTATACAACAGAACATACTGTTCTGTTCAAAGAAGAATTTCCGCGTAAGGCATGCAGACTCAGACAATCTCCCTCTGCCACACATGGGCCACCACAAGTACTAGAGTACTCCCACAAGGGGGCCTTCTCAATAGTGAGGCGAATAGCACTACTAATTGCAGCACTATCCGGGGTTCCTCAACCCCGTAGTATCAAGTTAGAAATGTCGGCCACCCAATTGGTATGGTTTCGTAGCACATGATCATGAGGTCATGAATACTCGCAGTGGTATCCTTGCATGTAGATATCCTTGTAGTAATAGGACTGGGTACCCTATTCGGACCTAAGATCTTATTAACAACGTTTAAAAAGATTTGTACATATCATATACAGGCAAACACAAATCTTAATAAGCGCTGTCAGCGGGGACCACGCGAAGCTTAAGATATCTTATAGCATACCATGCATACTAGGTATATAAGCGTTATTAACATATATACTCGATTTCCAACATTTATCAACCTTAATAACTTCGTTCCTTCGTTTTTCGACCCGTGCCGTTGGGATTTTGTCTGAGATTTTATTATTCTAACTATCATGAGCAGTCGTCCACTTCCCCGCAAGACGAGGAAGTAAAGAATCCCCATAGAAGTAGTCAAATTATTTTAGCAACAGCTTTAGTCGAGTTGAAGGATAATTCAGGATGTTATGCACCCTGTCGAGCCATTCTAGATTCTGCTTCACATTTCAATTTTACTACCGAACGGATATCTCAACAACTTGGTTTGAAAAGAACGAAAGCATAAAGTGAAGTCAATGGCATCGGGCAATTATGGCAAAAATAAAAGGTAGAACTTCAACCACTGCCAAATCAAGGCTAAACAGTTTTTCCACTCACTTAGATTTTGGATTCTTCCTTCGATCATTGGGCCTCAGCCACATTATCTTATTAACACTCAAAACTGGAAAATCCCAGAAAATTTGAAGCTTGCTGACCCCTTATTTTACGAACCGAATAAAATTGATTTGTTAATTGGTGCTGCAATCTTCTTCGATCTTATAGCGGTAGGTCAAATCAAGTTTGGCCATGGTTTACCTCTATTGCAAAAAAACATTATTAGGATGATAGTTGCTGGAGAAGTCGATTAACCTCGTGTGAATACAACTCTATGTATGCTGGCTCCTCAAGGAGAAGGAGACTCAGAATCGGAGTCTTTAAACAAATTGATACAAAAATGTTGGTCTATAGAAGACATTGGACACGCCAACATAAAGATGATTCAGCTGCATATCGATTGTAAAACTCATTTTAAGCAGAACTTTACACGCTTATCATCAAGACGCTTTCGTGTAAAACTCCTATTGAAAACCGATCCTTCGCTTCTGGATGATTCTTACCTAATAGCTCAAAAACAATTCCTCAGCCTAGAGCGTAGATTGAGCAAGACACCAAAAGTAAAAGCCGAATACACTGAGTTTATTCATGAATACTTGAAAATTGATCATATGCAATTAATGGATATATCGGAGCCCACTTTACGACATTACTTTACGCCGCATCATTGCATTTTAAGACCTGAAAAATCCACCACCAAGTTGAGAGTTGTGTTTAGTGCTTCCTGTCGCACAAATTCAAATATATCCCTGAATGACATTATGATGGTTGGGCCCTCAATTCAGCCTGATCTTTTTGATGTAATTGTACGATTCAGATTTTATCGATATGCGATCACTGGGGATATTTTCAAGATGTATCGTCAAATTCTAGTTGATTCAAAAGATACAAACTGACACTGTTTTGTATAGAGGGATAATCCTGATGACACACTAAAGTGCTATAGGTTAAAAACTGTTACCTATGGAACCTCTGCTCCTCCATTCCTTGCGACTCGTTGCCTAAATCAGCTGGCAGAAGAAGAGGAAAACTCATATCCAATTGGATCCAAAATATTGAAAACAGATTTTTATATTGATGATATGATCTCAGGAGCTGACTCGGTGGAAAAGGCTGTACAAATACGACAGCAAGTTCAAGACATATTAAACACAGCAAAATTTGAGATCCGCAAATGGTGCGCCAATGATTCTCAAATTCTACACAATATTTCAAAAGAAGACTGTGAAACACTTTCTCTAATCAATGGTTCCAATGCAACAAGAGCACTCGGAGTTGTTTGGGAGCCGAAAGAAGATCAACTTCATTTTACTTACTCTGCAACTAGCTCATATCCAATCACAAAACGCAGAGTATTGTCTGGCCTAGCACGACTATTTGATCCACTCCGTTTAATAAACCCCATCGTAGTACTCGCTAAGATATTTCTACAGGAACTGTGGATATTGAAATTTGACTGGGATGAATCGCTTCCACAAAAATTATATTCACACTGTGAAAGGTTCCAGTCCCAGCTGCAATGTATCAGCAGCTTCAGGTTTCCAAGGTTTCTACTTTCACCAACAAATCTCACTAGTCTAGAATTGCATGGATTCTCAGATGCTTCAATAAGAGCATATGGCTGTGTGTTGTGTATTAGATCTATCGATAATACTGGTAAAGTAACAGTTAAACTGCTGTGTGCTAAATGTAGAGTAGCACCTGTGAAGACAATATCACTGCCCAGACTAGAACTATGCGGTGCACAACTACTTACTGAATTGGTATTTAAACTGCGCTCAATAATACGAATTAAAATTAACAAGATACACTGCTGAACAGACTCACAAATCGTACTCGATTGGCTATCATCTCATCCCACAAAGTGGACCACATTCGTTGCTAATAGAGTCTCGCCAATTCAGGAACTTGACTTAGGCATGATCGGGAGGCATGTCGAATCTAAGGATAACCCAGCAGATATAATTTCTCGAGGTATGATGCCAGAAGAATTGCTTTCTTGTCAATTATGGTTTAATGGCCCATTTTTCTTACAACTACCCTCTGAAGACTGGCCGAAAAAAGCCAAACCGCACGATATCATCGGAATTGCCTGAAACAAGAAAAACCAATTGTGTAATGATAGCGGAAATGCAAGACACTCTGGAAGATATCGTAAGCACAGTCAAATATATAAACGACTTCAGAAAGCTTCGTCGAACATTTGCTTTCATTTTAAGATTTATAAATAATACGATATCGACTAAAGCACGAAAAAATCGAGCAACCAGCAGACGAACTAGATGCTGCGTTTTTAAAGATGCTATGGATTATTCAAAATCAAGAATACTCAATAGATATTTATAGTTTAGAAAAAATATCCAAGATAAGCCCTCAGAGTTGCCTCAAAAGTTTGAACCCGTTCCTTGATGGTAACTCTTCAGACAAACTCATTAGAGTAGGAGGGCGTCTGCAGAATGCAGATATACCCTATGCAACCAAACATCCCATCCTTCTCCCGAAAAAACATCCCTTTGTTTATTCTCTTTTCATGTATTACCACCAGACGAATTTCTATGCAGGACCTCAGGCCCTCTTGGCACTCGTTCGTCAAAGATCCTGGCTTATCAATGGAAGAAGTATGGCTAGGAAAGTAGTTCACAGATGTATCCAGTGCTTTCGCTCGAAACCTTCCAGTTTGCATCAGATAATGGGTAGTCTGCCGTCGCACCGCGTTCAGCCAGCTCGTCCATTTTTCAACTGTGGTGTTGATTACTGTGGACCAATGTGGGTTCACTACAAGCTGCGAGGAAAACGTTCCCATAAGGCTTATGTCGCTGTATTTGTTTACTATGCAACGAAAGCTGTGCATTTAGAAGCTGTAATGGATCTAACCTCTGAAGCCTTCATTGCAGCTCTGAAGAGATTCTTCACTCACAGAGGACTTTGTAAGAATCTTTACTCCGATAATGCGACTAATGTTGTCGGCACAAGAAGAGCACGAGAGCAGATTACAAATTTGTGTTCAGAAGATGGCATCAATTTTCATTTTATTCCGCCTCGCACTCCACATTTTGGCGGCTTGTGGGAGGCTGCTGTAAAGGTAGCAAAGGATCATCTTGTTCGAACAATAAGTAAAGCTTCATTGACTTTTGAAGAACTTTCCACTACACTAGCCCAAATAGAAGCAATAATGAATTCTCGGCCCTTAACTCCACTTTAATCAGATCCAACAGACCTAGAAGCTCTCACCCCTGGGCATTTCTTAATTGGAGCCACATTGAAAGCAATTGCTGAACCAAACTGCTCGGACATCAATATTTCTCGTCTTTCTCGTTGGCATCAAATTAGGGCTTTGCAACAGCATTTTTGGACTCGTTGGTCTCGAGAATACATTCTACAGCTACAACAACGAAGGAAGTGGACTGCTCCATCGCCAAACATCGAAAGGGGAACTCTAGTCTAAGTGGTTGATGAGGGATTGCCTCCACAACAATGGCTTCTTGGTCGAATTACAGAAACTTTTCCTGGTGCTGACGATCGAGTTAGAGTGGTGTCAATAAACACAAAAGGTGTCATCAAACGCAGTATACAAAAGGTGTGTCCTTTGCCCATGGATTCCAAGGATGATTGAAAGTTATTCTTTCAACGGCGGCGCATGTTGCATCTTAGTCATAAAATTGCCTACGTAATTTGGTATGAATTTTCTAATTACGATCAAAATCCAAACAAATTAGTTTACATTGATATCGATAATCGTATTGCTATTATACATATGTATGTATATATGTACATAAATGTTTGCTTTAGATTTTTCATACAAAAAATAATGTAACGTTACAATTGTCTAGACTGTAGAATTTCGGAACCAACCGGTCGTTTATATATATATATATACAGAATTATTATCAGCTCTTTTTTTTTGCTTACTTGCTAAATACAATTGAATTCTCTTATCTCATCTCGATGTTATCCAGTTAGTCTATTTCCAACTTGCATTACTGGTTGCACCGATTTTACGGAGTGTTGTTAGTTAGTTGCTTATATAAAAAGTTGTTAGTTGGTTGCTCATGTGGAGCGTTGTTAGTGTGTATCGGCGAAATAAATACGAATTAAGTATAATTGAAGCGATTGTAGTTTCATTTTAAAAAACAACTCAATTCACAAAAAAGCTTGTGAATTTCTACACTATTCATAGCCTACTACAGTACCCACCAGTCAAAAATCTCAATTGTTATGTCACTAAGGTATAGTTATATCGCCGTTAGGGTTACCAATTCGTGATCCACTAACTGGATCATTTTCCCTGATCTTTTACTTAGTCAACGGATATACCTGGAATACCGGCTATACCAACTGCTGCGAGGTGGCCAATAACAGCTCCAGTCACCAATTCACAAAAATATGTGCCATCTATATCAGCATGACAAGAAGGATATCCCATCTACCTCATCAGCGATATAAGCCGGACGTTGATATCAGCATACATGCTTTTTCAATGTCAACTTCTACAAAGATAACTGACCTGGCAGCAAGAATTACATCATCCATGTTAACAATCAATCGCCAAACAAGGTTTTGTAAAACCAGTGGGCGTTTCATCACTTCCTTTTTCCTCACAAGCAACGTCAGTGCAAAAGAAATCACGAAAGCCCTCAGATATTAACGAGCAGCTCATATCTCACCGAGTTAAAGAGTAAAGCTTTAGAAAAACGGTCAGAATCCCAGAGAGAATCCGCTTAACATGAAAAGTAGACCTAAGATTTTAGAAGTCTGATGAGCCTAGTGAGGATTTTAATGGGCCCTACTCTGACCTTTTTAGCATGTCTATACTAGAGGAAAGCTGGATACAGTGCAGTCTATGCTCTAAATGGGAGCATAATGAATGTGCAGGATTAGAGAATAGGGCCAAGGAGTTCATTTGCAATGTGTTCAAATAAGTATTAAAAATGCAGTGCACTATGTCATTTTACCAACATCTCCTCAGATAACATGGCACAACTAAGGTGCTCATATAGTTTAAAGCAAATAGCCTGGAACTACCTTATTTCATGTCCAGATTTCTAATCATTGTATGTGTATTATTATTTTTTTTTTTATTTTTTTACTTTTTGTTATAGTTCTAGAAAAAATTATCTATTATTTACCATATGTAATTTAAAACAACTTCCCCTACTCCTACAAGTCAAATCAAATGAACGCAACAATGCATCTATTGTTTTATTTGTTTTGCCTTTGTTGTTTTTGATGTGATAATTCTCCGGTTTTCACGACGAAACGAAAAACGATAAATACAAAGATAGAATATCTTGCAATCCGAAAAGTTCTCGTCGAGTTGAGATGAGTTATGCGATCACTGAGTACTAACTTAGCACTACGTTAACGACAAATTATGTGATAGTTTCAAATTTAATCAAATAAAATGTCGGTAATTATAAATACAGTTTTTCCGATATCAATTACTGTATAATTGACATTGACACAATATTGAATCATAATGCTGTACGGATGTGAAAGTATATGCACAGACTTTATAGTCTCTGCGTCTGCATCTCTACATATATTCGCCTAAAAACCTAAACTTTACAGCTACTAATCGTATCTTAAATTTTATAGATCGACTCACTTCACATTACCATATACTTACATAACCGCTTGTCTTTGCCTTCCTGCTTCTTGCAAATCTACACCAGATAATTGGGTGCAACACTTAAGCTTGTTTGTTGAACAGCAATAACCGCAAGGATTTATTATACCAACAAGAAATACGTAGGTATATACGTACTTGAGAATATAAACAGAAATCTGGCCTAAACTCCGAAGACCCATGTGATATCTCCTTCAGCCAGTCTGTGAGCTGTAAGTGAGTAGACAACGGTGTTTGGGGTAAAAGCTTTGTTTAATTTTCGCAAGAGGTTTTGGCAATTAAACTCATTCTCAAGGAGTGTATAATTGCTTGCAATGGAAACTAGCGGCCGTAAGCCTCCCGTCAAAGAAAATGGCCGGAATATTTTACTCCATAGAAAAAGCACCATCACAGAAGATTGCACCGTTTTGTGGGGAAGTGGATATGACTTTGCTGAATTTATTTACCTTCTGGAATGAAGGAGATATTAACCTCATACACTTCTGCTATTTACTTTCTTGTTGTATATATGCAGATCTATTCTTTTCATTCATAAGGCAGCGTATTTTATCATTTCTTGGATGAATTGCAGAAATTCACGTGGCTAAGTACTTCTTAGTATTTCTAAGAATTCCAAGAACTCCAGGATAGAAGATTTATAATTGTCTGCTATAAATTTTCTATTGATTTTTAGATTTCTTCCATTGGATTACGGCAGTATACCGACCGCAATATCAGGATGGGTTTTATGTACATAAATATGTAAATTTGTCCCTTTAATTACAGCTCCAATACGAAAGAAAGTTTTATAGCGACGGTAAGTGTATAAAGGAAGGGTCTGGAAGTAATTTAAACTTAATAATCCTTGTATGCCCTTGACGATGTTTTCAAAATCTTGTTGATAATAGTTAAATCGCGAGGAAAGTGTACTGATTACAATTTTCGTAATAATTATTAAATACAGATGTATAAATCTGTCACATTACCACAGATACGCGGTCTCACGGACCATTGGCTTAAAAATAAATATTATAAACAAAATATTGAAATTTAAATGGGTCTTATCACAAAATGGGAGCTAAAAATCATAATTCACATAACTTGTTCTAAATTTTTAGCTTTTATTTAGTTAATTTTCACATAATACTAGTTACCTCAAAAGTTAATAAAAATTATAATGGTTTAATTATAGAGAAGTAATGGAAACAAAATAACAAAAAATATAAGAAAAATTTATTGACTTCATTCAAATAGGATCCCTTGGACCCGAAATTCAGAAAATCGCATTAAAAATTCGACTACAGGAAACCTGCAAAGTGTGCTGCTTATTGCTTTCGCTCCATAGATTTCTGTAAATTTCAAAATATGATATGCCATAATGAGGCTATCAAAAACTCAAATTCTAAAATCCTTTTCTCAACATCTGTATCACTTCCTTTTATTCTTTTTGGGAATTGGATTGTACTAGGATCGGAATTTCACTAAAAATGTGCATTCTTTATAAACAACAATACTTAAGTAACCACAGGTTCGAGGTCCTAGGGACCGCTATATACACACTCCCACAATAACAACAGAAATAATCGTACTTACCTCATCAGCAGTCGGTAGAGAATTAAAACTAGGAGGCTACTGCAAAAACAAGACCTGAATATCTTACGGTGGCAATGATATAAAAAGAATTAGAGTTCTAGCGGTCCCTAGGACCACGCGTCTGTAATTAACAGTTAAGTATTTGTCGAAAATTCTTGTTATTTGTATTTAAGCTCATCGAAGTGTAGCGGAGGCTGGACCCTAGTATATGTGGTATCTAGGAGAGTATTCAGCTTCCAGCGCTATTCTACTTGACATAAAATGCCATCTATGATATACATAACATGTGACGTAGTCAGGGGCGGATTTGATCACTTGGCCGCCCTAGGCCTATGGAAGATTGCCGCCCCCCTACTCCCTGTAAAACACGAAAAATTGAATGATCTATATCCAGTGAAGGGACCCCAGGCTAGAATTAGCGGAGTAGGCTGCCTCATAAATCGGAGTAGATTTGAAAAAAATGGAGTAGAATTAAAAATAACACTTTCCAACGAATTATTTTATTTAAAAAAACGAAAAAGTATAAAAATGTAATGAAATACCCACAACTACAAGAAAAAATCACCAAGTTTTGCCGCCCCCTAAATCTGCCGCCCTAGGCCCGGGCCTACTCGGCCTATAGGGAAATCCGCACCCGGACGTAGTTAGGTATTAAACCTATCAAGTAAGAAGTCCTGCGGTCAAATCCGAGTAGGATAGCTTGGACTTGCGAAGATATTCCTTGCGGCGCACTTTTGTTTAAAATGATCGGAGAATTAGTCACCTTTATACACTGATATCATTAACTTGTTGAAGAATATGGTAATACATTTCTCGGCTTTTCTTATCGCGAAGAATGTATTGCCGTCAGGGACAGCTACCTCCAACTTCCTCTATTCGATATATCATGGATAGGATTGAATATCTTTAATTACTGAAAGCTCTGCAAATATTGTTATATTACGAACAGATTGATCAGCTACCGCCATTATTTCTGCCATTTATTTAGCTATACTTTTGGATAGGTAGCATATGCCGACAATCTACATAATTTAAGCCATCGGATATAATTTTTGTATCTTGAATCTATCTTGAAATTATTGAGGATGAGATTACGGATCCAATTTTGTTGCGTGATAGTGCTGCGCGCTCTACACCTCCAACTACACCACTGTCATCTGTACGTCAAAGTATAGAAGACTGTGCTGTAAAAAAATTTTGGAGGGAAAACCAAAAAAGAGGAGGGAAGAAGAAGAGAATGTGGATAAAAGATCGCTGTCATAAAAACAGAGAAAAAAGGGGCTGGTGGTGAGAGTTTTTCAAGAGCGAAGAAACGTTTTGTTAATTAGTGGATTAGATACAGTTTTGAGAAGTAAAATTGGTAAGAAAAGAAAACCTCGTAAAGAAGTGAAGCTGAGAAAATAGGAAAAGCCACGACCAGACCTAGGATTGATAAAATAAATGTGGAAGAAAAAGAAAAAATTAATACGATACGAGCCTTATTGTTGTATATATATCGTTCGTGGTTATTTAATTATGTTGTTGAACGTCCGATTTATAAACTTCCTATTTTCTCCTTAAGATTAACGCTCACCTGAGTGCAGTTAATCCAATGCAGGCTTAATAACACAACCACTCTTAGAACAATATTTTTTTTATTCACCTTAACACTATTTACATGACATACAAACTCGATTTCCCTTAAAAAAAACGCTCACTAAAGTATACGAACAAGTTTATGGAACTTAGTTCCTAGAAAATCTTAAAGATTCCACTTTTTGGAAAACACTCACTAAAATTATATGAACTCGTTCTTTTATTTTTCTTCTTAGTTTCTACAAAATCTTAAAGACCGTCCGAAATATCCGCTTTTAACCACTAACTTTTGCAAAAACATCAAAAATAACTCGAAGTTAAAGAAGTCAAAAAGACAAGTCGAGACCGCCCGCCAACATACCAAAAAACCAACTCAACTCTTGATCAAATTCATCGTGATCAAGAGCCATTGTTCAGGATAGAAAATGCTAAATTTCATTTTCTTATCCTGAGAAAATTTTACTTTTTAATTCTGGACTTGTTCAAACATGTCCAGAATTATTCGCGTTGAACGATGGCTTCAAAAATGTAACCTTACACTTTTTAAAACATCAGCCACCGTTTGAAATCGCGACGCTCCTATACATACAATGCATTTATGCTGCGCGCGTTTCTTATCGCGAAAACTTTTTTCGTAATATGTATGTACGTAGTATGTACATACACGTTGTATTTTTCGCGACAAATCGTACTAAAGGTACGATTTGCTTTTTGATTTCTTTTTTAATTAAATTGTTGAAATGACAAATTTTGCTGAAGGCAAAATTTTGTCGTGGAAATTTTAAAGTAAAACGACTTGGGGTATAAAATGAAACTTTTGTTTTTCCCAAGTCGTTTGATGGGAAAAATTTTATGACTTGTTTGGAATGTGAAGAAAATTGCTGATGCAATTTTCTTCACCCTTTTTGGACGATAAACTAATCATGTTTTGTGCATAATTAGTTTATTGAATTTTTATATTTTATGGTTTGCCCTTTTTCAGGTTTATATGAAAATATTAATTATTTTAGGTATATAACATTATCACGTTTTCCTGGGCGGATAGGAGTCTGGCTGTAACTCAGGTATTGTACCTTTATTTAAATTAGTCAAGTGATCGAACGGGATTCTTCCCGGCTTCTGCGCTCAACAGAAGTAGAAAGAAAGGAGCACAACTACGTTGAACAACGTTTGGAGGAAAAGATCACGAAACACTAACCATGCCATTTTAATATTTTTATTGTCTAAGCACTAGGCGGAAAGCTCTAAATATTTATACCTGTTAACAGTTTGATAAGTGAGAATTCGATGCGAAATTTTTTGTGAGCTTTATATTGTAGGATATAGCCATATGCAGATAGTCACGATAATTTATACCATATATGAACCTCTATGTTTACTGATATACCAATTTTGAGTACTTAATTCTATATCGCTAATTAAGATAACTTAAATAATACAGAACCGGTGATAGGAGCTACACCTAATTCCGAACATTTAACGCACGGTTGCGTTTGGTTTCAATACGCTCATATAGTAATAATTTACCGCTTTTGTATGGTTCTCTTCACCACGTGTATCTCGAGTTTTAAGTCACTAGCTTCAGAACGACTTGGCATAAAGCATAAAGGGATGTCTAATCTCAACCTGAAAGTGAGATCACCCAAGAGCCGTGTACTCCCAGTTGGTGAAGTATCTATCATAATAGTTTAGGATGATATATATATATGGTTCCCCAAGATAAATTATCTGTGGCTATATGCGGTTCGGATGAACCTTAGCGACCGATAATTTTCCTCCGAGAAGAGGTGTCATGTAGTGCTTGCTCTTGGGATCGACTTGTTCCTAGTCTTGTTGTCTTATCGTTTCAGTAGCCGCAACCCATTACTGTCCAGGAGGCTATCATAAGAGAACGTGCTTCACCAGAATAAAGTAAACGTAAATAAAGTATAAAACAAACAAAACAAGAGATAGCAAGCACGAAACAAGAACTTTTCTACCTTCTACCTTTCTTGTAACCAACAAAAATAGTTATATATATCTCACCTTGATGTGATTAAGCCTATCTCCATCTATTGTCTAACGTCCCTACACTACGGGGATGAATTTAAAAAGCAAAAAAAAAGAAGAAAGTAAAATATTAAAGTAAACTATCCATTTTCCTCCCATTCTCCCCGAGCCCTCTTTCACTCATAATGCTGTTCCACTTGGTCAGCCCCGCCACACTTTCCGGTTGCGTTATTAGGGGCATCGATTTATGTGCTAGCGATGCCAAGGAAAGTTAGGGAGGGTACCTTTCATAACATCTGATCCTGCATAAAGTTCGAAGATAAGTGATGTATAGTCCCTTCACGGAGGGAGAAGGCACGCATTTTTTGTTTATTGTGCAGGCTTAATTTTCTACCCACTCAACACACTCCGCGTATTGTCCTGACCCAGAAAACACCACGGACTGAGCTATCACGTCCATATGGAAATATTCATAACAAGATCTATTCCAGAGCTGGGAAATGCTCCCCACAAACATCTGGACCAGTGACTCCATGGTGAGCCAGTTTATCTCTAAAGCATATTCTGGATCTGTCTTTCCGACAAACAATATATTATTGATATCTCCTACTACTACGCCAACGTAAGTAATTGCGGATTGCTCTAAAATTACCCTTTTCACGCTGGACAAATTTTTGATTTAATACCAATTTTGACATTTAATATCGAAAGCTTGCTTGTCCACAGATTCTGATTTTTCGTTGCTACCGACATGAGTCTTAAACGCAATTGCGATAAATAGAGCGGCCAACGCCCATTGCAGATTTCTATGCAACACGCACTCCACGATATGTTCCCAGAGAAAATTGTTCCTATGGGTGTAATAGTCGGCCGTCATCCGCTATGGGCGTCGCAACTGTGTTTAAAGTAATCACGATGGATGCTCCTGTTAAAGACATTGTACTAGTTGTGTTATTCGTCACGACATTTCGTGTCTCTTAACTGATTCTGCTGTCTTTATTTCACGGCGTATATCCCCAAAATTATTCCCCGGAAAAAAATATAGTATATGGAGCATCTCTAATTAAAGATGGAAAGCAAACCCACTGAATCCCAGTATTAGCATTTGACAAAATGATCCTCAATATTCTTATTCATAAACTGTCTATTCTGAGGTTTTCCGACTGCCTGAGTTTTTATTACTCCTCTCGCTGTATGTTATGTAGCGTGTCATGTTCCAGAAATCCATTTCAAACTAAATAAACCCAGTTTGTGACGCTCCTCAATCCTGCCATGATCATGACTAACACAAAAATCATTAGCAATGTCAATGAAGTCGTAATCGTCTGCATTGTTTTTAATGAATGCGATTGAGACATTTGAAATTCGGGCCTAGATACTTATGATAAATATTTCACAATATAAGTAATATAATTAACTTTCGAACTTCATTTATACGTCAAATAGACTATTGATTATGATCGACAAAGTCAAACATTTCAGTGTTTACTGAACGATTAACTAACCTATCCCTTTGAAGAGGTGATCCAAGGAGTTTATTTACACATTTGTAGCAATGTCTCTTTACTATATATTTTTTAGACCTAGTCTGGATAGTTAGAGATATGAGTCCAATAATGGATCTGGTGTTGTCCAATTTATGACTTTTGGGTAGAGTATACCCCGCTCTAAACATTACCTTCGTAAGGGAAGGGTGCACATCAATCGTGGAATAGAGTGCTTCAGATTTGAAAAGTATAAAAATTTAAAAAAAATGTGATGTCCGTAGCAGAAATGGTTACATTTATGTATGTACATAGAGGATTGGTATGGGGAACTCAACTCTCCACTAATAGGCATTCGTGTGTGCGAGAGAGTCTGTGTGTGTGTGAAGCCAAAGTGCATTGTCAGCGACGACAAATCGATGTGGAAAATTTCAGCTCGATTGAATACCGGGAAGTGGGTCAATTTTGACTTTATAAGTTTGCGGACAAACCCGGTGGTGACGTTAATATAAAGGGGTTAAAAGGGTAATCATTTAATCAGTTCCAATCACTTATGCCCCTTTCCCCGTAAGAAGTTCCTATAAACAAGAATGCTTACTTATAAATTGTTAAAATAACGGCTGCTATAAAACAGCATGGGATCTTAATTTAGTTATATCTCTTTTCTATTAATATTTTGAATATATCTAGTTTACATTGATGCACTCATCTCAATTTTTAACAAAATGTTATTTATACCCACTTTTCCCTTGAGCCCCTCAAATGAAATATGATTCTTATCATATATATTGGGTTTCCTATGTACATATGTAACTCGTGCGCGCTTTGTAAAGGTCATCCCTGCCACTGTATCGAGTTTGGGTGGATTATCCACGTCGAAGCGTCTGACTTGAGCCCAATATTAGCCGTGTAAAGTACTCCCAAGTACTTTTGCCTACTTGCGACTAAGCATGCTCTTATCCGCTCCGCGAATAGGTAAGTTGAGTAGCTTCGCAAGAATTTTGCGCTAGGTGGATTTGGATGCTAAGTGGTTATTTAAATGTCTTATAGATGAAATTTGACAGAAAATTTTTGTAGAACTGTCATAATTAGTTTGCTTGTTAATAAAGAAGCAAATAAAGTTATTTAACTCATCGAGAACAGGAGTAATTGAAAAAATATATAGTTAAT
This sequence comes from Dioctria linearis, assembly GCA_963930735.1. Classification (NCBI taxonomy): domain Eukaryota; kingdom Metazoa; phylum Arthropoda; class Insecta; order Diptera; family Asilidae; genus Dioctria; species Dioctria linearis. The sequence continues at coordinate 222,213,259 of OZ005742.1, forward strand.
AAACATTACCTTTTCATAAGAAACTTGATGCAACAAAAAATTAGAGGTTATGTTTTACTTTTGACAACAGAAATTAGCGGTTCATTCGGATAGTGCTCGCGAATACTTTACACAGCCCAGTAGGCCACAACCTCCATAGCGATGGAAAAGGTATTCGGAACTGTCTCTGTCCTTCAACATTAAAACAACTGGTCATGCACCCTTTCTGTGATGTTTCTCTGGAATATTCTGGTGCTTTTTTCCATACACCATAATAATAAAAAACATATTTTAGGCCCCTTAACGCAAAAACTAATCTCTTTCAACCACAAAAAATACATATATTTTCCTTCTGGCCTTTTCTTTTAGTTTCTTGAATATTTTTATATATTCACCTTGCCAATTTTAATCATTTCCCAAAAACCATACATAAAATATAAAAATCACAAAAGTCCCTCCTGTAAAACTAGATAACTTAGTACCTCACCCCAAGCATACCGCCGAAGATAACCCATTACTAATTTCCATTCACTCCACAGAAAATAGTCATATCACAAACATACCGCTCGATGCTGATATTACAATGTGATACACATAGGCACTATGCGCAACATTATCGCCCACAGACAGAGGCTCAATGAATAACGTATATTAATACATAAAATTTTGCACTTGAAAACTTCCCAAAATTATATCACTTAATATTCCATAATTTTCGGCTGAAAAATTAGACGTAACTCACTTAATCTAGCACTTCTTAGATTAATTCTGGAAAGTAAATAAAATTAAGAATGTTGCAGCTAAAAAAGCTTTAACTCCCACAAAATACAAAAAAACACGGAGCAGCTAAAAAAGCATTACTCCCACACTTAAAATAAATGGAGCAGCAAAAAAAGCATAACTCCCAAAATTAAAAAAAATGGAGCAGCTAAAAAGCATAACTCCCACAAAATACAAAAAAATGTAAAATGAGAAAAAAAAATACCACTTACCTACCCTTCAACCGACTGCGCCAAATTGTCGTGTCCCAAAATCCAGTAAAAACAATTAAAATCCAATAAAAACTCGCGTATTTCAAATGTAAAACTTTATTGACCCGCTTAAATTAGTTTTATTACATGAAGACAGTTGCTCGCGATCGATCCGAATTAAAAACTAATTAATTGGACACCGAACCGTTATCTTCAAATAAAATCCAACTTCTAACTGAGCAACCTGATACACCGAATCGACCATGCTCACCTCCATTCAACCAGGCGGAAACGACTTTGACTCAGTGACCAGCGCAATACCTTGCAATCATAATTGCAAAGTATTACGTCAATCACTGCCGACAGGTGGGGCCCCCGATACTGCACGTAAACAAACAGTGAGCCCAGCTGCGCATGTCATTATGCGAAGTGAATTACTTAAACATTGCTCAATGCCCAGTTACATACAGCAGTGGATGCGACAGTTTTTAAGTGAACAATACGCAATCGCCAGGCTTTTCACTGTGCGAAGTGAAATGCTTAGTTGTTGCAAATCGTTTAATTACCTGTACACCTGCTGCTAGCTCGAGTCGTGATGTCACAATTTTACGAATTAAATATTGGGTCACGACAGAATTTCTAAGATACATTGAAAATGCAGAAAAAATCGAACTTTTCGACTGAATGATCAGAGCGATAACTTGCTATGGGCATTTGGGTGACCTCTATTATCTAATTTCTAAGGTTAGAGTACAGTAGTGCAGAAGAGGCAATTTGTCCAGTTCATCTTTTGTGATCTATTCTGCTGAAATCTTTGGCTTGAGCGGATTTGTTCATACAATATGATAAAAAAAAGAAGTCTTGCAACTTCATATATACATACATATATATACTACCACACTACTTACTTTTGGAGTATGAGATGAGAATGTACCAATTAATCTTCCCGAGCCAAAGATGATTCAGAGTATCGTTTCGTGAGGAAACAAATTGTTACATCAATTGAGCTTCTGGAAATATTACTTCGGGGATGACATTCAACTTATGGAGTAGGTACGTATGTAATCCTTGTTTAGTACCTGGATATCCTAGTAGCTTTTAAGTTAAGACAATTTTTCATATAAAAATTCTTAAGTCGTTTATATTATTTATTTCGAGATTTGAAAACACTTTTGGGTACCTTTGCAGTTCACAATCTATATATGTACTTATCCTAAATGAAGATTATCATTCCGTTTGTCGGACTGAGAAACACATGGATAATATTATTATTTATTTATTGAGATATTGTTTTTTTCTTTATATTATTAAGCCAAATTCAGCGGATACCCTATGATACAAAGCACAACATGGCAGGAAGGAGATAGGGAAAGGATTAGGGGATATGGGAGAGTGGCGTAGGTGCCGATGTATGTCACCCTTAAACTTCCGCAGCTTGTATGCCCGAGGAAAAACAGAAGATGGTAAGCTGTTCCACATTCGCACTGTTCGGGATAAAAATCATCACGGAATTTTACTGTACAGCCGAAAGTAATTTGAAGGGTTGAAGGATGTCCGCGGTTTGCAGCGCAAGTATTACTAGAAAGAGAAGCAGATCATTAATGAAAATTTAAAAGAGAGTTGGAGAGATGGGATGCGGTTCAGATGTAACGCCATCCAATACAACACGTATTTGACGTCCAGATAAGAATCTTTCAATCCATAATAGTGCTTTAAGTTTGGCTAAAAGGGCTGGATGCCAGACTCTATCAAAAGGCTTTGAAATATCTAGGGCAATGGTTTAGACTCACCAAAATTGTGAAGACTACGGTTCCAACGTTACGTAAGAAAGGTCAGCAAGTCTCCAGATGAGCGTCCAGCTTGGAAGCCATATTGGCGATAGTTGATGAGATAATTAGTTTCTAGATACTTCATTAATTTTGAGTTAATGATAGATTCTATAACCTTTGAAAGAATCGAAGTGATCGCAATTGGTCGATAATTTGAGGGATCGCTACCCTTTCCTTTCTTGGGACTAGGCTGAACGTCAGATAGTTTCCAAGCAGTTGGGAATTTTCCTGTCGAATAAGACAAGTAGAATAGTTGGCGTAGCGGTTTAGCCAAGAATAAGGCACAGCTTTTAATTAACAGGGGCGAAAAACCATCAGGACCTGCGGCTTTGGAGACGTTGATCCCTTAAGGACCTTGAACACGTCTCTCGTACGAACGTGTATTGGCTCATATACACATTCACACCGGCGATGCAAAACAGATGTTTTTGAAGTGGTTGGAAGACAAAACTTTGAAGCGAATCTAGCAGCTAAAATATTAGCGTTATCCAGGGAGTCAACAATCACTTCACCATTATTAAGTAGTGAAGGTATAGAGGAACTGGTGAAGTTGTTCCCGATGGTTTTGACTAGGGACCAGAAACCTTTGCTACCTTTGCGGCTTGCCAAGATTCTTTGACTAATATTTTGGTCAAAAAGAAATTTTTCGCTCTGGATAATGGACTTGCAGGTGTTCCGTGCAGTCTTGTAGACTTGTTTCATTTCCGGACATGGATGCAATTGATAGGCGCGAAAAGCAGATTCTTTCGCTTTTATAGCTTGGTTGCACTTATCGTTAAACCAGGAGCGATCATGCTGTTGTTGAGATCTGCTGTAAGAATACGGAATGTATTCACGCATGCCAAGATTTAGTATGTTACTAAATTCTAACGTGCATTCATCAATATCCCTCGAAGCAAAACAGACCGACCAATCAATTTCTCTAAGATACTTATTGAGACTTTCCCAATCAGCATTCTTATAGTGCCAAAGAAGCCTACTTGTAAGTGGAGAAGTAGAGCGGCACAGGTTTGAGGTGGTAAATTCAGCCGTGATTAAACAATGGTCTGAATTTCCGAGAGGGGAACCGAGTGAGATGGAATATTTGTCAAGATGCGGTGATAGAGATAAGTCGAGTAAATTAGCTTTTTTCTCCAGCTGAATCAGGAATTCGCGTTGGTGCATCCACTAGCTGTTCTAAATTAAATGATTCACAGAAGAGTTCAACGAAACGGCCCGCAGGACTTGTGGTAGAAGAATGTCTGAGCCACGGTTTATAATGAGCATGAAAATCGCCTGCCAGAACGATTTCGGAAGAGGAGGAGGGAGAAAGCAAATGATCAATATTGTTGGAGATAGTGTCAAATACGGAAACCTTGTCGTCTTCAGACGACCTTGGTTTCACTTAGCGCAAGAATTGCAGCATTTTTTTAGATAAGGTGGCAGTACACCGAAAACCGATTTGCTCTTAATCCGCGAATGTTGCAGAAATCTAAAATGAAATTCTGCATGCTGAAGGCAAAAACAAAAAAAAAACGAGCGACACACAACAACACAAATGTTTGGGCGCCACCAGCAGCAGTCATCGACACAGCGAGGTAAAAAAACCAACAATATCGTTATGCCTATATGCTCTTTTAAATAAATCCGACTCACAGCTGGCAGCATCCAGATTGCTGATCAGTGACAAGTGCTAATGCATTTGCATTGATCACAGATGAAGAGAAGGAAAGGAAACGTTGCCGTGCTGCTGGCTTATTGAATGTTGATAGGACATGGAAGAGCCCTTCACTTGGCGGATAAAATTTATTTTGATTATTTATTTATTTAAAGGTCGCGTCGGATTTTAAATAATTATAGTTATCGATTTAGATGGAAACTGTTTAGCACAAAACTGTTGCTTTTATTAGATTAATTGATTAGATCTACAACACGAGGCAACGTCCAATCGGATTGACTCCACGCACTCGATATATTTGTCCTTAATCAAAATAGTAGCTTATATTGCTCCAATGTTTTTGCTTCAGGCATGGCCATCAGCACTTCACACTGCGTCAACAATATAACTTTTCAATCACAGCTATTAAATTTGTCTACGAATTTCCTTTTCTGCATAACAAAAAGTTTGTTTGTCTTTCTTAATTCTAAGCTACAGAGAACCCCAAGGATCTATTGTCGGGCCTCATATTTTCTCGTTTTATAATAATAATCTACCTAAATGGAACTTCCTAATTGAATACAATGACGCTCAAATAGACTTAGATATGTTCACGAGAATTATATTGTTCGACTTGGTTAAAAGTGATGAATGTTCCAAACAAGTCCACATGTATGCCATTATATCGAGGCAATTACGATTTCTCAGATTTATTACTAATATCTCCAATTTTAGTTATTATTTTTAATGGAAAACCAACAACCGTAGTACCTGTGCTACAGTTAAACTCATATCTTCAATTCGGCAACTTTAAAATATCTTTTCAATTTTGTTTTTGTTTTTTTTAGAAGGTTATATAAAATAAGACCACCTTTGAGAAGTTAAGGCTCAAGATTAATCAAAAATGAATTTAAAAAATTTACACATATTTGAGAATATTGGTATTTTCTGCCAACAAGTTCACCCGTCAGATGCACTATATACACGGAAGAGCTAAATTTATTTACCTATTAGAGTTGAATTAGCTAGTTCCTGAGAGAGCTAGCATATTTGGCAGAATTTTCATTTCAAACAGCTTACCTTCAGTTTTGCTTGATAACAGGATTTCTCATTTTTGCATTTTACATTAATTTATTTAAAATACGTCATTCAAGATCATTATGAAACTTTCAGATTATAAAATTACTTACAATTATCATATGAAGCATTCTTTTGTATCTACAACCGTTTTCGAGGTACAGCGCGGAGAGAGAAAGCGGGCATCCGCATACAGGCGTGTAGCGTGTAACGCGGTGCTAAGATTTTTATTTTTTATTTATTTATTATTTAGACCAAATACAGAATAGCGTATTTAAAATTATTCTTGTTCGTCGTTGTCATGAGGTTGGCCAAGGTCAATGTCGACATTAATATCATCGTCCTCGATATCCGATACAGTTGTTTCACCAAGCTCGAGGGTTTCATGCATGCTGTCTCCATCGGAATCTTTTGTTATTGATGCATTGTTATCGGCTGTAAAAGCTCACTGCAAAGTCCAGCCCCACTCCTCAGGATGCAAATCTAAAAACTGCTAACATTGCTACAAAACAAGCCAGAGATGATGCTGACGTCCTTATCATCGATATAGACATTGAAAAATCGGAATAAAGAACTGCTGTCATCGTTGGAGAAGATATTGATCTGCTGGCCATTTTAATAGGACGAACCCAAAAAAATCATGATGAAATTTTCTTAAAAAAAATTGGCAAAGGAAATGTAGAGACCCGAATCTATTCATCAACGAGCTTCAATAAATATCCTCGTTGTAAAGAATATATTTTATTTATATATGGCTTCACTGAATGTGATACAACATTAGGATTATTTAAAAAGGAAAACTAAAAATCATTACAATGTTTAAAAGACGCCCCGATTTGTAACAGTCAACGCAATTATTCTTACAAGAAATTTGCCTTCCAAACGTATTATGCGATCAAGGAATACGTGTACTTTTAGCCATGTATAATGCGCCAAAATCAGAGTTAAATATTGACAATTACCGACATATTCAATTTAAAAAAGCAACGAGACTTAACTGACCGGTGTTATCGTGTCTTCCACCCACAAATGCAGCAGCTAAACAAGACATCTACGGAGTCTACTTCCAGATCCTAACTTGGTTGGAAAAAGATTTGCAACCTGAGGAATGAGGGTGGACTTTACAGAACGAGCTTTTATAGCCGATAACGACGTTATTGACATCAGCACCGGAAGAATTCTTGAATATTTTTTTTGCAATTTGTAAGAAAGGCTGTGGCGTAAATTGTGGCTGTAGAAAAGTAGGGTTACTATGCTCCACAGTTTGTGGCCAGTGTAATGGCTAAGTATGCCTCAATGCCAATGAAGACAGCGTGCATGAAGTCCTCGAGCTTGGCGAAACAAATGTAACGGATATCAAGGACGATGATAATGATGTCGACATTGACCTTGGGTATGACGAAGACGACGACGAATAAGAATAATTTTAAATACGCTATCTTGTATTTGGTCTAAATAATAAATAAACAAAAAATAAAATTCTTACACTCTCCGCGCTGTACCTAGAAAACGGTTGGAGGTACAAAAAAATGCTTCAAATGAAAGTTATAGGTAATTTTATAATCAACATAATTCTCTTGAATGACGTATTTTCCATAGAAAACGAGATAATTGAAAAAACCCCTTTTCGCGACCTTTGACCTTGAATATCTTCTGACGCAGACACGAGATTATATGAGACTTTCTTCCCAGTATTTGGAATGCCCAAACAAAGGTTTATCGCAATTTACAGCTTGTTCGCTTCCATTCCGAGATTGTATGCTTATTTCACCGGAGCAACAGTCTTTTAACAACCTTCCTCTATCAAATAATATAGGCAATGGACCTATACTAGATAAATTTGAAATTTTCGAAATTAGACGAACTCTGGGGTAACGCATTAGTGAATTAGATGTTCTTTTCAGTCAGTAGCTAGTAAAACAATTCATTTTTAAAAAGTACTTTTACATTAATTTCAAATTACATAATTCAGTCATCAGATTTATTTCTTCTCTTTAAAAAAATTATTAAGGTTCAAATTTTAACTAAAATATCATTCCATATTGTGTTGTGTGTAGTTTGTACTTCCTTTTTGAATTATCATTTTGTATGCTTGGCTTCACTCTGTTGGTAGCCGCTCTGCGGTGAACATTTAAAGAAAAATTAAATTGGTGTTTCTGTCATCACTGGAGACATTAAAATTGGACAAGCTTGAAGTAATTCGTTTCGTAGCTTTTCAGCACTCATTAGCTTGGGTTTACTTTCTGGATTTGGAAAAAAAATCGTCATTATTTGGAGAACACATATACCACACATTTATGAGATTGGAATTCGTGAGTATGCTAAAAGTTTTATCATATATATACATCAAATATTTTGTATTATTATTACTTATTCAATTTGGTTTGAATCACGGCATATGCTAAAATTATTGAAGTGATGAGCTGAGGAATATCATTGTTTTAATACAAACAGTTTGTGGACAGTTAATAGCGGCTAACAGTTATCTCTCGTATGTGATTAAACAGCTATTCGTAAAGGAGCCTCAACACAATAATTATTGCACCATCGATTGCTAATCATTTTAATTCTTTATTTTGCTTTTCGGCCGCAAATTCTTTTTATCTTACTATACTGTATACATCTACGTACGCGCATTCTTAAAGTGAAATTCAATTTGAAACATAGTTAGTGTAGGCTCTGATGATTCTTGGTATAAGGAGCAAGTCAATAACAAGATAATTGCTGATTTACGTGGGCAACGCGGTACGGTTACGATGCAACAAACAAAAATGAAAAACTATATGGAGACTCCCTGTAGAGTGTTTGAGGATGCAGGCGTTTCAGTAAAAAGAAAAATTCTTACAAAAATAATTAAGCAGAAACATCCCCGTATGTCAATACATTCCTTGATCATCACATATCATATCACATATGAGGGCTTCGGCTAATATATCTGAAAGGAACAAATAGACGACGGATTACTTCTCCAGCTCCTTCAAAATATAGTTGATGATCTCAGATTTATTAAGTGGGAAGAAGAAGTCCCTCTTCTCGTTTTGGCAAGTTAGAAGCATTAAGGAATACTGCACATAAAACTTGGTTAGGTTCGACAAAGATTGCATTAATTGCATCAAAGCAAGAAACCAAATGTATAATTTGCAATGGTCGTGATCATGAAATACCTAAGTGTAGTACTTTCATTCAATTGAATCCATTTGATAGAGGTCAAAAGATTAAAATTATGTATAAACTGCCTAAGGCAGGGCTACTTCGTAAAAAACTGTAAAGAAACTCGGTGCCTCTATTATAAGTTTAAGCGTAATACGCTTTTGCATCGACATTCTTCTGCCAACTCGGCTACACCCATTGTAACGAATGCTTCGAATAAACTTCTAACAAATAGCTCTAAGTCGACAGATACTGCCATTGTTATGACATCGCATTTAGAAGGTTATTAAAGCTAAGCTCCGTATTCGGAAGCTGTGGCAACAACTATAATTGAAGATCAAAACAAATTCGCTGAATTTATTCCATACAGAGTTTTATTTGATTTGGTATCTTCTCTTCATTTCGTGTCCGAACGAACGTTAACATCGTAGGAACTGCGTCGACTTCTTTGCCTCCCAAGCATAAATCCCAACTTGTTTTCAAATCTCGCATATACAATTATCAGAATACTTTTGAAGCTCTCATCGTACCTAAAATGGCGAATGATCAAACTTGGCGCGCTTCTAGTACGAAAAATTGGAAAATTCCTGACAACATAGTATTGGCCGACCCACACGTATAATAACTCCCGACCCAACGACATATCGATCGGCGCTAGTTTTTTTTTTTTTTTTTTTTTTTTTTTTAATTACTGTCGGTGCTTCAGATTTGTCTAAGGGACGGACTTCCTATTTTACAAAAAAACGGTCTCAGGTTGAGTGTTCGCTGGAGGCAAAACTTTATCTCATGGGACTTTCTTGGTAACTACAGATGATATAGAATGTTTTGAGAACAACTTGCAGGATGCGGTTCGTAAATTCTGGGATATTGAAGATTGTACACAAAAGCGAGACCCACTACCCAGCGAGGAAAGGTCTTGCGAAGATCATTTTGTTAAGCAAGTTAAACGATCTGGCAGATTTTGTGTACGATTAAGTTTATATGAAAAAGGACAGTCACAGACAATAACTTTCAGAGTTTTTAAAAAATTATCTCGAGGCTGGTCATAGTGACAAGGTCTCGTTTGCCATGTTTCCGAAATAACATAATTTTCTGCTACACCACTGAGTCACTGCCCGACAGCAGTAGTACGAAATTACGAGTGGTCTTCGATGCGTCCTGTAAAACGACTTCCGGATTCTCTCTTAACGACGCTCTTATGGTTGGCCCTGTTGTTCAGGACGACTTGTTGAGATGCTAGTGCGATTTGGATTTCGCAAATTAGCATTAACTGACGACATCTGAAAAATGTATCGCCAAGTGCGCATGGAGTCATCAGACACCAGCATGCAGTGCATTCTTTGGAGAGATTCACCTTAGTGCCCATTTGAGGTGTTTCGTTTAGCTATAGTCACTCATAAGACTTCACCCGCATCATATTTAGCAACTCGGTGTCTGCAGCAGCTAGATCAGGAAGAGAATTACAAATATCCGGTTGGTGTCAAGGTTCTAACTAGGGGTTTTTACAATGACGACATATTGACAGGAGCGGATACATTCGCAGATATTCAAAATATTCAACTGAAACAAGATCAATTATTGAGAAGTGGGAGCTTCCTTTTATCGAAGTGGTGCTGCAACGCTACAGAACTCTTGAATTCGAAGACGGCACATGTTTGGAAAAGTTTTAGAAGACACAGATGATCATCTAATTAAAACGTTGTGCCTGATCTGGCACCCCGAACTAGACATCTCTCGTTACTCATATCAATCGGTCAGCAGTTCAGCTCGTGTTATGAAGCGGGTGATGTTATCTGCAATTAGTTTAATAAATCCAGTCATAGGAAAGGCAACAGTTTTTCTACTGTATTTATGAAGCTTGAAGGCTTCTTGAGATGAATCACTTCCCCAAAATTTCTACTTGCAATGGAGTAAATTTTACAATGAACTCGAACTTGTGAATCACGATCAGGTACCTCGATTTATATTTCGGCATCACCTGCAAAATTCGAATTGCACTTTTTCGCCGACGCCAGAATGTATGCATACGGAGCTTGCACCTACGTGCGATGCTTACACAATGAAACTATTACTTGCAACCTTTTGACGGCTAAATCCAGAGTGGCACCATTAAAGACGCAGTTTATACCCAGACTTGAGTTCTGTTAACTGCCGAATTAGCAGCCCGAATATATAAGCTTTTCCAAACACGGATCAAACAAGCATACTGATGGTCAGATTCTTCAAGTACGCTCTCTAGGTTGTCCTCACGATCACCAGCAACATAGTCTCAAAAATATAGATATTAACGGAGTACTTTGAATGGAACCATATTTGCTCAGTCAATAATCCAGCCGACATAGTTAGTAGAGGAGCCACTAAAGCTGAATTTCTCAATTTTACTATTTGGTTTCACGGACCAGCCTTCTTCGAATGTCAAACCATTTGTGGCCGGAATCATCTTGCGAATTCAATAGAGAGATTCCTGAATGGCGAAAAACGGATATCACTCTTGTATCATCTCCAGCAAAAGATTGTTTTAACTCGTCGATATTCTTCAAATCATACTATAAAGTGATCACTACTTTCGCATACGTTAACGCTTCATTCACAACTCGAAAATCCATTCACGAGATTGATTCTTTGAAACGTATATTCGGACCGACCAATCTGAAAGGATTCGAGCGCGTCATGGCAATAATTAGGTTTATTCAAAAGGAACATTCTAGAGGAGATTACTCTCGCATGTCCTCAAATATGCTGACAATATTAAAAGCCCCGCTCGCAAGTTTAGATCCATTGTATCAACAATGATGGCATTATTCGCGTTGGTGGTCGGCTGTAGAATTCTAATCTGGAATATGATGCTAAACACCCGATATTAACACCTAAATGCAACTTTACTAAAGCATTGATTATTCACTTTCATTACAGGACGTTTGTGTCCAAATGGTTCTATCTATCATCCGAACCAGGTTTTGGGCAACTGGGTCAAGCCTACGTTATAGTTCGGATTATGGGACAATGGCCGGCACCAAGAGTACAACCAAGCCCCGCATTCTACCGTACTGGTGTAGGGGCCTGTGGCCCGTTCTGCATAAAGAGCCGTATTCACAACAGACCACCAATGAAGGCATACATGAGCCTCTTTATATGTCTCTCCGTAAAGCCTGTCCATATGAAGATTGTTATGAACCTAACGACCGAACCGTTTCCATCAGAATTGACAAAATTCATTTCGAGACGACCGCATGTGGCAATCATCTATTCCGATAATGCTATTAATTTTGTCAGAGATAAAGGAGTTGCAAGAACCCTTTAATGCTCATCAATATTATAATTCAGTCCAAGAAATATCTAAAGCAGATGGTACAGATTGAAAATGTATGCCTTCTTGATCTCCTCATTTTGGAAGATTGTGGGAGGCGGCAATAAAACAGACCAATCATCATCTTCGGCGTACTCTCGGTTTAGAATCAATCTCACTGGATAGCATGCAAAGGAATATTTATCTAGTAGAAAGGATCTTGAATTCTCGTCCGCTCATACCGCTATGGCGCTATCAAATGAAATATATGAACTTAAAGCTTTAACCCCAGGGCACTTCATAGCCGGAGACAAAATGGCTAGTATACCTTCACCCAAACTTGTTGACATCGACACCAGTGTTGTATACCTAAAAAGGGTTAAACACGATAATTATAACTAATAATTATAATTTTTAAAAAAACATGGAAAATATTTGATTTCCATAAATGGAAATAAGCTAATCATTCTTAAAACATGGTTAGCTTGTCTCCTAACAAGGCGAAGAAATTGCCATCAGCAATTTCTTCAAATTCCTTGGCATATAATCAACATATTTTTCCCACAAAACGGCTTGGGAAAAATAAAAGTTTTAAATTTCAACCCAAGTCGTTTCAATAAAAAAAAGCCCCTCGACAAATTTTACCTTCAGTAAGATTTGTCGTAAATACGATATGTATGTACATATATACATACACACATATCGGGCGCATAAAATTTTACGTCGGTGAAGACTGAAACGATCAAGTCTTCACCGAAAAAAGCTCTTATCAGCAAATTGTCGCGAGCTGCATACATTGTGATCGCAACAATGTATGCATGATAGCAAGACGATGGTTGGATATTTATGAAAATATCAAATTTCAATTTCAACTATCGTCCGTCGCGATAATTCTGGGCATGTTTAAACATGCCCAGCGTAAAATAATTTTCTCAGGATATGAATGCTAATTAAGCACTTTCCTATCCTGAACCACAAGATTTACGATTGAAAAATCTAAGTCTCGACACAATATGTTTTGGACGGTCGGGTTTTGAGCATTTTCTTGGACAAGAGTCGTTTTTTTTTATAAGACTGGGGAACGATCGGCACGGTGCGAGGTTGAATAGTTAAAAGAAAGAAATTGTAAATTAAGTGTTAAATAGTTCCAAAGAAAGAAATTGTGAATTAAGCGTGGTTGGATAGGTTAAAGAAAAAAAAATCGTAGATTAAGTGAAAAGCATGTGTGAAACTGTTTTAAAAGGAAAAATAACATAATAATAAATAATATTAAAAACAATTGTACTAAATAATAGCACTCGGAGTTGTCTGAGAAACTTTTTGTTTGTGGACCCAAGGGAGAGCTACTTTGCCCCTTAAAAGAGATTACGCCCAAGGTACGTAACAAAAATTGGCGCAGCCCGTATGATTGAGGAAGCTTGATCTAGTCAAAAGGATCGTATAAGCTTGAAGAGCCTTAATCCTTCGAACCTAAGGGGTCCCATTGACTAAGCCACTCAGGCCCAGTCACCCCCAACACTCGGGTAGATACCAGCTCTAGGCGCCTCTGCTCCAGGCGGGCAAGCGTTCACCCCCGATTAGTGCAAAAGCACCACCGAGGGATACAAGTGAACAGTCTACCGAAGGAAGTGGAAAACCATCCAAAACCTCCCAGAAGGACGAGCATTAAGCCAGCTGGAAGTAGCCCGACAACCAGCTCGAAATTCCCAGAAGCAAATCATCAGCCATTTGAAGTACAACGATCCTGAGTTGAAGAGGAAATCGAAGACGGCTCATAAGCCCCCTTTTCAACTAGATCCAGGGGAAGTTAAGACAGCCCAAAGGCCCCAGCCAACTGCAAAAGTAAGCCGAAACCAACCGACCAAGGATACAGAGGGAACTCGAAGACGGTTAAAGAAAGCCCCCTCTCAATCAGAGCAAAGGAACTTAAGCAGGCAAGGAGCCCCCCTTTCACCAAACAGCGCATCATATACCAGCCGAAAATCCTGCTCTACATCAGCAGGTAACAGACGCAGCAGCGAGGGAAAACTCTCCATCTTTAGCCGACGCGGGATCAACCCCAGGTGCCAATACACAGCACCCCGGTGAAGGTACATCATCTGCTGCAGGAGATAAATCTCCACCGTCATCGCCAACAGGACGTCGACTGAGAAGCGGGACCGTTCTGCCAGGTCTTAATAGACAAGTAAGTCTTGATAAATTTTTAAATAAATTGTACGAGAGAGCGCAAGATTCAGGTACGCTAGCCAATACTCAGTTGTAATTCACTCAGTAAAAAACTGAGTCAAACCCGCTAAAATAGACTCGCACAAATACAGACACTGAAGGAAAACACAGTTCGGTTCAGTGAGGAACTAAGTAGGCTTGCTGAATTCATGCGCTCCCTCCCAGTAGATAAGGAGCGTACTGAAAATTTAGATTTAGAGAAGAATAACAGTGTTAGGTTAAGTGAACTCCCGAAGACCTGCTGATTGACTGGCTCGAAGAATCCTTAACGGAAATCAGTCCAGAAACAAGCCTAGTTAGTCCACCCAAATTTAAATTTCCAGTCAATAGACTATACAAAATGGTGGACTACGCTAAAGTACTGAAGCTAATAGCTCAACTCGTCCCCTTATTTTCCCCGTGAGACATGTCAGGAGCTGGTGAACAAATTAATTACCACCAGACAACACCCGTTAGAATCTCTCACTGTTTTCATTACAAGATTTAAACAGTTGTTGACGATTTGCAACGAGGCAGCGACACAGAAGTATGGAGCTGCGGCAGTCCCTGCTGTGAAAACACAGCTGATGGATTTTGCCTAAAATGCTTTGAAAAGTGGAGTAACTATCCCACACCTGTGTCAATATTTAATCACGCAGGGAGAAGGTCATTTGGAAGCACTAATTCAAAAAGCCCTGGAAATGGAGAAATTACAACAAAGTGCTACATTCGTTCAGACTCCTCTGGTACAAGCTCCTCCAATGGCTTCGCTAGACCCAGATTTACGGGTGAGAGCTTACTATAGAGCTCCTTACTATCAAATACCACCTACACCTATATTCGCATCACCTCGAGCTCCAAACTTAAATCAGGTTCATCACAGTCACGGCAAAGGCCATTTACAAACACTGATGTCAGAAAATCGGATACAGATGCACTGGTCCGTAACATCACGTGTAATTTCTGCCAGCGAAAGGGTCACACATACACAGATTGCCTTAAGCGCAAGAACACCCCTTTCTGCTCAAACTGCAAAATCTATGGACATGACGTCCGTGATTGCAGAAAAACACAACAAACACAGCAGATTATTCCTCCACGCCTCTCCCATAGATCTACACAGGATCAACACAACACAAAAAGTCCTCAAGTCTTCAACATAAGACTCAAATGCACCTTTTGTGGTCTCCGAAGATTGCCGCCAAAAGAAAAAATGGGAAGCCCGTAGTCAGGGAAACGACATGCAGTCGACGGAAAACTCCCCGGCTCGACTTTAAACCCACAACGCAAATCAAAAGGGTCACCTCAAGCGCCCGAATCCGGTGTCCCTACAGTGAAACTTCCACTGCACATAAGCCTTAACTGCCATACAAAACTAGTAGGGGATACTGGCGCTGAGGTTAGTATTATTAAGAAAAGAGCAATTAAAGACCTCACAATAATTAACTCCAATGAGGCATGCACTTTACAGACCCCTTTTGGAACCGGAAAGACATTGGGAAATTGCAAGGGCAACTTCAATTTTAACATTAATTTTTTACAAAACCTGCCAGGTCTTTCCGATGACCACCTATTAGGAAACGATTTCCTATCAAACAATTGTAATGTTGAAGGCCCAAATAAAGCACTCAAGTTTCCTTGTAAGGAAACATATCCCGAAGAGTTTACTGTGCCCTTGTCATGCAAAACGGACAAGCTGTATTCCAGAAAAGCAGTCGAAGTGAGGTCACTTGCAGGAAAGATGGAACCGAAATAGGTTAAGCTATCTACATGCAGTGTCTCCAAGGCATCTCAAAAGAGCAATGCTGGCTGCCAGGTTCAACAAGAGCCGACGGAATGCGAAAAGAGCTGTCTGGGTGATCAAGAAACCAGCGAAATGAGGCAGCATTTGGTTATCTTACAAGAACCAATATGCATACCTGCTCGGTCACAAATTATCACGACAGTCCCTTTGCGAGTGATGGAGTCTTCCTGGCCAACAGTTTACTCCCTACTGGGAAAGAAACAGTGCTAGTTGCCATACTCAACATTAACAATTTCCAAGTAGTCATCAACAGTTTATTATTACAACTGCTCCCTATACATGACTACGCCGTCATCCCAATAGGAGAACACACTGATACACAACACGTTCTCAAGCCGAATAAATCGCAAGCACAAACACCAGTGAGCTTCCCAAGGTGGAACAGAAGTCAAGCAAGACTTCTTTCTCCAGAATACCTAGAGATAAGCTACCAACGAGGCACAAGAGCCCTATACAAGACGCGTGCGAGCTCAGTAAGACCCGAATAGAGACAACAATGACTCCACCGTCCAGGAAAATATGTTATGAAATTTTTACATGGTCCCAGAGCCAAATCAGAGATGCGAGCGAGCTCCAGAAGCCGACAAGCAAAATGCAGCTGACTCCTCCATCCAATATACCTAGATGTAAGATAACCACAAAGATAAGGAGCGAAGCAACAGGTGCGTGTGAGCTCACTAAGACCTATTCTTAGGCAAAGACGACTCAACCACCCAGCAAAGTTAGTGTTAAGGAACAACAGTGGCCCAAGAGCCCCATCAACAGTGCGTGCGAGCTCAGTAAGACCTATTTAAAGGCAAAGTTGACTCCACAACTTAATAAAATTAGTACTAAGAATAAAAAGTGGCCCATGAGCCCTGTAAAAGACAAGTGCGAGATCCGTAAGACCTCATTGAAGGCAAAGTTGCCTCCACCGTCAAATAGTATTAAGAAAACCAATTTTTCAAGGCCCATAAGACAAAATACGAATGCGTGCGAGTAGTCGGACCAATCAAAAGTACCCATAAAACATGGTACTCCACCATTAAAACTGCAGGAAGCCAATTCCCTGCCATCTAGTAATGTAAGTAAAACCGATAGTAAGTACACAACTACACACAATGAGGAAAGAAACGCAAGCTTTTCGGAAAACACAGCTATCTTACAACACGTAAGAAACTTATTTCCGGATCATGAAGATCCCACACATACTCCGCGAGTCAACAGGCTAGACCAAGAGCTCAGCCTAGACCCAAATCTAAATGCGGAAGAAAAAGCTTCGATATCCGAACTCTGTTACGAGTACAACGATATCTTTTATCTGAAAGGTGACAAGCTAACATAAACAAATGCTATCACCCACAATATCCCTTTAATACAAAATCAAGCGCCCATAAACCAAAAGGCCTACAGATAACCAGAAACCCAGAGACAAGTAATCAACAAACAATTAAGAGAAATGATAGACAACGGGATAGTCCAAACTAGCAAAATCCCTTGGAATTCACCCTAATTAGTTGTCCCCAAAAAGGCGGGACCCGATGGTGAAAAAAGGTGGCGCGTCTTTGTCGACTTTCGAAAATTGAACGAAAAGACAATTGGCCACGCATTTCCGCTACCCGGAATCGAGGTTATTCTTGACCAATTAGGTCATGCCAGGTACTTTACCACTCTCGATTTGGCCGACGGCTATCACCATGTCTTAGTCGACAAAAAAAAATCGACATAATCCCGCTTTTAGTACTAATTACGGGCACTACGAATTTAAGCGTATGCCATTCGGACTCAAGGGAGCTCCCGCTACATTCCAACGCCTCATGAACTTCGTTCTGACAGGCCTACAAGGCCTCGAATGTTTCGTTTATCTTGACGACATCGTCATTTACGGGAAAAACCTAAATGACCACAACGATAAGCTTCGCAAAGTCTTCGACAAATTGAGAGAAAACAACCTCAGACTGCAGCCAGAGAAGTGCCAGTTCTTGAGACGAGAAGTTGTTTATTTAGGGCACAAATGCTCTAGCGAAGGTGCATTACTAGACCCTAGCAGAACGGCCTGCGTCCAAATATTCCCCGTTCCTAGAACAGTTAGGGAAGTTCAGTCCTTTTTGGGACTCGCCAATTACTATAGGAAGTTCAGTCCGGACTTCTCAAAAACTGTTCGTCCAATACGAATTTACTCCGCAAGGACGTAAAATTCACTTGGACCGGGAAATGCCAAGAAGCATTTCAAAGCATTCAAAATGCTCTATTCTCCCCACCACTTTTAATCTATCCAGATTTTTCTAAACCTTTCAATCTTACAACGGACGCCAGCAACAAAGCATTAGGCGCTGTGCTTTCACAAGGAGAAGTGGGAAAAGACCAGCCTATCGCCTATGCAAGCTGAGCGCTAAACAAATCCGAGAAAAACAACTCCACTATTGAAAAGGAGTTATTGGCTATAGTCTGGGCAAATAGAAATTTCCGATGCTACCGCCAAGGCAGGAAATTTACGGTCTATACTGACCACAAGCTTCTCAAAGGAGTCTTTAATGTTAATGACCCGATTTCCCGTTTGGTGAGATTTCACCATAAATTATCAGAATTCCATTATACCATCGAATACAAACCAGGGAAGTATAATACCAATGCGGATGCATTAAGCCGCATTCCACAAGTATTAAACGAAGAAACGAATATCTGCGTATAATCGTAGACGAAAATCCCAAAACATGGGATCAATTCCTACGAACCGCTGCATTCGTGTACAATAGCAGTGTACACGAGGATACTAAATCAACCCCAATGGATTGCCTTTACGGCTTCACAGCGGATGTCCCATCTAATTTAAATCGGGATCCTGAACCCGTTTACAACCACGAAAGTTATTACCACATGCTCAAATACAGACTCCAAAAATCGTGTGCCACGGCTCGTAAAAATCTCTTAGCCAGCAAACAACGCTCAAAGGCATATTAATACAAAACAGTCAGGCCTCTCACTTTCCACCTAGGAGACAAAGTCCTCCTCAAAAGTGAAAGCAGCAAACACAAACTGTCTGAAATCTGGGTTGACCCATATCTGGTAATCAATGTACCCAGTCCAACAAACACTACTATAAAAATAGGCAAGCGGCAGGTTGTCGCACACAACAACCGTTTGAAGCCCTATTATGAGTAGGATACTGGTACATATATCTTTAGAAAATAGGTTTCCATCATACAAAATTCTAAAATTAAATTAAGTGCTATTAGAATTACCACAAAACCTTCCAGTATGACTAATTGAGTAACGAAGCCTATCCTTCATTTTCTACAGTACATGAGTACATGAAGCACATATTGGTGTTAATATGCTGTTTCCATCTGGCAATTGGACAAATACAAACTGAACCCTACGCAATAAGTCCCCTGAACAATACAGGAATACTGTATGAGGACTTAGGAAAATTACAAGTCTACCATAGTACATGGAACATACTAACGGAGATCAATCTAATGGAACTGGACAACCAAACGCTTATGGCAGACCAGGCGGAACACTTAGTTCACCGACTATGTTCAAATCGCTCTCAAACGGATGAGATATGCCTGGTTCAACAAAAACACGTTCATTCTCTCTTGGAAAATATCAAGAGAAGAACAAGTGTCATTCGAGAAGTGGTCCCAAAATCAAGATCAACAAGATCTATCTTCGATGGAATAGGGAATGCAATGCACTGCCTATTTGGGACCATGGACCGCACTAATGAACAGAAAGTATACAGTCGACTCGAGGAGCTCGAAACAAATACAAAAGCACTAGCCGACCTGGAAAGACAGCAGTTCAGTGTAGTCAAAACTACACTACAGCAAATCCAAAAGCCATTGACATCTCTGCAGGAAAGAAAACGTCAAATAAACCTCCAGATAAATAGAATGCAAAATATAACAGGTGAATTACTGATGAGACAATTAAGGCAGGAAATAATTTCAAGCCTGACCTTACAAATTGTCGAGATTGAGTACAGGCAGCAAGCCTTACTCGACATAATAATCTCCAGTAAAAATCACCAGTTGCATCCGCTAGTTTAGTAGAGATATAACACAAGTCCCACGCTACTTGCCCAGATGCACAAAACTGTCTCTCCCTGTTATATCAGACAGCGGAAACAAAGGCTCGTGTAGTCCAAGACAAATTAGTTATTAGAATACGACTTCCGATTTTTAATCTACCACAAATGAAGTTGTATAGAGTACATACATAGTTTTCCCATACACATTAATAGAAAACAATCATTGGTACCCGATATACAGTACTCGCACGTAGTGCACCAGGTACAGACACAGGCTATTCTATTATTAAAACCACAAGATCTTAAAAGCTTTAAACAGATCACGCAATATTCCAAAGAGGACACTTACGTCACCAAGCTAAGCATTCCTGTAACAAAGGCAACAATGTCTAAAGAATGCCAAGAGAAACTGCTCTTTAATCCACTAAAGGAAGAGAAACAATGCCAATTCAGAGCACAAATACCTCCTAGAGACCTACTTATCAAATTAAGTAAACCCAATTCGTGGATATTCTCGTTGATAGAACCTACAGTTGTACACCTCCAGTGTACCCAACAATTCTTAACTTCAAAGATTGAAGGTCAAGGAATAATCACTATCAACCAATCCTGCCAATTACAAGTAGGATCCCAAATCCTACACTATGAGGCAGAGAATATCCAGCAATTGAGTCTCAAACAACCCACTTATTTCCCAAATATAACTCCATTAGAACAAATAGTGGATAAATATCTTAATGAAACCAAAAACAAAGTACAGTCTGAAAAAATACAGACAGAACAATATTCAGGAGATGACACTAACAGTATCATCCTAGAAGGTACCCAGTCATTAAAAGAACTGGACGAAAAATTAGAAAAAATAGTTCCTCATATCAGTCACCACCCTACACATGTCCTAGCGGCAACATCAGTATCCTTAACTGGTGTTGTCATCATATGTATGGTAGGGTACCTGGTCGCCAAATGGCTAGTCCCATTCATTAAAAATTATCGTCCACACAAATCTGAAAAACCCTAGAGGCGGAGGAACAAATCGAACAAATCGATATAATAGAACCTACCCCTTTCAAAAGGACCCGCACCCTGCCACCTACTAGGTCAGTGGAAGTGGTATAGTGCCACCACTTCAAACGGTCATAAGCATAATCACTGGTACTAGAATACAAAAAAAATAAATGTAAGCTGTTTCAACCCATAAAGAAATTAGTAATAATAGAAATAATAAAAACAGAAGGGGAGAGGACATACGTATATAATTATTAAAGCATAGATTTAAGGAAAAATAGTGTAACAAGAACATATATATACAAAACAAAAGCAAAGTAAAAGATATCCTCCCCCGCTATATATAAATAATAATAATAATAAACAGTACAAATAAGAATAAATAAGAACAGAACATAAAATTACAAATAAGGGTAATAAATATTATAACAAAACTAGCCTTACATAAAAATTAAATAACTACTAACTTGAACAAAGAACGTAACAGATATACAAGTGTAACACAAAAAAAAATATGTAAAATACAAAAAAAACAAACAGTAGAAATTATTAAGGTAATAAAGGAATAGGGTAGAATAGGAATAGATATTAAGAAGAATTAAAAAAAAAAAAAAATTAGGAAGATAACGAAAAAAAAAATTTAAATAGAAACTAAGACAATATGTAAACCAGAAAGCCTGTGCCAAACCGACCAATAGCCGAATCACCGATATAGCCCCAACAACAACTTCCCCTGAGAATTATTCCTTTTTAAAGAATAATCCTCTTTTTCGCAGGGGGAAGGATTGTTGTATACCTAAAAAGCGTTAAAAACGATAATTATAATTAATAATTATCATTTTTAAAAAAACATGGAAAATATTTGGTTTTCATAAATGGAAATAAGCTAATCATGCTTAAAACATGGTTAGCTTATCTCCTAACAAGGCGAAGAAATTGCCATCAGCAATTTCTTCAAATTCCTTGGCATATAATCAACATATTTTTCCCACAAAACGACTTGGGAAAAATAAAAGTTTTAAATTTCAACCCAAGTCATTTAAAAAAAAAACAGCCCCACGACAAATTTTACTTTCAGTAAGATTTGTCGTAAATACGATATGTATGTACATATATACATACATACATATCGGGCGCATAAAATTTTACGTCGGTGACGACTGAAACGATCAAGTCTTCACCAAAAAAAGCTCTTATAAGCAAATTGTCGCGAGCTGCATACATTGTGATCGCAACAATGTATGCACGATAGCAAGACGATGGTTGGATATTTATGAAAATATCAAATTTCAATTTCAACTATCGTCCGTCGCGATAATTCTGGGCATGTTTAAACATGCCCAGCGTAAAATAATTTTCTCAGGATATGAATGCTAATTAAGCACTTTCCTATCCTGAACCACAAGACTTACGATTGAAAAATCTAAGTCTCGACACAATCTTTTTTGGACGGTCGGGTTTTGAGCATTTTCTTGGACAAGAGTCGTTTTTTTTTTATAAGACTGGGGAACGATCGGCACGGCTCGAGGTTGAATAGTTAAAAGAAAGAAATTGTAAATTAAGTGTTAAATAGTTCCAAAAGAAAGAATTTGTGAATTAAGCGTGGTTGGATAGGTTAAAGAAAAAAAAACGTAGATTAAGTGAAAGGCGTGTGTGAAACTGTTTTAAAAGGAAAAATAAAATAATAATAAATAATAGTAAAAACAAGTGTACTAAATAATTGCACTCGGAGTTGTCTGAGAAACTTCTTGTTTGTGGACCCAAGTGAGAGCTACTTTGCCCCTTAAAAGAGATTACGCCCAAGGTACGTAACACCAGGTTGTTAGCTCGATGGCAGCATCTTCAAGTAAAGGTTCAGAGTATTTGGTCATGATGGCAAAACGAGTATCTTCAAAGCCTTCAGCATCGCGTTAAACGGAAAACATCTAGACCTAATGGAACAATGCTAATACTCAAGGGGGAGAACATGCCGCCGTTGATGTGGCGCCTAGGTCAAGCAGAAGATCAGGGAAGGGATGCTCACATAAGAACCTTAACGGTCCGAACTATGATAGGTCTTGTGAAACGAGCAATTGCACACTTTCTCTTACCTGTAGACGACGAAGATTCATCCAATGATTTGGGTGCTAGAACTTCCAAAGCGGCCGGTTTATGTTAAGTAGGACAAACCATTTTTTAAATAGTTCCTTTGTATTCATTTCAAACTACATAATTCAGTTATTCAATTCATTTCGTCTCTTTAAAAAATAATTAAGGTCCAAATTTTAACTGAAATATCATCCCATATTGTGATTTGCTTGCAACTTGCTTTTACTTCACTTCTGTTGTTGGTACTTCTATTTTGAATTATTATTTGGAATACTTGTCTGCAATCTATTGGTAGCCGCTATACAGTGAACAACTAAAGAAACATTAAATTGGCTTTTTGTCATACAATGTGTGGGATTATAATTTCTGTGAATATACTAGTGTGCTTGTTTTCGTCGTTTTACGTTTGGCATTTTACAAATCATTTGGAAAATTTCCTCAAAAAACCTCGAGAGAAATAACAGTCTCCAAATCCGCAGACTCTGATGATTTCTTGCCCCTGTTAATTAAAAGCTCTGCCTCTTCCTTGGCTAAACCTCTGCGCACACTATTCTACTTGTATTATTCGATAGAAAAATTCAAATTCTTGACCAATTAAAAAAAAGTTTTCGCAATTTATCATTAACTCCGGATTAGTGAAGTATCTAGAAACCAATCAACTCATCAATTATCATATATCAATAGTTTTGACTATCACAATACCCTTGATTTCGGTTACAACTTTGAAACACTTGAGGACTCCAGAGGGAATGCCACATCTGTCAATCGAGTTTCCATGATTACATTATGGATTAACGACCATGATAATATCCTCGCTTGGGGTAAAGCGAATCTCGTCGAATTCAATGCATGTAATTCTCAAAGCCCTCTCATCTCTATAAAACAAAATCATAACTTTTACACTCCCATTTCTTTTGATTGAGCACTCCTTTACGGTGACCGTCTTAATGCATTCTTAGCATTAATATTTCCTGTAAGTTAAACTGGACAGATCACATCTTCTGTGTTGCCGAAGAAGCATGTCTTTGATCTCTGAAGAGGTGTAAAAAATATTCAGCCCATCGGATACAGCGCTCCTTCACGAGTCCTACATCAGTCCTAGAAGGCATTCAATTCCCATATCTGGCCGAGGCTGGTCGCACAGTTTCAGCTTTTAGAGCCTTCAACCTCTTTGCCGATTTTGCAATAACTTGCCAGATCGACTCGCTCGAGTGCCGCCGTAATGCTGGATGCCTTTCGCTCCTTTCCATATGTCCTTCCTTGATGTGCTTTGCATCATAGGGTATCTTCTGAGCGTGGCATATTACTCAAATTTTCTTATCTTTTCCATGAAGTTGTACCTTTACTTCACCGGAGCAAAGCAAAGTTCCTTCAATCCACCAAAACAATCTTTTTTTTTCACTCAAAGATTAGGTCAGACTTCTAAACTTTTATTCAAAACATTCTTTAAAAGAGCACTGTTTTCTAAAATGAACAAAACAGAGCACCATTTCTTTTAAATATAAACACAAATTTCCAAATTTCCTTACCATTTCTATTTGTGATGACTGTTATGAGAGTCTCGTTTTTCTAAAGTTAAAAAGCTAACGCGAGGCGACCCCGATTAAATTCCCTGCACTTTTCTTTTTTCTTTTTCAGGTGCCCAGTTTATATGTTCAATCATCGGTCAGTTCAAAGCATGCATACTTGAAGGAAGAAATTTGTTAGTTTGTTGTTTAGTTGTTTAATTTGTACTGTGGATCGCTTTGGGATCTTCCACGAGAGTACGTACAGTAAGGTAGTGTAAATCAGAAGTTCTTTTACTCTGATGGAATGTAGATGAGCTCATGATACATGTATCGTGAACGACACAGCAAGTAATTTATTGTTCGTCGCAATGAAGATGGTGATAACAGGGTAGATGCTTACAATGCTTATATCGTAAGTTACTTGTTGATTGTTTTCGGTTCTTGTACCAAGACAATCTTAATCGAGACTCACAAAAGCGAAAGCTACTGGTAAAACAACACCATGCATATGATAATGAAAACTGATATCATTTAATTTATTTTGCACGATGTTTATACAAAATAATAGCTAGGGTCAATAATCATTACAGCACTAAATTATTGAAGTAAACGCATTGCTGACATACACAAAATTAGCGCATATACAAATTACTAAAGCGAATGACCTGTGCTGGTTGCGCGTTTTTATTTTCGTGTTTCAAGCCAATTTATGTGTTGTCAGCAAATGCCTTTATGCTTTCTAAGAGAAGGTCAATGATTTGCGAAATGCATTCAAATGAGTTGTCTTTGTTGATTTAATGAATATTAAGCTTAAAAAAAACGACTTAAGATTAAACACCCTCCACCGCCTTGAACATTGAGTTCAATATTATACATACTATTCTAATGTTAGGCATCGAAGGTTACGCTACACTCAGGATGACTTGTTTTTGGCTCGGTCTCGAATCTTCTGATTGATTTTCTTGGTGATGGCTTTGGTGGGTTTTTGATTCGTTGATAGATAGTCGCTCTGAATTTCCAAATGATGACGGTGCTTAAAGCAGCCACAAGCAGCAAAGCGGCATATGCTATAGTGTATTGATGAACATCATGTGCTTGAAGATGGGTCTTAGGTGGTAATTCGTTGTATAGCTGTTTAATCTGTTCCTTTATGGCATCTAGTCCTGCCCAATGTCTATGATAGTGATCTGTCTCGTTATCTTCTGATAGCAAATGTTGGGTGCCTATAACATCCGATAAATTTCCAGAGGGCGTATAGGAGAGTCGGGAAATTGATGGATAAATGCTATGTCCCTATATTGTTATCAGTTCTATGTTGATCATGCAATCGCCTTGAATTTTCAAAATTCCTGTTTTCTCCAGAATTGTTTGCGTGATGCTGTTTCCACAAACTACGTTAAGTGTGGTTTTGAACTTAAGAGCATAGATCCATTCATTTGGGTGATTCAACTGTATCCAGTGGGGTCCGTCTCCAATCCTTGAGACTTGAAAGGAGGGTGATTGCAGCAGGTGGGTAATTAGATCGACTTCACAGGAACTGATGTTTGACCCTCTTCGATATATTGGGTGTGGGTGTTTTTGTTTGCAGAGGTGCTGACCTTCAGCTATGATGGGGCAAGATTGAAGTTCGTATTCCGTTATCGGATAATATTGATGCCGATGCATATTTATTACCAAATATGGGGTTGATGGTTGAATTGTGAAGAAGGTGTTGTTGACCAATACTGGTACAGAGACAAGTTTGAATAATTCAAAGTCTTCAAGGGTCAGTAATGGTATTCTGAGGCGGAATATCAAGTGCCTTGTTGCTATTCTTGCTTCGATTGTCATAAAGTTGTAGAATTTTAATACGTCATCTTGGGTTACTGGAAGCCGTAACGACGATGGCTTGTGTTCCTTAATAGTTGTCAGCTCTCGTCTTAATTGAGGTGGTGAGATGTGGACTGATTTTTCCATGGTGAGTGTCGACGAGCACAGCTACAATCGAGGCTTGAATATGCTGGAAGCGTATGACGGATAAGGTAGCCTGCATTGTCAAAGATATGAATGCTTGTGACAGCCTTTCTTCTTTAAGTTCCTTTGTTAGACCGTTGACCTTTCTTGCGAGACTAGTGATATACCCCCCTAAGTTTTGAAAGTGCTTATCTATTATGTCCTGGTTTTTTTTCATCACATTTAATGTGGTACCTATCAGCGATGTTTGGTTCCTTATCAGAGCTGTCAGGTGCCCTTCATTTTGCTCTATGCCTTCAATGGTATCGGACATTTTATCTGCGTAGTTCGAATCCAATGCTCCGAAAAGTGCACTTGCGATGTTGCCCACAAAATTCAAGGCTCCTCTTTTTACTCTGGTGGTGGCATTACCTTTGGGCTGAAGTAGCTCATTGGTCTTTGATATATCTTCGATGAGGTTTCGAAAGTGGTCGACTGTACGTAAACAGCTGTCCCTGTCTGTCATCAAATGACAGATGTAATTTAATGTCTGTGTTGAATTTGCAAGTATCTCGAACTCACTCCAATAGTGCTGGGTGTCGTAGTAAGCAATTACATTCCACTCGCTTGAGATAATGTTTGTAACACCCAAATTTTCAAAGTATATTCCTGGCTGGGAGTGGAATGGACTCAATTCAACGGGACTACCATGTGTCAGTGGTAATAAAAGGCACGTTAGTAGTAATGTGGCTACCGCTGAGCCTGGTGACCTGCGAGCCTTTTCCTTCGGGGACGAGTATGTGTCCGATGACTATAATTGCCATCGGTATGCTGCGAAGTAGATATAGTTTGTTGTTATCGTTTATGGGTACTTGTCAATTTGTAGTGATCTAGATTCATCAATTTAGTACTGTGCTGGTTTCTGACAATGGACAACAGTTCTGTGGCTTCCTCTAAATCGTAGTCCCTTTCGACAAGTAATGGCGCAAGCTTATGTATAGGCCGACGTAGCATCCTACTGGAGGTTGTAATATTAGCTACTCGAACCAGGCCATCATTTCCATGGTGAATTTTAATTATTCGACATAACGGCCATTTTAATGCCGGTATATTGTCTTCTTTTATAAGTTCCATAGTGCCAAGTTGAACATTTTGGAAGCGTTCCTTCCATTTATATCTATGTTGCATCTGATTCAAGTATTCGCCCGACCATCTTCTCCAGAACTCATTTTTGATATGTGTAACGAGTTTCCATCGTGTAATAAGGTTTACATTAAGTGGTTTGGTGTCGGCATCTATCATACCAACAAGTGGTTCTCCGATGAGGAAGTGTTCTGGAGTCAAGGCGTTGAGATCCTTAGGATCATAGGACATTGGTGTGATTGATCTGGAATTTAAACTGCCTCAATTTCGACAATAGTTGTTTCGAGTTCTTCATATGTTAGTGAAGCGGTTGCTAACGTGCGTTGGAGAAGATGTTTAGCTGACTTTACCGCAGCTTCTCAGATCCTTCCAAAATCCGGTGCTCGAGGGGGAATGAAGTGAAAATCGATGTTCTTCGTACTACATATTCTTGTTATCTTTTCTATTGTAGTTTTAGATCCAATCTTGCACCCACAAAGTTAGTCGCATTATCACAGTAAATGTTTGCGCAGTGACCTCGTCTACCCATAAAGCGTTTATGTGCCCCAAGGAAGCCTTGTGTTTTTAAATCGGTGACTAGTTCAATGTGAGTTGCCTTGGTAGCAAAACAACAGAATACTGCTATGTAAGACTTCGGTGGCCTTTTTCCTCTGATCCATACTGGTCCGCAAAAATCTACTCCTGAATTGATGAACGGTCTTGCTGGCTGAACTCTATCGGCAGGCAAATTGCCCATTTAATGTGACAATAATTTGGGCTCTGCCTTTGCACATCGTACACAATTCTTTACTATGGATCGCACCAGATTTTTGACTTTTATTGGCCAAAATTGTTGTCTCGCGATTGACAACAGCGCCTGTGATCCCACATGATAGTTATCTTTATGTAGCTCGCTTAGCAGTAATTTTGTGAAAGGATGTGTGTATGGCAACAATATTTGATGTTTGGCGTCATATGAAAGATTTAAGGCTTCAAGTCGGCCTCCAACTCTGATGAATCCTCGAGTGTCTATGAATGGGGTGAGACTGCTAAGAGAGCTGTTTTTGTTCACTTCTGCAAAGCGTTTTAGATGGTCGAGATCATCTTTGAACTCTTGCTCTGGAATGTGCCTTATTATAGCTACTTGAGCTTCGTTGTTTTCGTGTATGGAGAGTGATTTACCCGTACTACTTGCTTGTTGTTGATTGCGATGTCTCATGATATTTATAAAGCGTGCAATATAAGCAGGCGTGTTACGTAACTTCCTGAACGAATTTCCATGATCGATTTTATCGATTATGGATGTTGAATCTTCGGCTGCTGAGGCTGATAACGTGAACCCCTTCTTCTCTAACTTGCGTTCATCTGTTTTCAGCTATGGTGGTGGCCAAAGGTCTTCAGTGCCATGTAGAAAGGTGGGGCCGTAAAAGCATAGTGTGGAACCTTCGAGTTTTTTCGGGCTCGATTCCTCGGGAAAGAATGTCAGCAGGGTTGTCCTTAGAACCCACGTGGCGCCATTGCGTGGAAACGCTTACGTCCTGGATACTTGAGACTCTATTTGCAACGAAAGTATGAAAGTGTGATGATGAAGAATTTAGCCATGCTAGGACTATTTCGGAATCAGACCATAGGAATACAAGGTCTTTCCTCATTCGTAAGTCTCTTTGGATGCGATTAGCCAGCTCCGCTGCCAATTTAGCTGCACAAAACTCTAGTCGAGGTAATGTGGTTTGTTTCATTGGAGCTATCCTAGATTTAGCGCATAATAGGCGCACTATAATAATGTTGTCCTTATCTATGGATGTTATATATGCAGCTGGACCGTATTCTTCTCAGAAGCATATGCGAAGACGTGAATTTGCACTACTTTGGGGATTCTATGAGAAAATACATGCCTTGGAAAATTTATGTTTCTCAGTAACTTTAGACCTGATCGAAACTTAATCCATGACGTATGTAATTCTTGGGGTAACGCTGTATCCCAATCAATTTTGAGTGTCCACAGCCTTTGAAGAAATAATTTAGCATTCACCACAACTGGAGCCATAATACCTAATGAGTCATATAGGTGAGCAATATCCGAATACGTTGTTCGCCTTGTCACCTTACATGATTCAATTTGTGCAGCCTTTACACGGAGAGAGTCAGCCTTAGGAAGCCAGATAAGACCGACCGTTTTAATGTGTTCGTCCAATTTATTGTTGAAATCTAGTTGGAGATATTGATCTATTTTAGGTATGCTCTGCAGCAGGCGCTGGTGATTTGCACACCATGTTCTTAATTTAAAGCCAGATGTACTAAGTATCGATTGGAGCTGAGTTTGGATATCAAGAGCTGCTGATAAGGAGTCTGCAGCGGTGACAACATCATTCATGTAGAAGGCACGTTTGAATACTTCCGACCCCACAGGATAAGTCTGAGCTTGATCTGCCAATCTTTGAAGACATTTAGTGGCTAGGTATGGCGCACACGTCGTTCCGTACGTTACCGTTGACAGTTGATAGACCTTAAGCGATTCACGAAGATCAGGCCTCCACCAAATTAGTTGATATTTACTATAGGATTCTTCAACTTCTATTTGCCGATGCATTTTCTCGATATCAGCAGTAAATACGAATCGTGGTAATCGAAAACATAAAAGAATGGAAAAGACGTCATCCTGTATAGTTGGACCCGTACATAGTATGTCATTTAAGGATATGCTCTTCGATTTTCTTGCTGAAGCGTCTATTACCACTCTAAGTGTTGTGGTGCTGCTATCCGGCTTCATGACACAATGATGAGGCAAGAAATAGTATGGTGCCTTAATGATGTTGATGTTGATTTCCCGCATATGACCCAAGCGAAAATACTCCTCCATAAATTCCACATATTGTGTTTTAACCACCTCATTATTGGCTAACTTTCGTTCCAATGATCTAAATCTTTGCAAAGCAATGTCTTTCGATTCCCCTAATCTAGTAGGCTGAACTAGAAATGGGAGACTTACGATAAAACGTCCACATAAACTTCTTCTTGTGTTTTGATTGAAGTGTATCTCACACCGTTTCTCTGCCGTAGTGAAATTCGTGGAAGACCCTTCAGTCTCTTCCAACTTCCAAAAACGCTCAATTTGCTGATCTAATCTTTCATCTTCGCTGCATATTCCAGAGATTGCGTCAGATTGAGACATATTATTGATCTTCCCTGCCACAGTCCAACCTAAAACAGTGTTTTGAAGTGTTGGTAACATTTCCCCCAACTTTATCTGGCCAATTGACAAGAGTGAATAGTAAATCTCTGCACCAATCAACAGATCAATAGACCCAGGCCGATCAAAGGTTGGATCAGCTAACGCGATGTTTTGAGGTATTGAAGTATCTATTGACTTAGTGGGTTGAACTGAAATGATTTTTGATAGCACATGGGCTTCCAGTCTTGTAGTAAAGTTATTTATTCTAGAGTGCAGCAGTACGTTCAGCCGACTATGCGATTGCTGTCTCCGCTGACCAATGCCCTCAATGTGTAATTGCTCTGGAAACTCTGTTAATTCTAATTGTTTTGCCATCTTCTCGGTCATGAAGTTCAACTGAGAGCCTGAGTCTAAGATGGCTCTACATTCCACTTTTTTACCTCTGCTGTTAATTAGATTAACGACTGCTGTGCTGAGGAGAATATAGCCCTTCAATGACTGAGCTGTTTTCATTGTCAACGATATTGATTGCTCGTGTGCCTGATTGAAATGTATTGATGATAATTTGTTGCTTGTTGGGTGTGCAGAAGTAACTTGACTCTGAAGATTTTTGGTTTGCGTATATGATGATCCGAATTTGTAAAAGGCGTTATCAGTATGCAATAAGGTTCTATTTCTTTTTGAATACTTGGTGCATGCTCGGGCTGTACAAGTATCGACCCGGTGACCTGTATTGAGACAGTTGAAGCACACAATGACTCCTTTCACATGAGCAATGCGCTTGAGTATAGTTAATTCTTGAAATCTCCGACATGCAAACAGCTGATGATTACCTTTGCACATTGTGCAAACTGATCCGTTGATCACTGTTGAAGTAAAAGTCCTTGAGAGACCTATTCTACGGTTATAATCTTCAGTGGGTTTACCTTTGTTTCCTAGGGTCACTAATGACTGAAATCGCGTTTCTAAAAACACTAAGAAGCTCTTCATAGATTGCAGTGCTCTGGGCTGGGCCAAAGATTGCTCGTAAAGCGTGTGTGTAGTGCGGTCCAGTCTCTTTATTAATAGATGATGTAAAGGTGGATCCCAATGGCTGATGTTTATTCCCAAGTTTTCTAAGCCGAGTAGGCCTTCCTGGGTTGTGTCATGCAGGACCTTTATGGCAGAAGAACTTTCGTTGGTTATACTGGTCTGCGACAGCAGTCTATTTAATAGTGCAGTTACCAATAACCTAGGGTTCTCGTACCTTTCGGTGATAATCTTCCACGCAGCAGAGTAATTTGTATCAGAAATAGTAAGATGTCGCACTAATTTCTCGGCTTCGCCTGATAAGCTGCTTTTGAGATACCACATCTTTTGGCACTCCGACATTGTCTACTTGTGCACTACTTCAGTGAAAAGATCATGAAATTGCCGCCAGTTCAAGTAATCGCCATCAAAACGTTGCAGAACAATTTTAGGCAGTTTCATCACAGAATTTGTACTTACATCTGTCTTATGGTCATTGCTCTTACTACCGACATCATTGTATAGTTGTGCCAAAGTATTTTGAACTTCTTCCACTAAACTGAAGTACTCCTCTGCATCATAAGTTATTATTGTGGGATCATTGACACTATCCCAGATTTTGTAGTGGAGCCTTTGAACATCATGTAAGTATTGTTCTATTGTTTTGATCTTAAACTGGCACAATTGCTCTGTATAATCTTCCTTGATTATAGCTAATCCTGATACTGTTTTACGCAATACATCTAAAACAGATCGTTGTTTATGTAAAATTCCGTAGATGCTTGCACCAAAATTCTCATTCTTATTTTGTGTATGGGTGGATTGCGTTGTTGCTAGATTATCTTCACTATTAATATCTTTCAATGCCTTATCCGCTTTATCGATTGGTTCACGCTTCTCAAACAAAGACAATTCATTTGCATGCATTTCACAAATCATTGATGATCAAATCAAATGATCACGTCGTGGTCACCAATGTAAAAAAGTTCTTTTACTCTGATGGAATGTAGATGAGCTCACGATACATGTATCGTGAACGAATTTGTTGGAGCTGTGTCCGGTTCTTGTATCGACACAGCAAGTAATTTATTGTTCGTCGCAATGACGATGGTGATAACAATGATGATGCTTACGATGCTTGTATCGTAAGTTACTTGTTGATTGTTTTCGGTTCTTGTACCAAGACAATCTTAATCGAGACTCACAAAAGCGAAAGCTACTGGTAAAACAACACCTTGTATATGATAATGAAAGCCGATATCATTTAATTTATTTTGCACGATATTTATACAAACTTAAAGCTAGGGTCAATAAATTATTGAAGAAAACGCATTGCTGACATACACAAAATTAGCGCATTTACAAATTACTAAAGCGAATGACCTGTGTTGGTTGCGCGTTTTTATTTTCGTGTTACAAGCCAATTTATGTGTTGTCAGCGAATGCTTTCTACGAGAAGATCAATGATTTGTGAAATGCATGCAAATGAATTGTCATTGTTAATTTAATGAATATTAAGCTTGAAAAAACGATTTAAGATTAAACAGTGCTTATGTGGCTAGTATGCTTGGTCAGCTATAAGATCCAAAGCCTATCCAGACTTGAATACGGGCATATCTTAACCTTCACGTGGTCCCCCCTGACAGCGCCCATAAGGATTGTATTACATGTATATGACAAGTACAATTCTTTTAGACGTTGCTAATAAGATCTATGCCCGAACGGAGTTGCCAGTACCGTTACAAAATGGATATCTTGCATGAAGATAGACACTGGGAGTATTCATAGTCCCTTGATCATGCTTTACGAAAGCCATATCAAATGGGTAGCCCGACATTGGCTAACTTGGCACCACGGGGTTAGAGCCCTGGATAATAGGATTTATCCACCTCAACTTGGGATATCCCCTTTTTGCGAGCATCGTGGGGGCTGTGGTGAAAGGTGCCGTGACCCTAGATCGGCAGAGATTGGATAGGTCTCTCTTCGCCCAGTAAGTTTATGTCATGTCATGCTCTATTGGCCCACTGGTACTCATTGTTACGACGTGAGGCCGTTGATTGTCGATAACAATCCCCCAATGATGAATGCCGTGAGATTAAGCCATACTGGGCAGGTGCTCACGTAAAACCACAAGGAACTTACTGACCCCGCAGTTATATTAAAAACTGCCATAGTTTGCGTATTTGCAATTTCCAATATCAGCTCGAGGCCAACAAACTGGCAGCGCAATATTTCTCTTCTAATTTTCCTAATGTCGACCATGCATTTCATTCTTTCGATCATACGGTGTGCCACCGTGAAATTTGATCGGTTGTTTACTTAGGTAAAGGATGGAAATGCAAGGTTGAACGGGCCGCGCATATATTGCGAGTTTTTCTGTTTGATTTTTTTGTTCGTTCTACCTGCAGAGTTCATGTAGAATATAAAGAAAGATGAACGAACCGGTGATGCTATACATTTCACCAATTTGCATGATCTTAAGTTGCAAGAACTTTTGATGCAATTAAATGATAATTTAGGTATATGCATGCACATAGTTTTACGAGATTGCCAGATTTTGGGAATCTGTACCCTTACACTACTGTTACTTACAAGGTCTGTATTGCATCTTTTCCATTTTTAATTCCTGTATTTTGCAAAGATAGAATTTATGAGGAATTCGTGAATATGAACAAAATATATTTCCCTATTACTATTACTAACTGAAATGGTTGATGTGGAAGTGTTACATTTCCACCATTTACAAATCAAAACAATAGATGGACGTTGAGCAACTTTCATCGTTGAGAGTGGTAGCCTATCTGTTCGACCCGAATCTTTTAATTGATAAATTTTGTGCATTTGAAACTTGCGGGTGATGGCGAGGTGCCTATGACCCGAATCACAACCATAAGATAAGAACATCGATGTATGGCCATATGCAGTATATCGATATGCTACAGATTCGACCCTGAAAATCAAAAATACTTTAATTTTATATCAATTCCAATTTAAAATTTTTAAATGCATTGAAAAATGCATTTTCATGCTGAAATAAAAATGCAATTTAGCGTCAATTGCATTTTTTATCAGCGGCATATTCCGTTCTCACTACATGCAGTACTAAATACATACATATATCATCTCAATTCCGCCAAATTACCTGCATGTACATACAAACAGTTTTTGTTTAAATTAATCAAATCTAATTGTATGTGCATACATATATATTCCGTTGACTTAAAATAATTATACTCCGACAACACACAAGTACATATCGAATTTTATTTTATTATTTGATGCGTATAACATGCACCTGAACGTTTTTGTGCTTTCTCACGTATGGTTTTCAACAACGTGGGAAAGTAAAAAAGAATAAAAAAGATTTTGGAAACCTGCGCTAAAAGATCTCAAAAAGAGAGCGCAAATATATCGATCGGATAAGTAAAAGTGAATTTTTTTTCTGGGAAAATTTTTAATTTGAAGTGATTGTTGTTCCTTTAAGGAAGAAAAAGTGTAATTAGAAAATATACAAGAAATGTGAAAAGCTTAATTATTAGGTGTGAGTTGATAATTATAATAAAAAAGCAATGTTAACTTTTATACCACAGCTGTAACTTAATTTATTTTGTGACCTAATCCCTTTCGGCGGCCGTTTCTTCTCAATAAAATAGAGGAGCACGAGCGCCAATGCCAAAGCAGAGTAAATTTGAACATTTGATCTGTTTCCAGCTTGTACCGTTTTGCTTTTGATTGGACTGCCTACATTAAATCCGTACATACCATCTGCTGGCTCTTCCCATGTATATCAGCTTTTCTGGATGTTATTGTATCTTTTGGACTGAAAGAGTCCAGCTCTAACTGAGTTAAACATGGGTTTAATAAGTACTATTTGACCTTGATTACCAGGGCTGGGCACAAAGGTAAAGAGACATAGTCTTCCAAAGCATCACATACCTATTTTCATAATTTTTTGTCCGTAAACTCTTTTGTTTGTAATATCATTTATTCCTGAAACAAGTTTTTCTTTGTAAGATCATTTGTCAGCAAATCATTTGTTCGTAAAGTAACTGAAATTTCTGTGTACTAGTGTACTGTAGAAGGGGTGCCGGTTTTAAAGAATAACTCAGTTTTTTAGTTCAACATATAAAACTTTATTTCCTGTGTCCTATAATTCAGTTCTCTTACGTCTAATAGCACAATTATTCACTTCAAACTTAATACTATGTTTAAAAATGCAATAAAATTACATAAAATTTAATAAGTAACGAATTCAATTAAAACTTCGTTTTTTAAAAATTCATAAAATAAATTGTGGCAGTGTAGCTGCCCTTGCTCCTTTTTGGTATTTTCTTACTCCTATAAGGAAGAAGAATATATGTATATGTCATTGCCGTGACAGTGTGCATAAAATTATATGGTGCCGAAGGTGAAGTATACTGCTGCGTGTGGGCAGTAGTTTCGTTCACATAGAAATCTTTTGGATAAGTAGCAATTTGTACTGCTGATACGAGTGCGTTGGTTGCGGTGTAGCACGTATGAATTTGTTACTTGGATGCACTTTTGTTTGGTGCTGCTGCGTGTACGTATGAAGGGAGTAGCGATAATGGATCTGTTTTGCGTGCGACTTGTTTTGTTGCAATGTGTGTGCAGAAGAGATGGAGCAATATTAAATTTGCATTTATGTGCCGTATGCTGCAGCGTCTGTGCAGGAGGGTAGCACTTGTGACGTTTCTCGTGTGCGTTCCTTTAGGTGCAACAAAAGGACTGCTGCTACGTGTGGAATGCAATAATGGCACTTGTGACGTTTTGTCGTGTGAGCTTTAATGAGTGCAGAGAATTGAGCTGCTACGTGTGGGACTGCAGTAATATAATATAATATCTCAGAATTGACTTTTGTATTTGATCGTTCCAGACTTAACCTCTGGTAGTAGAGCAGGGCTAACTTTTGTATAAAGGTAACCTAGATTCTGAATTGGTCAGCATTAACTGCTATATAGAATTGCTTGAGTTACCCTCAATTTGTACAATTTTTAGGATTAACTCCTAGTTGAGGTAATTTGAGTCAACCTCAATTAGAGTGGTATTTAGAATCAACTCCCGTATGTGGGATTGATTTAACTTCAAATTATTGGGTAGCCAGAATCAACTTATGTTTTTCGGAATCAGAATTACCCTCTGAGTTAGGTTATGATTTTTGCTCAGAATAGGCTCTAAGACTTTTGGATGTGATCAGAATAACTCTGATTGTGGTAATGGGTAATTCCGCTACGGCTCGCCGAGCCGATCATGTGCTGTACTGCTCATGGTGTTGCTCTGATAACGCTCGTGTTTATTAATGTCAAATGGATATGTAAGTATCCACTGCAGTACGTGTATTTTAGGACTAGAATATAGAGATTAAGTAAGTAAGTAAGTACACAAAATCAAATTTTATAACTATACTTGCCTAACAAATGATTTCCCACGTAAATTTTAACCAGATTCACATTGTTGCAAATTTGTAAACTTCGTTCGACAGGTGAAAATACATTTGTCTTTTTCTTAAATATAATTCTGACCTACTTCACGATACACTGAGAAAATCTTCGCTCGTGCACTAAAATTCGTGTGTATCAACACTTCCTGTTGTTTCTGTAATCTACGATTTTAGGTGAGTTTGTTGCTAATTAGCTTATTTTTATAGTTTTTTTTTAATAATATTTTGTTATTTTTAGCTTGTGGGCATCATCGAGGGAATCTTGTGATACTTGTAGTAGGAAAAAGTAGTATTGAAGCAGCTTAATAATTAGAAAAGTGTTTAAGTTGATTTATATTTGAATTTGATTCTCTGCTGTTTTTTTGTTTATTTTTCGGAAATCATTGAACGGGATGCATCGAGGAATTTGTAGGTCGATGGTGGACCGAACAGTAACTTTTTCCTAGCAATACTGTAAGACACATACACCTTTCTTCGTGAAACTTTTCTTCATATAAGATTTCCTCTATCCGATATATTAAGATAGCTATTATTATAGCAGTTTTCTGGTGCTTATTTTCCTGACTGCAAGCAAGAAAGTAGGTATGGTAATATTTTATATATGTGTGTGTGTAACTATAATTTTCTTTATAATGGAAAGATCTGGAGCTATTTCGTTGGCAGCACATACACACAATTATTGACAAGCATAAAAGCAGCTGTTATCTGTACAAAATCTCGTAGCAGCTTTTTCTTGATGTGGCTAAATTTGACAGTTCACAAAGCTTTCTTTTCTACGCTGTCGAAGCAGCTATAACTAAAATATTGAACACACCCTAAATAAATTTGCGAAAAAGCAAATTTATCACAAAAGTGTTTTACGAATAAAAACTTATGGAAAAATGAGTGAAACCAATCAGGGATTCTCCTTCAGTCATTAATTGCGCGGCATGAATTGATCAGAAGATTTATAACTCTTCCTGCATAGTACTTAGTACGCCGAGACTAGTGTCCCAATATTGAAAGATATACATTGATTGCGTAATGTAATCTCGGAACAAAAACCATTTTTTTTGTACTAGTAGTTACCTTAGCCAGAAGTTATGGAAATTGGTTGCGCTAGAAATGTACTCGTATTACAGCACTAGAAGCCAATAAGTCCACATATCAATAATATTGCAGCGATTGTGATTTCTGTATTAGAGGTAAACGTAAATATGTTTTTCAGGTGATCGAAAGTTAAATTAGAGCCGAGAGTGAAACAGTTATTTAAGGGTGCTTAAGACTCTATAGCTATAGGAAATTAATCCACAAATTTCTAAAAGGTATGTGGTTAGCTTTAGTTATAGTAAGTACGTAGGTAGGTGCATGAAAAATAAATATTGATAAGTGCCACATTAACACTACAATCAAGCAACACCCAATAAGTTGATTGTAATGTAATTATAACTCAATCTACTCAGATGCGAATGAATAGTGAATCTTTTTCCTTGAGTGCAAGTCGCAAGGTATTTCAATCGTAGTTTATTTTTATATGGGATGCTGGGATGTTATTAAATTATAAATAAATTCCGAAGTATTCGCTTCCCCAGTTAGCTAAATCTATTATTTCCGAATTAAGCTATAAATTTGTACTTCTCATAAGAAGCAAGGTATAATCGGAACTAAGTGTTTACTTAGAATTTGTTTCTTTTTTTTATGTCTTAAAAGTTAAAATGTAGATTATAGTACTTTATCCTGATTTGCATATTCCTCCGCTAGTTCAAATCTATATTTACCCACTCGTTGGTGAATACAAATAACCTATGGTGAGGGGACGAGATGTAACTTTGTTAATTAAATGTTATTCGTGAAAAGAGAAGGGAAAAAAGAAACAAAATTTGAACTAACGCCATTTATAAACAGTTAAACATTTAAGTGATCACGCTAATTTTTAAATTTATATTTTGCCATTTAACCATCCAAAATTCCCTATTTGAAGCATTCTGGCTCTCTTATCAATATTCCTTATTACAAGTTCAAGTCTTATACTAATAGTCCAGTCATCTGCAATCGGCTTGGTGTGAACATTGTTGGTAATTGTTGAGGATCATCGAGGAAATTATAATAGGAGCATTTAATTATTGTTATTGAGTTGAAGCATGAAATTTAATTCAGTACAGCCCTCATGGATATGATACGCATGAAGTTGCCTATTAGGTTAGTTCTATGAGTCTTCTTATATAATATTTCAATTACATTGAAAAATATAGTAATTAATTTGAACTTAAATTCTGTTGCTCGTTATTGTTAAATTTTAGTTTCCTTGTATTGTATTTACATGCATACGAAATAGTCACGATAAAAGGATCAGTGAAATAGGACTTTGCGTAGACATAATGATAGGTTGCCTTTTGTAATGTGAAATCGTGTTCAGCTGAATGCTGGATGAAAAATATCAAGGTACCTGGGTATGTTATTTGGCTTAAAGAATTCAAAATCCGGATACTTTTATGAAATTGTTAAAATCTGGTTGCTTTATTATAGCGTAAAGTTATTTTTTCGTGGAACATTGTTGCAATTAGAGCTGTGGAAACAACTTATATGAATTCAGAATTCTTCTCATAAATGCTGTGAGGTCTACAGCTTCTTCAGTCATGGAGTTGGTAGTGTTTTACTTAATTCGATTTTTTTGCAGTTTTGCCATATTCGAACCATCCTCTTCGGTAATTGCTGCCATTGAGTTGGTCTTATCCGCTTCCAATACTCTCATCTGACACTTCAACGATGTTGGTTTGTATTAAATCATTGGATAATTGGGGTTAATTGTGATAATTTTGGATTTTGTTAAAGATTCATTTTAAATTTTAATTTTTGAATCATTTTCTATTGTATAGTTTTAATTTATTTCTTTTTTTAAGTGCTCCATATTCTTAAATTTTTTTTAATTCACTAAGCTCCTTATATCTTGTAGTAAGTTCAGACCTGAATTTTTCATTATTCTCACTTGTAGTAGGATTAGTTGATGGACTGAGTGCATTTTTCTTATTTTAAGTGTTCTGTAGAATTCCGAATTTGAGATTATAAGTCATTGCATCAAAACTAAATAAAACGTTGTTGTCATTCCGAATTAAATCATATACAAAAGTAATTGCCGCTGCAGGTAGAGAGTAGGAAAAAAGCAAACAATTTTGAGGAAAGTTGGCAACCAGTGAATTGCAGCAAAGTGTTTTGTTGTGTTGTTGCTATCCTTATTACCTAAAAATGTCGTATAACGTCATTGCCGCCTGTTCTGCAGACGTGGATATTAAATAAGAATGCTCTGTCGCAGAATGGACCCTGACATATATAATAATTGTGATTTAGGGTGGTCAAGGACATTAGAAATTGCTAATTTACCTGAAGGTACCTTACTCCAGCAATTATTTTATCAAGTGTGGTAGATCGTTGGAAGGGGTTATGCCTACATGGTAGTCAGTGCCCGTGTCTTAAAAAAAACAACATCTGTACACTATGTGCGAAACTTTTTGAAGTTCTCCGTCATTGCTGATCATAGAATTTGAGATTTCGTTATTATTCTAACGATTGACCTAATGACTATGTAATTATTAATGAATCCGCTAGAAATCATCATGCGGTTTGATAAGCAGATAAAAAACAAATTTTTTTGACCCGTAAGTTACCAAAAATGAATTTCGAAGTTTTATGATTATCCCGGGATTCATGAATTTATTCATTACTTGGACTAAGTTGGTACTCCAAATATCGCCGTTATTAACCTTCGGATGGCAAGCGGGGGGACC
Source organism: Dioctria linearis (assembly GCA_963930735.1). Classification (NCBI taxonomy): domain Eukaryota; kingdom Metazoa; phylum Arthropoda; class Insecta; order Diptera; family Asilidae; genus Dioctria; species Dioctria linearis. The sequence goes on from OZ005742.1 coordinate 222,254,268, forward strand.
CATCACCCCACCACTTGAGAAAAGTTCTAATAGTTTTTGTTTCTGTTGTTATCTCTATGTTTCGCTCTGTCTATTCTCTAATTGGTGCGAGCGTAATCAGTTGCACAGCTCAACGCGTCGTGGTAGGGTCGTTGTTTTTGTAATATTGACTATGCCGGGGTTGCCAGTCACCCCAGTTGCTATTTACGTACCTGTTTTGTTTGGGTATTGATAAGATACATGCTTGTTTTTTAGGCTAAAATGGCTTCACTTTCGTATAATCAAATTGAAAGCTATTAGCAAAGAATTTCCGCAGCAATTATTGAAAACAACTGGCGTTACAATTGGCGGAGCCGTCTATGACGCTTCGTTTGACTAGAATCTGCCACGAGAATTAGTGAGTACAATACGGGATGTTCTAAATATGAATCAGGAACCTGCTGGAGACGAACCCCTGGTGAAATTACAGAAGCAGACAAGATGTGCAACATGTCCAAGAAAACGAGACAAAAAACTTAAAACCTTTTGTGTAAAATGCAAATTGCCTGCATGCTCTGAACATCGTATGGATATTTGCCTTAACTGCATTTCATAAAGAAAATTTTATTTTAGAATTATAAAAACAGTGAAAATAAGACTTTTTATAATTTGTAATAAAACAGGCTACTTGGTCTGATAATAAAAACATGTGAATTTTCATTACAACATTGTTCTATTTGCAATTGAAAGTGGTGGGGTTACGCACCACCCCTGTTGCTATTTACGTAGAAGAAAAAAGCCTTGCATGCCGAGGGTTAAGAGCTCAATACCTCCAGTGTTTACTAAAGGAAGTACGAAGACTTTAACCTATTAATAAAATGTCACTGAATGATGAAGATTAAGATACAATAGAAATCGTGAATTCCAAACTAGCTAGTTTAGGCTAAAGGCTCACTATATGAGTCCCTTGCAGAAGTATTTAGCAGATTTGGTATAGGATATAATAGTATCGTGTCAACATATAGCTAGCGTGAGGGGATAAAGGGAGAGGTAACCGGTTACATATAAATTAAGATAAGTACACCAAGTATATCCTAGTGTTTATTTTAACTAAAATTTGACTAAGCATGCTCAATGATATCCTCTAGTAATTATTGAAGGCTTACTGCTAATTATACCTCATAACTCAGCTCATATTATAAAAAATATCATGGCTCACGAGTACATAATTACCATTATCAGCCATTTTCTCAATGTTACAAAACCACTAAGTCAATGTCTTATAAATGGTAATGAATGGTATATATACAAAACAAAAATATACTTATGAAATATATATATGTAGGTCACGTCCCCACAAGATTCACCCTTTTTTTTCATATAATCAAAGGCACGCAGACTCAGCTAAATTATTCATTCCTCCACCGGAAAAAACTGTTCTGAAAAACAAAAGTATCAAATAACGTTTTAATCATTCCCACACACGCGTTTTGCAGAAGTAAGCATTTTTACTTACTCGAAGACAAAAAATCTAAAACCTAATGAAAAGTTCAAATTAATAAGAAAGTCATTCTGTTTTAAATTTACTTATTAGTCGGTCGTAGTCGTAAAAGTTTTATTTTTATTAAACGTTTAAAATCAAAGTTGTGTTTTTTTTCTCTGTTATAATTCTTTTTTTTTATTTATCTTGTAAAAAAGGTAAAATTCTAAAAGTGGCGCAGTCGGTAGGATGTTCACGAAAGGACATCCAGTGCAAAAGAAAAATAATAGAAATAAATTTATTATTCGGTGGAAATGCTGTTAAAATAATTCTGTGCGATACAAATTTTTTTTAACAACATTTTTCATTTCCGAAGTGAAACATGAAATTTGTTAATAAAATTTGTAAGTATTTGCCATCCTTTCGGAGTACGTGTAAAGTGGAACTGAAAATTCCAATAATAAAACACGGTTAATTTTAATTATTTAACTCCACGAACCTGAAAGAAAAGAAAGAAAACGTTTTATAATAAAACAAAATAAATTAATCAAATAACTCTATTAATCAATTAAGCAAACAAACAACATAAATTAATTGTTGGCGAAATTCTGAAATCAAAAGTAAATGGTCAAAAATTTACAAGAGTGGAGAATAAAATCAGGAAAAATAAAACAAAAGATCAGCGACATCGACTAATGAACAACAACAGGCCGTTGCCGCCAGTGGAACAGAATTCACAGGACCAAGTGAAACAGAAAGAAGTACAATCAGACGACAGCTGCAACAACATCATCGATAATCAACAACAACCAAGAATTAATTCCCAAATCAGCAGCAACCTACTAAAAACCGGTCAATTAACTCTCAACGTACACGAAGGAGGAATCAACACAATAAACACGATGGCACAAGTAAGCCTAGATCCAATAAAATATTTGAATCAATTGCCTACTTTCAGTGGTGATAGAGATGGCCTTTATAATTTTACAAGTAGTAGTAGATAGGGCTTTTCCTTTATTTGCTAAGTATGATGACCTGAGCAAAAAAACATTTTTTCACATAATTAAAAGTAGATTAATAAATAATGGTATTACAAAGCGGCAAGAGGTGAAAACTATTTCTCTTCAACATTTCGGTGATAGGTTAAGCGTCGATCGACTTTTCGATTAACTTAGATTCATAGTTGCGTCGGCAAAGAACCTTTGTCTTCTGTAATGGGCAAACTCCCTGCTGCGCCTTTTTCCTGGCTCCTTAGTTATCTTATGGTTTTCTTTTCTTCTCCTTTTAGGGTAAATTATAGCACCTTCTCTTGTTTTGTAGTTTTCTTTTTTAATTAACTTTATTACTTTTAGGAAAAAAACAATAGAATACAACTTGGTGTCGACAAAATCACAACTTTTTTTAACCTTACTTCAGAGCTCTTTTTACAGTCTTAACAATTTTTCCGCGGGCCTAAGTGACTACGTCTATTACAATCTCTTTTTCGTTTTGGCGACTAATTTTAACCATTATTTATTTTTAATTTACCTTTGGGGAACTGATTTTAATTATTATTTATGTTTAATTCAAATTTGTTTAACTGACTTTAACCCGAATCCTCCTGAACGTTAAGTTTTCGAATTATTCAAAAAAAATGTATGTGCACTTTTCTTAGAATAAGAATAGAAAAACTGCATCATTACATTTTCGATAAAGGTGCTTGTATTCTTAGAAGGTCCTGTTGCCATATGGCAACGCCAGGAGCTTTAGGGTACAGGTATCTATCCATATACAAAATCGTTTTTTCCAAAGTTATTATCGAATAAAACTGCAAGAATAAATGTCATTTTTATATTTTATTTATTTTAAGTCACATTGGTTTCACAAGATTAGTAGGTTTTATACGAAATTATTATTCCATGGTATGATAAGACTTGAAACAGCGCAAGCAAAGACCTTTGTCACACTTTGAGCAAGCAGTTCGAACAATTGAATTACGCAAGTCTCCATCACAGCGTCTTTTCTTTTCCAAAGGAATGACGAGGTGATTTGTTCGATCGTAGCGAAGAGCGGCAACTAATGTGTTCGGTTCGGAACGCCGTTTTTGGCTTGAAACACTGCTGTGTGATTTTGGCGGATCGCCAAAATGTTTGCAGTAATAAATTGCGATCTCACGTCTGAATTGAAGCTGTGGAATGCCCGGATTGACACGCTGATGCAGCTGCTATGCATTTTGCATGTAAGCATAGATAAGCCATGTAAACATGCAGCTCCACCACTTTTTGCCACGATATGCGATACCGTAAGCACAAACGTTTTGGTCAAATCGATCGACCCCACACATGTACTGGTTATATTCCGCCACAACGCACGGGTGAGTAATTCCTATTTTTTTCCGAGGTTCTTCAGAATAGTGAGTTGCAGTAGATGTTGGTGTGGAGCCTAAAACAGTTGACAACATGCAGACCACTGGAATAATCGATCCATTTTGTAAGACGAATCCCAGTCTCGTTCATTTTTATGGATTCGTAGTAGCCGCGTTTCCTTGTTCTCAACGTTTTTTTATGCGGGATCGGACAACTTTTTGGTATTCGATTTTCACGAATTGTACCAGTATCATTGTAAGCCAACAACGGAAAGCTTGTAATTAAATTGTCAAAGTAGAATGAAAATGGCAATTGTTGTACGTCATTAGAAAAATCGTCAATCATGTTCACAAGGGGAGCAGCACATTTGCCGAATCGTTCCTCATACGCTGAGCTAGATCGCAGGTTTTTGCCTTGATAAACGTCGAAGTTTATCATGTATCCGCCTGGATTACATAAAGACCACACCTTATATCCAAAGCGCATAGGCTTCCCCTTTATGAATTGCTTGCATCCGTGTTTCCCAAAATATGCAATCATGCGTTCGTGGAACGATAAATGCTGCTCTGGATGGAAATGTTCTAACATTTTTGATTTTATGTGATCTGTTATAGGTCGTAATTTCCACAATTTATCATTCGCATTTTGTGAAATATACGTTTTAACTGCACTGAAAAGGGAAAAAGAAAATGTGTACCAACAACCGTTACCGGTAATCTTCGAAATTTTTTTTCCGGTAAGTCGCGTATACGTTCGAACAATCGCAAATATGCTGACGCAAGTCATCATCTATAAATTTTTCAAATTGCTCGTGCGGTTTCAAATGGTGGCAATCCTCGTAATTGCCGTGTGGAAAAATTGGAAACAATGCACAAGACTCATCTTTTGACCAAGTGAACGTAGTATTCTTAATGGATGTTGGCAAAGGACAACTGGCTGTTGATTGCTGAACACGTCGTAATCGGGATGACGGTGGCCCACGAGATGTGTTTGTTGGTTGAGTTACATCTAATAAATTGGTGGAAAAATTCAAATGTGAATTATTTAGAATATCCGCCAAAACACTATCTTCGAGAATTTCATCCAAATTCTCTTTGACCAGGTCGAAGTCTTCATTACGTTGGCCATTTTCAAACGCAATTTCACAGCCTGCTCTCAACTGTGCTGGACACTCATTGTCTGGAATACCTCCTTCTTGTTCATCTGCATCGTCTTCCCCACTAAAATCACCGTCATTCTCTGGCGGCTGAATATACAAGGCGTGAAGGTTGCTCGAAAGATCATTTTCATTATCTGAACAAAGCTCTTCTAAGTAATCAAAAGCTTCTTTGAGCGTCAGCTTGCTGGAAAACCATATCAATTGAAAACATAGTTAACAACGATGTAGCTCAGAAAAAGAATCATAATTTAGCATAAAACAGCAATATAAACCTTTACCCTATCGCTCCTGGCGTTGCCATATGGACACACCGTCAAAAGATAAAAAAAAAACACTACTAAAATACTTTTTTCCCCGTTATGACTTATTTCACTCATTAGAACATGCGAAATTTCATCACACTGTTTTCCGATAATGTACACAATAAATTATGTTGAGATACTTACTTTTTTTCATACGCCATTATAAGATTTTTTTAAACTTTTTTTTATGATCAAATTTTCGATTTTCTCCCTTTAAAAGGCTAGGCAATAATGTCAAACTAACTCTGCAAAATTAAAGCCACATGCGTTTCGAACTGAACAAATGCGAAAATGCACACTTCTGAGAATTGGTTTAGATTTTAGGGGCACGAAATGAAATGCACGGTTTTTGTTGCCATATGGCAACGCCAGGAGGATTCGGGTTAATTATTACTCATTTTTTAATTTACATTTGTTAAACGGTATCTTTATTTCACATTTGCCGAAACTAATTTTAATTATTTCGGACCTTTGGAGTAAGCAATATTTCAGCCGTATCTGACGAAGTTTTAAGTTCCTATATTTTTCAAGGTTTTTATTCAATTTCAAATTTCTATATTGCCAAAATTTTTCATTCGGTTTCCAATTTCTATATTTGTTAAAGTTTTCATTCCATTTTAATTTTCTACATTTGCCAAGGTTTTTATTCAATTCTAAATTTCTACATCTGTCAGAGTTTTCATTCCATTTAAAAACTTCTATATTTGCCACGGTTTTTATTCAATTCTAAATTTCTACAAATACAGAAGTTTTTTTTTTAAATGGAATGAAAACTCTGACATCTGTCAGAGTTTTCATTCCATTTAAAAACTTCTATATTTGCCACGGTTTTTATTCAATTCTAAATTTCTACATCTGTCAGAGTTTTCATTCCATTTAAAAAAAAACTTCTGTATTTGCCAAATTTCTACCTCTGTCAGAATTTTCATTCCATTTTAAATTCAAGTTAAATGTCAAATTTCTTTTGCTTCTAATCTTCCACCAAGTTTCGAAAGCCTTCGCTTCAAAGTTATTAATTTTCTCATGGAGAGATGACAGAATATTTCCTTGCAACTTTCGACGATTCTATGTCTAAGCACAAGTCCAGCAAAATACTTCGGCTTTGTGCGACCACGTCTGGGTTCGCCTTTTATACAGTCGGCTGGCGTGGTGTATTTGCGACGACCAGGTGTCGCGCGAATTGTAAGGATTGATTTGGGTTCAGTGTCTATTTCTGACATAGAATCAATCAGCTGGTACGATGTTGGCTCGAAGTTTGACATTTCCGTGCTTCATGTTTACTTTCGCTACCGTATTTCTGCAAATTTTGCCCACAAAAACAAAACATTATACGCCCTAGTAATTCACCATATTCTGCTCCAATATGGGTTGTACCCAAAAAACTGGATGCATCAGGTAAGCAAAAATTGCATATAGTGATTGATGATAGAAAATTGAATGAAGTCACGATAGATGACAAATTTCCGACACCGAACATAGATGATATTTTCGACAAATTAGGGAGGACACAATATTTTACGACCCTCGATCTTGCAAAGGGATTCCACTAAGTGGAGATAGAAGAAGAAGATATCAAGAAGACTGCTTTTTCTACTAATAAAGGGCATTTTAAATTCACCAGCCACCTTCCAACGGCTGATGAATTCAGTACTTTCAGAATATTTAGGAAAAATATGTCTAGTGTACTTAGACAACATTACCATATTTTCCACTAATCTGGAAGAACATGTTGATTCTATAAGGAAAATATTTTCAAAATTAAAAGAAGTCAATTTAAAAGTACAACTAAGTAGATATGAGTAATTTTTTAAGAAAAGAAAAGGTCATTTAATATCCACTGAAGGTATAAAGCCAAATCCCAAAAGGATAGAAACAATAAAAAAATACGAAATCCCAAAAACCACCAAGCAAAAAAATCATTTTTAGGAATTACGAGCTATTACCGGAAATTTATAAAACACTATTCCACGATAGCAAAACCCATGACGATCACATTAGCTACGCAAGTAGGACGCTTAATGACCACGAAATGAACTATTCGACAATAGAAAAAGAATTAGTTGCCATCATATGGGCAGTAAAATATTTCAGACCGTACCTTTACGGCAGGAAGTTTTCAATTCAGACTGACCAGAGACCTATGGTATGGTTAAGTTCGCTCAAAGAACCAAATAATAAGTTACAAAGGTGGAAAATAAAACTAGCAGAATATAATTACGATATTGAATATGTTAAAGGTAAGCATAACAATGTAGCAGACGGTCTTTCCAAAATATAAATCCATAATAATGATGTAAACGAGGACGATAATGAAGGCAACGAAATAAAAACTAATAGTAATTCTTCGACGGAAGCAAAAATTCACAGTGCGAGAGAAGATAGCTCAAATCATATCCCAATCGTTTATAGTCCCGTAAATACACTGCTCAAAAGTGTATAAGCAAAATGTGGTTTGTGGTTTGAATTGTAAAAATTGGTTTTTGTCCCATTATAATTATATAATACCTGTTTTTACCGTTATTCCAAAATATAGATACTTAGGAATAACTGGAATAACGGTAAAAACAGGTATTATATAATTATAATGGGACAAAAACCAATTTTTACAATTCAAACCACAAACCACATTTTGCTTATACACTTTTGAGCAGTGTATCTTCAAAACTCAAATTATATTAAACAAAACCGACAGAATTAGCTGTCACAAATTACGAAAACCAATCTGTAAAAGAAGACTTCTCATCGAATTAAAAATATTCAATGAAGAAAGTGTAACTGATCTCTTGAGAAAATACTTGCCATCGTAGTATACTCAAACGATGACCATTTATTTGCACAATTTCAAGAAACTTATTTGATATATTTCGGCAGTAATAAACTACTAAAATTCGTCAAGAGTAGCAAACTCTTAGAAGATATTGAAGATGACGAAAGGGCATTAGAAATAATATCCAATACGCATGAAGAATTTAATCACATCCATCTCTTCCAAAAATATTGCGATGCTCGTAACCTACAATTTCAAAATTTGCGAATAACTTGAGATGTTGATTCACTTTCATTAAATGTTAAATTGCTTGCGAAGCTGCCAGTTAAAAAATGGCTAGGCGTCAATGGAGATAAATCCAGTGGATCATCGCTCACGAAAGTTAATGGTCTACTGTTTACAATTGATTCCGCTTCTGTAAGCAGAGTATGAAGCTGCTGGCTATTTAACACAGATCGACTTATTGCCGCCTTGAATACGTCCTTGACGCATTTCACCACGCTTCCAGAAACCTCCCCACCAAGGGGCACGTTCTACGATGAACTCCCACTTTATTCCCTTATTTACAGCAAAACCTTGAAATTCTTCAGACATTATTATTTTTCCGAAATTAGCGAACTCCATAGAAGTTCTTTTAAAGGCTTTCGCATTGTCTGACATAATTGTGCTGGGAATACCTCTCCTTGCTATAAAACGTCATAAACCTAGTAAACAGTATTCTGATGAGATACTAGGAACAAGCTCAAGGCGAACCGCATGAACTACGGCACATGTATAGAGCATTATATATACTTTGGTCTTGTCACATTCTGTTGTGGACGTACGAACATATATTGGACCAGCAAAGTCTAGCCCTGTTGTGTCAAATGGCTTCGAGATAAGAAGCCTTGTTCTCGGTAAAGGTGCTACAGTTTGTATTGCTGGCTTACCCCTGAGTCGTTTACATACTATGCATTTACTCGTTATTGATTTTATTAGCTGCCTTGCTGCAGGAATCCAAAATCGCTTTCTTAGTTTTGCTAAAATGATGTTTGCACCACCATGCTGTACGGTTCTATGAACTTCATCTACGATCAATTTCGTTAGATGCGATGATTTAGGTAAGATTACGGGGCAAATAACATCGAATTCTTCCTCCAGAAAATGAAGTCGACTTCCAACTCCTAAGATCTCGTTGTCATCAAGAACTGGGTTTAAATTTTGAATGCTTGAACCTTGTTTTATGAATTTATTTTGGCGTAAAGATTTAATTATCTCGTTATATATTTGATTCTGTACAATTTTAATCCAGTATTCCTCAGCGCGTAGAAGCTCAGAAGCCTTTAAGTAACCCGTTATACGTTGTTTATTTTTTATTGAATCAGCAAATCGTTGAACATAGGAAGTAACACGAAGCAAACGACGATAATTACTATACTTGTGGATGTCAATTACAGGTGATATTAAAACATTAGAGCAATTCTCTGAGTTGTCATCATGCTGGAAGCAAGTTAATACAGTAGAAATCGACTCAATTACCGAATCCTCCTTCGGCCACAGCTCCTCAGTGCTCCACAGCCATACGGGCCCATTCAACCATATAGAAGAATCCTTAAGCGGTTTCGCGGAAATACCCCTCGTTAACAAATCGGCAAGATTTTCATTACCAGGACAGTGCCTCCAATTTCTGACGTTAGAATTATGATGTATTTCCTTAATGCTGTGTGTAATATACGGCTTCCAATTACGCTTCTCTCCTCGAATCCAATATAAAACTATTTTAGAATCAGACCAAAAAACGGTCTCGTTAACCTCTTTCGCTAAGGACTTAATCAAATATGAGCCTAGACGGGCTGCAATCAAGGCCGCCGTTAACTCTAGCCTTGGTGAAGTAAGATCTTTCACTCCAGACTGCTTGAGCGGCGCGACTCTGTTTTTTGAAGCAAGATATCGAACGTAAATATCACCATTCTCGTTGATACATCTAATATAAGCAACAGTACCGTATGCTTGTAAGCTGGCGTCTGCAAATAAATAAATCTGCTTGATTAGAGGCACACTCGTTTTCCAAACACATCTCGGCAGCGAAACACCCTCTAAACAAGAAATGTCTGACAGGCATCTCGTCCAAGTTTCTTGCAGTGGACTAGCAAGCATTTCGTCCCATGTAAGTTTGAGTCGCCAAATATCTTGAAAAATAATTTTTAGCTTAATTAGGAACGGACCCAGAAAACCCAAAGGATCAAAAATCCTCGATATAAGTTGAAGAAGTGATCGCTTCGTGCCAACCATTGATGTTTTTAGAAAATTTTCGGCAGGCTCTAAATCTACAGCAATTTCGTCAGCCAATACATACCACAAAATTCCCAATACCTTTTGAACAGGAGGACAATCTTCAAAACTATTAAAGTTCGTTCTTACTTTGTAGCTATTACTGTTCCACTTTCGTAGGTTCACGGATGCATCTCGCATTAATGCATATGATTCATTGTACACCTTTACTGCAAGCACTTCATCGTTTACACTGAATATAAGATCGTCCATATAAAACAATTCCGTCAATAACTCACAAATTTCAGGATATTACTTCCGTTTTTCACCGAGATGTGTACGAATAGTTATTGCTAATAAGAAGGGGCTGCATTTGACTCCGAAGGTGACACGCGTCATTCGAAATTCCTGGATAGGTGGAAGAATTTCAGTAGACTTGATTTTATCCGCAAACCAGAAGAAACGATGTACGTCACGGTCTTGCTCTGCTATATGAATTTGCAGAAATGCCTTTTCAATATCTGCAACTACTGCGATTAGGCCCGCTCGAAACTTGAGAAAAACTTTTAAAATGTGTGGTATTAAATTAGGTCCCGCTGCCAGATGATCGTTAAGAGAAAGGTTGTTATTTGAACAAGCAGAAGCGTCAAATACAATTCTTAACTTTGTCGTTGATTTGTCTTCACGATAAACTGGGCGATGTGGTAGATAAAATAAGCGATTGCACAATTCTTTTGGGTCCTCTGCCCTTTCAGCTACACCCGAAGATATTAGTTCAGTTATAGCATTTTCGTAATCTTTTAATTTATTTGGATCCTTTAACAACTTCCTTGTTAAGTTTCTAAACCTTGTTAAGTTTCTAAACCTTGTTAGCGCACCTTCACGATGACTATTTAATATGAAATCGTTATTTTTCCAAAGCAACTTAGCTTCATAATATTTATCCTTTTTTTAATATAGTTTTCCAAGTTTTCGTTAGATAAAAACTCGTTTTCACCAGTGCTCCCATTTATACCTATACATTCCAGGTCCCACATGTATTTAACATCGAATTGATTATAAATGTCACAAGAACACAATGATGTTGTTGTTAAACAGCAGTTATCACAAGAGCGGTGTAACGTAGCCGGACCTTGAATTACCCAACCAAGCAAAGTTTCAACAGCAGTCAAATTGTCACTAATTCGTTCGAACGCACCTGCTACAAAACACCAATAATAATCGGATCCTATGAGCATATTAATTCCTTTTTCTAGCTCAATATTTGTGGAACGATCATCGGCTAATTTAAATTTGCAAAATTCAGGAGTTATCGCTGTGGGCACTGGTAGCACGTCCAAGCAAATAGTGGGTACTTCAACAGCTGAAATTGTAATGGTCTTGTCATTGTGTTGACTTTTCAATGTTACACTCACTGGATTAAAACTTTGTTTCGGTTATCGTTTATCGTCTCCAAATGATAACAAGGAAAGCCTTTGTTTTCCTTCAATAGGTAAATTTGATTTTCGTGAGGCACTTTCTGTGATGTAGGAATACTGACTTCCCCCGTCGAGAATAATACGTACAAATGCCGAAGATAACTGTCCTAGGCGAGAGATGAAAGCACAAGCAGTCTGCAAGTATACGTTCGTTTGCGGAATATCACTTGTTGTATAAAGGTTTGTTGTTTGTGCACCACTTGATCTACGGCCACTTTCGCTTTTTTTGACATTACTTTGTGTTTGTGAATTCGCTTTGAAACTTGGATCACACATTGAACTTGCATGCTTGCGGTTGCACTTAACACAATGAACTTTTTTATTTGGATGTGTGACCCTTTTTAGTACATCGAAAGCATCGTCTGTCTCGTTTGAGAAGGTCTTTCCGTTGAGCTACTGAATGAGAGCCATTACAATCAGATGTCGCATGTTGTGAAGAAGAGCAGAAGAAACATTTATCTCTGTCCATGGCTGCAATGAGCCCCGCTGCAGTGCCTGCCATCCTTACATTAGATGATGTTTGGGTTGTTGGAGATTTTAGTTCTGCTGATTTCTCGAGAGATTCGACTTCTCTTTTCAGAAACTTTAAAATTCTGCTTACTTGTCTGTCCCCTTCAAATACTATGGATCCCTCATCGTTTGCGGCTGTAGATGTAGAGGCATCATCATTGTTTTCGTTGCGTTTTTGCGTTTGGTTGGCAGCTGAAGTGTTGAAACAACTATGCTAGTTGTCGTTGTCGTTATTATAGCGATGAAGATCTACTCTCACCTCGTTTGGCATACATTTAAGCAGAACCGTTTTTAGCATTACAGAATAATGCGCCGATGGAACACCAAGAGCCGTTAACGTTCTAGTGCATGATGTAATGCAATGGTAAAGCCGGCGAAGGTTAATTATGTCTTTTTTCGACGAGACAGGCTGTATGGACATTAATTCTAGCATATTTATGTCGATTAATTTTTCCGTGCTGCCGTATTCTTCCACAAGGAGCGCTATCGCCCCATCATAGCAGGTTGCCGTTGGTGTGAATCCGGCAATACTATCTGCAGCTTTTCCAACAAGCACCGATTGCAGATAGTTGAACTTATCCGCACCGCTGAGGCTTTGATTTTCGTGCACTGCTGAACGAAATTGTTCCCAAAATGGAAGCCATTCGTTATGATCACCATTGAATTTTCTTAGGCTGAGCTGAGGTAACTTAAGAGAAGTCGATTTTGTGGTGCTTCCAAGTGCAAGGTTGTTGGGTATTGATTTACCTTGGATCTCCTGTATTTTGGCGAGACGTTGATTAAGGCAACAAATAGTTCCCACGGCTTTATCCTCATAGTCTGCTACCCCCTCGAACTCCTTCTGGAACTCCTCAGGCTTTAAAGTGGCACGTATTTCTTCATTAGTTTTATTGAGATTCTCACGCGCGGCTGAAATTCTTTGTATAAAATACGGTAACTTCCTCTTCAATGGAATCAAACTCGTCAACGTTATCTGGGCTGGGGATGCGCGCGATTCGGATAATTTAAGATAGTCAGATGCAGAGTTTGTTAATTTTGTGATCTGACCACGGTAAACTGACCGCTTAGCGATTTCCATTTTAATTTTTACCGGAGTATACAAAATTCGCGTTAAATAGATAAGCCTCGTTTTAGACAATTGCGTTAACCACGTGTTTTTCTCGTTTTCGTTTATTTTTCCCGGGTTTCGGCACCAATGTCGAAAATAGCAATCGGAGAAAGCGTTGAAGACTGAATAATTAAAGAACACGGATTCTAATTAATATAAAATGTTTTATTATCTAATGTACAATATCTAGGCTTATCAATACGAGTTCACGCTACGAAGTTCTGTACTAGACTGCCAGAGTGATGCAGGAGATTGACTTATGCTCGCTGGCCTTTGATAGTATTGGTATTTTCCACAATTACAAAACATGTAACAATGCATAAATCAATAGGTAGGTCCTGGGTAGATTTATTAGAAGCAAGGAAATCGAGAATAGCAATGATGGGAGAACCGAGAAAAACGTAATAGATGGAGAACCTGGTTTCACAGTACAAAAATTAAAGCAATATTGCGCGGAAAATGAAATAGAAGTCCACACCACAACCGCACAAAGACACAGGTAATTCAAACATCGACCGATATCATTCGACTTTAAACGAGCATATTACAATATTAAAGACTAGCACCAAAAATACAGACAAGAAAAATTTAGATAACTTAGTTTTAAAAGTATTAGAAACTTATAATAAAACCATTCATTACCACGAAAAAGAAACCTTTAGGTTTTACTAACGGAAAAATTAAAGCAGAAGAGTATGAGGAAATAGCTAATAAGGTCCAGAAAAATAAAGAAAGGTACATTGATAAAATAAATAAGAATAAGGAAAATGTAATTTTAACTGGTAGTAGTCATCAGTATGTAAAATCAAGAGACGTGATATCAAAGACATTTAAATTACAGCCAAAATACAAAAAGTTAAAAGATGAAATAATAAGCGGTGACTATTACAAGGAGACGAACGGAATTAAATACTACAAAGACCAAGTTAAACGTAAATACAAATACAAAACTATTACTATTCCAGGTGACAGTGTTGGTAATAATAATAATACTGACGGCGTCAAGAGTACAGACGCAAAAAATTGAAGTACTTAACTTAAACGAAGGGCAAGGATACGCGATGATTCAAGATCAAGAAGTACAGGTTATAACAGGTTATAAGAAAATAATACATAGCATTAATTTAAACTCATGGTCAGAAACGTTAGTTATTAAAGATATGATGTACGTAAAAACTTCAGTAATCTTGTAGAACGACCATATTGTTTTCATATTAATGCTACCAATTTATTCTGATAGTAAGTTTCATAGAGTTTTCATTGAACCAATACCAAATAAAAATAATCTTGAAATAGACTTAGATAACAAAGTATTTTTAATGAATGAAAAGGAATTGTATGAAAATGAGAAAAAGTTATATTAAAGAAAAATCTAAAAATTGCAGAAAACTCATGTCATGTACTCTTGGATAATGCCAAATGTAATTTCAAGATGAATAACAAAACTGAAATAAAACAGATAAGTAATAATATTATAGTTACAAAAAATATGCCAAATACCAGGATAATTCATAACTGTAAAACATTTGAAATAAACGTGTCAAAAAACAATTTAATTAAATTCGAAAACTGCGAACTTCAAATCAACAATGTATCATACGAAAATTAAGTATTTAACGAAAATTTCATAATACCAAATTTCAACAATTTCAACATTAGAAGATTTACACATTAAACATTTGAATAATAGAAAAGTAATCGAAATCTTAAAACACAGAGGCGTCTTTCATGAACGAATTACGTTCAGCACGATTCCTATAATAATAAGAATTTCAATCATAATGATTGTAATATTCCTAATTAAACAATATCGTAAAAAGGGATCAATTGTTAAAATCGAATTAAAATCATTCATTTCTTCGGAGAATAATCTTAAGGAAGGGCGGGTCACGTCCCCACAACATTCACCCTTTTTCTCATATAATCAAAAGCACGCAAACTCAGCTAAATTATTCATTCCTCCACCGGAAAATAGTAGGCATTAAGGAAACGAAAAGAAGTACCGATCTATTCATTAGGACCTTCCCACACGAGAAGGTTTTAGGGAAGAAACGAATTTCCTCCCCTTGTGCTGAGACATGCCAACACAATTATCTTGGCCCGCGTAGTTCTTTATATGATTACCGAAATTAATTGTGTGCGTGTTCAATTAAGTCACAGTTTTTGATATCAACAATAAC
Source organism: Dioctria linearis (assembly GCA_963930735.1). Lineage (NCBI taxonomy): Eukaryota > Metazoa > Arthropoda > Insecta > Diptera > Asilidae > Dioctria > Dioctria linearis. The sequence continues at coordinate 222,269,805 of OZ005742.1, forward strand.
TGTATCACAAATTAACAACACGTAATAATTATTAAATTATTATATTATCATCTCAAATCGCAGTTAAAAATCTGTACAGCCGTCCGAACAGAATTTTCAGGAATTTCGTAATTTCAAAATGGCCGGAGCTAATTACCTTGCAGTAGTGTTGGTATAGTGCCCGTACTCCCGATCGAAACTTGGTAACAATTAATTTTTTCTAACCCCGAATACTTCTCACCCGTCTAAAATTACCTAAAAACTTCTGCGTGTATACTATAGCTTAGGAAGGTGCCTCGAAGGAATTAATAACGTGAGACATATTATCGAGGAATGGTTTCGTAGCACGCAGCAGAGGCTCCTAAGCCAAGCAAATAAAGTTAATTAAAATAAAAAAGAATAATCAATTAGTACTTCTCAACCTAACTAACCAAAACTTTAGAAATCATAAATAAAAACGTATGTACTAACCAAATAGCTAAAAGTGAAATTGGAAACAGGACAACCCAATGCGAAATTTATCTTTTTCTTAAAAAATTGAGGTAGTGTGAGTCGATGTAAATTATTTTGATTAATATTTGAAAGGATTTTGGAGATATTCAAGAAAATTTTATTATTCGGGTAGTCATATGTACTCTCAATTTTTATTTTTAACTTGTTGTATGCATAGCCAAGTTCTTTTCCTTAAGTCATGCAAAAGACGAAAGTGTATAACATTATTTTGTTTCTTTCTAGAAAACAAGGAACATTTTAATTTTGTTCTGCTGTGTCCTATCTTCTTATTAGGCTATTATTGCCCTAGACATTTGGTTTTCAAATCACCTCGGCCCTTTACATATTCCAACTTATTTCGGTTAATTTAGGATAAAAACAATTGTACTTTTTTCATTTTCTATAATATGTTGGTACTTGATGGCCAGAGAACTATTCACCTTTGAATTCCAACAAGTTTGCAGTATTTTCTTCTCTAGGATCATATAACCATCATCAGGAATACGGCTAATTCATCTCTAGGTTTTGTATAAAGGAGGTCCGTTGAATTTATCAACATACGTATCATCGAGTCTCTCACTTGCAATTTGGTAGGCCAATTTTAGGTAGTTTTATTAGATTCACTCTGTGAGGACTTCCATGACTGGTCCCATGTAGGTAGAGATACAAAAACTACTTTGCATGAATAGATTATCGAAAAGAAATGAAAAGATTTCAAAACATTTTCGTTTTCGACATTTTACCGGGAGTGTGAATTTTTGTGTGCTCTGAGTAATTCTGTTCCCTCTCGCTTCCTGAAAGCTTCATACATAGACCAAATAACAATAATAACTTATGGTCTGACTGAGAATTTAAAATGTTCTACTCTTGGCCTGGATCAAAGCCGAATTGCAACCATGATACACCCTTTTCAAAGCTGTACCATTACCAATCGGGCTATAAAAGACTTTGCAGGATTTGATATTTTTTTCTGCCTATTATGAAGCAGTTCAAGACTTATGGAACATAATCTGTTCATAGGATTACGTTCACTTTCCCTTACGTTCTTAATAGGAACTGTACGATCTAAGTCGGAAGCAGTACACATAAATATGTATATGTGTTGCATATACTTACTCCCTTTCCATTATATGTACATATGTTATTCTGATATGCTGTTACATAAATACTTATGCTTAGGTAACTCTCATTGTCCTGCTTCACAATACGTATACCACAGTCTCAACAGCTATCCAAGGAACAATTGGTAGATTATTAAAAATCAATAGCATTTAATATCTGATATCCGTACCCAGCACGTTGTGTAAGATGAGTGAAATCATAAATCTTTCAGTTCTTTTCCGGAACTTGAGACAGGATGTGAAAGACATTTCCCTATACCCAAAATGATTCTCATATAGAAGATATAGAAGATATCTAAGAGCAGAAGAATCACGTAGTCGTGCATGTTGGATTTACACAAATGTTTTTATCATAAGGAAAGGGAAAATCTTGGGACTTTATCTCAGCTGTTGAAAATTATTACATTTTCTTCAAGCTGCGAAATACGTGAGCAATAAAGTTTTATAAACAATTTCTGATGTGTTTCGGAGTATAGACCTATCGATCAAGGCCGCAAGCATTTCCATGGGAATATTTTTAAGTATAAGATGCAACAAGCAATCCCTATAGAACAAATATGTCTATATTATGTAGTGCATGAACCCGGTCTGAATCAATTTCATGGTACAACTTTTACTTTCCTTGGATACATACATTTGCGTGACATAAATATTCATCAGATATCAATGTAAGAGTACAAATACCAAATAACTAGTATTCGTCTGGCATCACAATATTGTCAATATTGTCTTGCTCCCTTTTCTTTATCCTTTCTATGGTTCTATTTGGAATTGTGTACATATTTTCAGAGAGATATCTGGCACTCTGCAGGAGTAAGATTGCTTCTATTCTCAAGAAAAATCCAGATTTATTGAAATAGCGCTACCAATCTATGTCTAACCACCCCCACAAAAGTTATTTAAAGCAAACATCGACTGCCAAAAAGTCATGCCAAGATCACGGAAATTGGTATATTCAAAAAAATCTTGTTCGGGTATCCTTTTCTGAACTAACACAGACGTTTTACCAATTTGAACCCTGAACGAGCAATGCTTTCGACAGAGATTATACACCTCTTGATGTGTACTTAACTATTACGTTCAGATTATTGTGGGTTGTATACGGTAAAGATTTGCCTTTTCAATGGCCTGGCGAAAAATAAAAAAAAGCGTCCACAGATTATTTACGAGATATCTTTGTTCTTTAAGTTAAGAAACTTCGGGTCGGGAAAAGTATAATAGAAACAGGAAATTATTTTAGTCGAAGCTTGTACCGATAACATTTTAATAGAAAGCAACTGAGGTTAAAACAGAGATATTAATTTAAAATATTACTGCGAGTTTTTTCTGCATTCAAAGAAGTTTTCATTTTTTCGTAAAAAAATTGTGCCATTATAATTTTTTTATATAGGTGCCTGATTTGGTTTACTATTGCCTGAAATTAAATTCGTCCCAAAAGGATCTCATCAGACAAAATTTGCTGAGAGCTAATTGGATGAGAATGATGATGAGTGGAGTTCATTTCTTTTCAATTTCCCGATTTATATTTTTTCTGCGACAACTATTCAATACTTTCATTCGACCCTCTACTTTAATCCATAACTCGAATTGCTATAACTTCAGTTTGTTTTGTTTTATTAGAAATATTAATGAAAAATTTCTATAGAATTTCTCTTTTTATATTTTAGCCGTAAAGTTTGTATTGGTTTCTGTTAGACCACGCAGAGATATGTATTTCCTACATTTTGCATGTGACCGATATAAACTGTGGTCCCTTGATTAACCTCACGTGAAATTTTGACCGGATTCATAATGTATGGGTACCATTTCGTGAAAACTAATACGATACGAATGCCAATGTAGGGGTACAATTTCCTGTAAACCATGCAGAAAAGATTTCTTACCACGTTACCTGATGACGAAGGTGAGAAAATGGAACAAAGAAGAAGTGGAAATATCCAGGGAAACAGGGACACTTGGTTATTCTCATCTGTAAAAATAGATAATAAAACGAATGCTATTAATTTTTTCAGTATTTTTTTTTTATTAATATTTTGTAGGTCCACGGTTTTTATGTACAACTTCAAAAAGTCTATTCTGTAATTAATTATACAAATATTGCAAGCAATTTAAAGGGATTTGCTCAAGAGCATTTTCAAATGCTGCAATAAGACCTTCTCTGTTGTCAAACTGCCTCCCTTCTGCATAAATTTTACGCGGTAGCCATCCCCAAAGATTCTCAATAATGTTGAGATCGGGAGAAAGAGCTGTCCAATCCAGTACTTCCACGTTGTTGTGTGCAAACCATTGTTTAACACGTCCTACTGTGTGAATGGGAGCGTTTTCATGTTGAAAAATCCATCGTCGGCCATGTTCGTGGAAATAAATTTTCTGGATTTCTAAAAGTTCATACCATGACGGAACAAATAGCGGAGTGCCGACGAGACAGAAACTGCTCAGATTTTCTCAAGTCATGGAAGTAATACTGAAAACCATCAGGCCCATCCAAATTAAATTTCTTTTCATAAGAAAAAATCACCTGTTGCCATTCTTCGTTCCAATTTAAATGAGGCCGGCTGTATTCTAATCTTGCAACTTTATGACGCTGAAGTAAATGTGGGTTTTTCTTAAGTTTTTGCCGTCGAAGATGGGGACACTGTTCAATCACTCTGCGAACTGTTCGAACACTGGCTAAAGTTCCAACTTTATCTCTTATTTTCACTTAGGTTCTCGTTCTGTTGTTGCTCGAGCGGTTCGGCCTTTTCGGTTTTTTCCGTAATTTTCAAGATCTTTCAGGAAATTGTTGATTGCCAAGGATCTCGACCGTTTTTCTTCGCTTTTTCCGGTTGGAATAATTCTATCTAATCTTTGATTAATCCGATAAGTAGAACAAGACAAATCCGATTGTACATTACAATTCCCAAACTACATTTGGAATTTTAATATGTATAATTGATATGCTCAATCCGCCACTAATAGACTTAACCCTTGCTTGCCACACTGGGTTGTCGGCCACCCCAGCCATAAAATCTGTAATAAAAAATTAGCTTTTGGATATTTTTCTCTGAATATCGGTTCAAAAGCATACTTTTAAAGATCATACAGTTTATACTCGCAGTCTCTAATTATTGGCAAATATTGATATAATGCGATTTCCTTCACGTTTAGGTACTTGAAATTAAGACAAAAAGGGGTGGGGTGTAATCCACCCCTGGGTGGCAAGCAAGGTCTAAGAAATATTATAATTCCATCACAAGGAATTGTACGTTATAATTGAAGGGTTGTAAGTCTAAAGGGTCTAAGTGCCAATTTTATTATTTAGAGATATAACGAAAAAACGTAAGCGAAAGCTCGTTGGCACTTAGGCCCCGCCAAAATTTTATCTGAGCGTGGATAAAATTTTAAAAGAATTATGCACTTGGATCAATTTGGACATTATTAGGCTTGGTCCTAACATCGTATTTTTGAAAAAATCTTGACTTTGCCAATTTTATTATTTAGAGACATAACGAAAAAACGTAAGGGAAAGCTCGTTGGCACTTAAGACCCGCCAAAACTTTATCTATGGGTGGGTAAAATTTTAAAAGAAATATGCACTTGGATCCATTTGGATATTATTAGGCTTAGTACTAAGATCGTATTTTTGTAAAAATCTTGACTTTTGATTTTTTGGCACTTAGACCCTTTAGATTTACAACCCTTCAATTACAAATATAGAATTCCCCATTAATGGACTTATTCTCTATTCTTCATAGGTATTTAAAAATTAGAAAATAGAATTTCGATTTTTTTTTTTATATCGCTCTTCAAGTATTTGCAAAATATGATAATTTGTGGGTAAACAAAATCGGGAAGGCCTAAATCTTCGGAAATAATTCGACTAAAATTTGGTGTTTCACTGTGTTACATACATAAAATCCCAAATAAACCCCAACAAGGTATACGTTAATTAAATAGGTGCAAAGCCTTATTTGGCTTCGCCATTTATTAACAGCAAGTTGTACGTTAATTAAATTGGTGCAAAGCCTCATTTGACTTCGCCATTTATTTAACAACAAAGCTTCGCCTATTATAGCGAAAATTACACACCGCGGCTCCGAAAGGTACTCGTAAGATCACTCAAATACACAACAACTGAGTTATCTTCTCGTCACCAGGTGGAAATTAACATATGCACGATGTGCTAAAAATTCGTGAAAGACAGGAAAAACTACTTCATCTGTGTAAAAAAGAAAATTAAAAGAAATTCCATATATTTTCAAGTACTTTTAAAGCTCTTTTGAGGAATGGAGACCGACGAAATTAGAAGTATACAATTTCTGGGACTGGATTTGACAAATATTTCAAGTACACTACTGGGGAACTGTTCAATTTCAATTACAAAGTAAGATTCCCTGTAATGAAATTGAAAACATTCTGAAGTCTATTACTGCCGGACTGAACAATAAAAAGTATAAATTACAATTCCAAGGAATTGGGCTTAATTCAATAATTATATCATTACTAACTAGCTTTGCCGATAGGTCTTGATATACAGGGTGTTTCCGCCATGGTGGTCCATACGACAGGAGGTAATAGTACTCAACAAGAAAAACAAAAAATTGTATGGCATGGGAAAGGCGTCTCAACAGTTTCGGAGTTATAGTTCATAAAACGCCCTACATCTAAAAACTACAGGGTATAAGGTCACCGACTAGAGCCCCGTACTGCTCTTCTATCAGGAATTATAGCGCTCTAAAATAAAATTTCGGATTTTCTTCCCTTTTTCTTAAAAAAAAAATAAAAAACAAAAACAAGCTGATTAGAATGACTTTAATTTAATTTAGTTCCCATGAGATAAAAATATGAACTAACCGAAAGGCGGGTACAAAAGTCCCCATCATACCAGCGGAACAATTATATAAATTTCATTTCTTTATACAGGGTGCTTCGAATTTAAACAGAAATACTGAAACGAGTGATAGTACTCATCTAGCCATAAATAAAAATTGTATAACAGAGGGTGGACCAACTAACGATTTCGGGAATACGTATGACGCTTTTTTGGTCGTTTTTATCGAATGCCTTTAAATCTAAATGCTTTATACATATGTAAGTATAAATGTGAAATATAGGAATTTCCAATATCTTTTTGCAATTTCAACCAATAATTTTAAAATAAATACGTAAAAAACGTCATCAATATCCTTTTTAAATAACTTTTATCCCCTCACTAGCCCCTGAATTTTAGGGTAGTAAACGTGGTTGGATTTGCAAGGTTTTTTTTATTTAAAATTAGTGAATGGGGAGCTTTCTGGTTCGGCGCTTTGGCGGGGGGTTGGGCAACTACCCCCTTGGGGTTGTCCGATCTGGCACGTGTGTGATATCGGTCGAGAGTGGTGAGTCGTGTGATATGAGTCGAGATGCGAGAGTCTAAAGTCGAGTTAAAAAAAGTTAAAAGTATTAGAAAATAATTAAAAAAGTTAAAAAAGTAAAAAAGTTTAAAAAGTTAAAAGTTAATGCGGCGGGGGGAACACCTAAATTTCCTATATTTAACCGTTGTATTGTTGTGGCATTCAAATTTTGCTAAAAAACAGAAAAACGCAACAAATTCAGCTTTTTATTTCATTCAATTAATTTTTTCAGATCATTTTCAATCATTTCAGTACATTTTTCGTTGACTGGCCAAAAATATTCCATTTCCCCGACCTTTCCAAAAATATCCTTGGATTGACGAAAGTCTTTCTAAAACGAAATTTATGGGCAAAAGGGTCTCCAACCATGGCGACACTCCAATACATTAAGGAATAGGGACAACCTGAAAACCCTAAATATCTATTTGAAAACTTTTCCTAATACCTACACGCAAGCATAAAGAAAGGATATACGTATACATAGGTAACAATTAGTTTTCTTGTTACCAGGTTTTTACCCCAAAAAATGTAATGTGTGTCCACCCATACTTTGTACATTTAATAAGTCTACATTTGTTACTTATATATATTTATATATATATATCGTATGTACGAGGATAACGTCTTCTTATCAGCCTTTTTACATTTATTTCTTATAATCTCTCATGTGTGCTTTACTCAATTCTACGAACGAAAATTTGCCCTCTTCTTTCAACCGAACCGTGTAAGGATAATCCTCTTTCTGCTAAATTAAATTGTGTAAGACGTAAGAAGTCATCTTTAATGCAACGAAATATGGTTTCTTGGGATCAAGGAAGATTATCGAAGCTATGGACTGGATTATTTTTGTACATTTCACGAAAATTCATTTGATGGCTGTGGAAAAACATTTATATACCTTTGAGTTTATTTTTTCTAAATTGAAAGAATTAATAATTAAATTTATGCAGTTGGAAAGGATTGCGACTATGTTGTATAACATTTTTATATAATTTTATGGGGAAAGAAAAGTAAATAAAAAATACCGTTTCTACGTCTACGGTTATATCAAATGAAAGTTATATTCTAGAAACATATATACCTAAGTATAGGTATATGTACTAAGGTACCTTAGTAGTAGTGATTTCGGACATATCACCTCTGTGAGTTTTATGTTGGAAACGGGACTAACGAGTTTGATGCGGTATCGTTTTTGAGTGTCAGAAAGAGATTTTCTCCACTTTCGGAACCTTATTTAGGGGTTAATAGTTCCTGCCCCTAAATGAGTTTCCAAAAGTATAGAGCATTTTAATGGAATTGGATGAATCTGCCGTTTTTGGCTACAGGAGGAAGCAATTTAAATGGGCTTGTACTTTGAGAAAATTAATTTGAATGGTCTCGGGGGTAATTGGGAGTTAAAAATTAATTTGTGAGATATTTAGATGTAATATGAAAGAGCGATTTAGTTATGTATATGTAGTTTTTGGAAAGCTTATTTGGCAATATTTAGGGCCTAAAAAGGGAGCAAAAAAACTGATATAGGACTAATACTGGTTTTTATGAGGTTTATAATGAAGCAGTTTAACTAAATTGCGACTTTGAGTATTAGACTTATTTAGGAGAATAACAAAACGAAAAATATTCTTGCATATTTCTACATTTTAACATGAAGATCTGTAACTAACCCCACGACAATGCTTGCACCGACCAAGTGATGCTTAATCCTAGAGATATTTTAAAATAATACGACCAGTCTTGGCGTGTACATACATCTGCACCGACCCAAGATTCCACTAAGTCACTCAATTTCTGTAACGTAACGTACCACATTTTGTCGTATCATATTTTGCACGCATTTTCGAAATAAAATAATAGGGTCGAAAGTAACAAAGGAGTATGGCATTGCAGATATTTCAAAGAATTAAACGATAAGGGATAAAGCACCTTATGTACAATGTATGTTGATTTTCGAAGCTTCGAAAGAATATTCGAGGAACGTAAGAAATTCGAAGCTTCGAAGCTAACACATGACCGTGATTCGAAATTTTTAATGCTAATTTGGCCCACTTCCCTTTGAGCCATTGACCTAAAATTTGACACACTTATTGATCTTACATGACAATAAACTATCACTTGCATATAATATAAAATCAAGGTGACTTCTAAAGAATGGCGGCCGAATTTCGCAATTATGGCCCGACCCGACTTAAAATCAATATCTTAGGATTGTCGGGGCTCCGGATTACTAACATTTGCTCGAAACTTAGAATAGAATGCTGGCGATGCTAACATATCTGAAAATGTTTACCATTTATTGCTCGATTCGACTGATAATCGGTATATGGAATTTATGGTGTTGCAAATAAAACTAAAGGAAAAATCAGTTTTGCTTAAGCATTCGACCTCAGGCAATATGAACACAGTTTAGGACTTGGAAGTTGAACCCTTCGAAATAGGAACGTTTTACCAATGAAGTCTCAAAGTATGGTAAAGAATTCCAGCGAATTCAAATGTATCAAGTTTGGCACAATGCTGGATAGCGCAGCCATTTTTTCGGCAATATATCAACCTTTTGAGGAATCGAGAGGTTTAATGGATAAGTTCATGTGAAAATTATGTTAATTGGAGTATAAAATTGAATAATGTGTATTTGAAATTTCATAACTCAATTCAAGCCTATCATTTACATTCCTTTCATACCCTGATAAAAATCCCAGTATAAGGTTTCTTCAAGTTTGCGAATAACTACATAGCTCACTGTAACGAAGTCCATTCCAGCCTACACGGAAATTGGCTTTCATTACAAATCTCTCCATCCATACACCATACATCTGAACAACAGCCAGTAATATAAGATGCACACAATCAGTCATAGATATATATGGCTGGTGATCATCTGCTCACCGAGTGATAGCTGGCGTAAATCAGTCAGCTACACTGATGACCGTCGCCTGCTGGTGGCAATAAGTATTAGTTGTTCGCCTGACAGCGGCAGCTCGTGCTATAAAATGCGAGCCGCCAGACCATAGTCGGCAGTTGATTTCAAGCAGTCAACCAGACAAGACCTCGCAGTGCGACTGCTAAGCCAGATCAAAACTCGTTAGGAGTGTTCTGTACTTTGAGATGTGTCTCCTCTAACGGATACGAGATCATCCGTATTCTAACCGCCGAGGCGTGTGAACATCCACGTATATTTGGAGAAAACACGAGACCATCCGTGTTCTGTATTTTGAGATGTGTGTACATCCACATCGCCTCTAACGAATACGAAATCAGCCGTACTAACCGTCGAGGCGTATACGTCTATTTGGACAAAACACGAGATCATCCGTGTTCTGTAATTTTAGATGTGTGTACATCCACATCTTCGGTAGCGAATGCGAGGTCTTCCGTATTCTAATCACCGAGTCGTGTATATATCCACATCTACTTCCAGGGAATACGAGACCGCGTATTATATTTACCAAGATGTGTGTCTATCCACGTCTAACTCTGTGAATACGAGGCCAGCCGCATTTTAGTTACCGAAGTATATATTCCAGTGGATGCAAGACCACCCGTGTAAAGACCCGTGAGACAGATAATCCCGCCTTAGATAATAAATCTGCGCGCACCCGCCATATGATCAACAACCACCCAACAGAATCATTCAACAAGTGATCTATTTTAATTTGACAGTGAATCAGTGATTTATTTGAACTTGACAATTAGCCGCAGAATAAGCAGTGAACTAAAGAACTATAGGGCTTCAATGACACCAATAAACAACCATTGGAGTTAACATAAAAATACGTCTTATCATTCATATATGACCATTCATTCACCCTGACAATACATTCGGGTGCCCAAGTAGGGGCCCATTGGTTTTCTCATTGTTGGACTACCTATTTTCCCTGGCGTATTCTAGAGTTGGCCCGCAAACCAGGCCAACCACGTTACATTTTTGGCGCTCGAGCAGGGACCCATTTCATACCAGCCAGTCAGCAGCGAAAGGAAACGAGTACCACCGAATCCGAGTATAACCTAGACCAGTAGGAGAAGACACAAATTGGGTGAAAGAGATGAATTAACCTGAGCCGACATCATGGATAAAGTCCGCAAATGGCACATCAAATTTGACCTCGGACAAGACCCACTAAACTTCCTAGAGAGAATAGAAGAACTATCCGACTGTTATCAGGTCCCTACTGACCGCTTATTAAGAGCACTACCAGAGTTAATAACCAAGACAGCTTTGGCATAGTACAGAAATTATCCAGACCAGTGGACCCAGTGGAAGGAATTCTTGAAAAACTTTAAGTTTTTTTTTACCACCTTGATTTAACGATAAATTGGATAATGAGATACGTATGAGAGTACAAAGGCGAGGAGAAACGGGTAAAAACTATATCACCGCAATGCAGTCTCTAATGCGCTGGCAGACTAATAGTATCACGGAAGAAAGGCTAGAGAGAACCTACGAAAATCTACTGCCTGAATACCGACAGTACATTCGTAGAAAAGACTTTGAGAATTTCTCCGAATTAAGTCAGCTCACAAATGAATTCGAATATATTCAAGAGCAGACCAAAGCCCAGAATATAAAAACAACAACGACCAGTATCGAGGGGCATAGACCGAAAACCAAAACTCTCCAGACAAAAACCCAGTGCTCAAGATACCAGTATGGTGGAAAGGTCAGAATGCCTAAATATCCGAAAACAAAAGAACCGAATAACACTAAACCAAGGACCCTAGCCCAAAGACCAGAAGTGACGACCGCACAACCTATGGAAGAAAACTATGAGGATAACCGACTCTTCCTGACAATCTCCTTAATGGAGATTCCATTCATCGCGCTCATCGACGCGGGGGCGACGAAATCCTTAATTGGGGAAGAAGTACTCGCCATACTGGAACTACATTGAATACCAATGACACCATGTGACCTGACCGTGTCACTAGCGGACGGCAGTGATATAAAGATAACCACATCATATCAAATAGGTACACACTGGCACAGGCACAATATTTCTCGTATGTACTATTATATTCCAGGCCTGTCAGAGTAGATAATACTCATAGTCGATTTACTCCAAAAGTCCCGGTTATCTGTAAAACTCTGGGATCAAGAAATCGCGCCGGATCGGATGAATACCGGACCAGAAGTACCACCCCCAATAACTTGTTCCGTCGGAATTGCGGCTGAACTAGACCAAGGACAGGAACGACATGTGGCACACTTCCTCGTCAAACAACTAAAGAGGATCGTTGAAGTCAAAGGTCCATCACTGATCCCCCACCATCACATTCGGATGAAAAATTACCCACCAATAAAACAGCGCTACTACCCGAGTAATCTAGCCATGCAAGAAATAATCAATGCTGAGATTGGCGAGTTACTCAGAGACGACAAAATTGAACCATCGAATAGCCCATACAGCTCACCAATTGTACTTGCCCCAAAAAAAAACAAGGTGGGTGGAGACTGTATACAGATTGTAGACAGATCAGACAGCATTCAATAAAAGATGCCTATCCCCTGCCACCAATCAACCAATTTCTAGACAAATTAAAGTGCGCTAAGTATATTTCTACAATAGATCTAAAGCATGGGTAGCGCTTACAAGCCGCCACTATACTGCATTCACTGTTCTGGGGCCCGGGTTATTTCAGTGGGAAGCAATGCCGTTTGGCCATCACTATGCGCCCGCCACGTTTCAAAGAGCCCTAGACCATGTGATCGGCCCAGAGATGGAGTCATCAAATTCAACAAACTTTGCTAGGACAAGCCCGAAAGGCGAGAGCTCATAACTGGATGTGGCGGCTATGTAAAGCCAACGAGCCGCAGCACAAAATCATTCTCTGGTCCAGAGCTCATCTGGTTTAGAGACTTATCTAAGTACAAGAATATTCCCAGCCTCATTATATAAGATTAATTCTATATTTAAGAGTTTAATCTGAAAATTCCTATCCTTTCCAATATTCCGTCCCACACCTAAGCAGAAGTTTAATTTTGCGCAGAGATTAATCTGCAATACTCCGTCCCACACCGAAGCAGAAGTTTAATTCTGCGCAGAGATTAATCTGCAATATTCCGTCCCACACCTAAGCAGAAGACTAATCTGCAAGACTCCGTCCCCCACCTAAGCAGAAGTTTAATTATGCGCAGAGATTAATCTGCAATATCTCCTATCGACATCTAAGCAGAAGACTAATTCTGTTACATCTCTACACATTTACAGAAGAATAATTCTGACGCAGAGATTAATCTGCGCTTCTTCTTTGTAGTAGTATTTTGCTACACTTCTGCGCACGCGCAGAATACTGCCAGAGGCTAATCTGACTCGTTTACCAATTATAGCACTTTACTACTTCCTTGTGCGCTCACGTATGAGCAGAGGTATTTAGCTGCCTTTGTGCCCTCACGCACCATCTCAGAAGTTAATTCTGACCAGAGGTAATCTGAGTGTCTGATTACTTCCTTGTGCCCTGACGCACCAAGAAAGGCAGTTTTGTCAAACATTAACAATTCAAATTTATTTGTTGACAGTGGCTTAACTCTTGTCTTCTTCTTCCTTTTCAGAAGTAACAACGAGCGAGAAGGCCCATTTTTTTTAACCTTTAATTTGTTTATTTTTGATTTCGTTTGAAGCTTTTTTTTTTATTTTATATTGAATTGTGTGCTAGTTTGTAGGTTAATTTTATTATATTGAACTGAGTTGTGATATTAGGTTAAGTGAAACTTAATTTTTTTTAACATCAGTTTATATTTGAATTTTAAAAACTAGTTGTCCTTTATAAACCGGCACTCCCTCCCACGTCCGAGACTAGCTCTCACATTGGTCCATCAAAGCCGGATAACTCAGTCAGTAAAATATAAAATTAAATTCAGTTCTTAACACTATCACTCAGTTCACAGCTTCTCAATACAAAATGCCGACGTTGGTAACGAAACCATTGACTCTGTGTCAGAGTTGATTGAGTCCCAACTCGAAGTCAAAGAGCTAATGATAGACCTATACAAAAGGCACCAAAGAAAAGGTAAACAGAAGACTGTCAAATCGACAGAAAAATTCTTACAAACGTTAACTGAGTATTGGAAAGAATTCCAAACTCAACATAGGTCCATACAGAGAAGAGCGACAGAATATTTCACCAAAGATATATTTAGCGAGGTGCAGAAATATTACATTGAGAAAGCAGCAAGCATGGAGGAAGGCATAGACAGATTAACACCAACACCATCTCTCAGCAATCCACCTTACACAGAGACAAATTCAGCTAGCACAATGTCATGCAATAGCGAAAGACTTCCTAGAATCAAGCTGCCGACATTCAATGGGGAATATTCGACATGGATCTCATTTCACGATCTATTTAATTCAGTAATTCATAACAACAATAATTTGAGAGACGTTGACAAATTATATTTTTTAAAAACGAATTTAATAGGAGAAGCTGAATAATTGCTCAGGCATTATGAAATATGCGACGCAAATTATAAACCAGCTTGGCAACTCCTAAAGGAACGCTACTCAAATAAGCGAATCCTAGTCAACGTACAACTAAAAATATGATTGTCTCTCCCAACCACAAATCATGATACTGCCGAAAGCATCAAAAGGCTATTAGATAATATAACTGTGGCCATATTAGCATTACAAAATTTAGGTGTAGAAACAAATAACGGGGATCCAATAATTATATATTACACTGTACAAAGGTTACATCCAGACACACAACAATTATGGGAAAAGAGCTTACATAGTAGCACTGATTTACCAGAGGTAAACAAATTAACAAAATTCTTACAGTCTCGATTCCGAACGCTGGAAATGATAGGAAATAGAAATACATCTTCGAACATGACACAGAGAAAACCATTCTCACCAAAACCAACTTATGGATTCTTGAATAAAAGCAAAAGTTCAACACCAGTTCACCTACTTACAAAAAGGTCCTCTTGCAGCCATTGCCAGGGTGACCATATCATATTTCACTGTCCAACCTTTAGAAATATGAACACCAGACAACGACATGAAGTTGTCACAAATAAGCATTTAAGCAAAAATTGCTTATCTCCCAACCATCTAACCTCAAACTGCACAAGCAATAAAAAGTGTTATCTGTGCAACAAAAGTCACAATACTCTGCTCCATTATGAGCAAAACGATTCGGTGACAGAATCACCTAATCAATCTACCCAAAATTCCAGTATGGAAACTGGACCAAGCACACCCTTAGCTTGTAGAAATAACGAACAACAAGTTCAAAATTTTCTAACCGCCAATACGAAAAGAGCTCTCCTCTCTACAGCTCTGATAAATGTCACCTCACCATCCGGAATCACAATGACATTACGAGCATTAATAGACTCTGGATCTCAAGTGTCTATTATGACTACAAAGGCCTTTAAACTATTACAGCTTAAAGGATCTCCAAGCACCCAAGAATTAATTGGACTGTGTACAACTCCCACCAATACAGCCGTACAACAAGCCACAGCCACAATTAATTTTCTACACAACAATTTTAAAAAAGCGAGCAACATGCTCATAATCAAAAAAATCACCGATCTGCTTCCAACACAGACAATCGAAGTGTCAAATTGGAAACAAATAAACAATCTCCAGCTTGCAGACCTACGTTCTCAATCCCAGGAGAAATCATTTATACTAAGGGTTTGGTAAAAACATGTTGACTAATTTAGGTTTTTTATTCTAATTGTTGGTTTGTTCTCTTTTTGTTTTGTTTTTGTGTTTCATCTTATTTAGTATCTTATTTATTATTTATAATTATTACTACTTGGTTATTGTCCACTTGATCTTATTAATTTTATTCTTAGGAACTACTGGTTAAATTTTTCGTCTCATGTACTATTAATTTTGCATGGTCGATTTATTTCTTAATTTTTGGCAAGGTTTTCGTTGGCTTGCGGTGTGTTCTTGATGGCTTGGTTTTTGGTTGGGTCTTTGCTCTTGATTTACCAAAATTTACTTATAATTTTTGGTCGCTTTTACAGGAATGTATAATGTTTATATATATTTGTCTAGGTATTCACTAATTCTAATGGTGTATGGTGGTATGGTATCTAGCTCTACTTACTTATTTATTTATTTATTTATATCTACTTTTAAAGCATATTTTCTTTTTCCTTTTTTTTTTTGTGCATATCTAACGCCTTTTAATTTTATCTCGGTTGTCTTATTTTTTGTTTCTTTATTGTACTATATTTATTTACTATTTTTCTATTTATAATGTTAGTACTTTACTTTTCATTTTATATCTATTTAGCATATTTATTTATGTAATTGTATTTTAATATCTTATTTGCTAAATAATTATTTTTTGTATTGCTTAATGTTACTGCTTATTTTTTTTTGTAATTAAATTTTGCTTATATCTTAATTGGTTATATAGTTGTTTTAATTCTACTCTACTATACCTTTCTTTCTTCTATTTTCTTAATTCCTAGAGCTTTTAATCTATTTTGTTGAGAACTTCCGAATTGTGTTTTCTTTTGAATTATATTTCCTTTCTCTTAATGTATAGTTTTTATTTCATTTTTTTTCTATTAGCCAGTGTAGTAAAAGGAGAGGGACTGTGCTTGTAACAGGAGAGTGAGACGGGGCCAACCACCGAGTATAGATCTTTTTGATTATACTACTTGTATAGATCTCGCTCTGTGGAGACTTTGAGTACGTTTTAATTTTTCTTGGGGTGTTGCGTAAACCGGTTCCATAGGAACGTTTTTAGCTGTGAGCTGTTGTCTGCGTTTAGCAATCCATGCCATGAATGCCGGGACGATATATTTTGCTAATGCCACCACAGATACAATTAGCAACAAGAGTCCGGTCATTGATAGGGATGTAATTGAGAGTATATGAGGAATCTTGGCCTTTGGTCCAAAGTGAATGTTGTTCACTTTCGTACGGATTTCGTCTAGAGATTTTGTATCTAGGTGGATACGTTGGTTTGTATCATCTCCTAGGAGTAATGTTGGTTGTTTCTCAAGGTTTTTAGGAGCGGATATCTTGGACATATATTCTGGCAATACCTCTTGAGTTTCGTTTGTGCCTGGGAAGTAGGTTGGTTGGAAAACTTTTAGCGGATGTAGATTTTCTGCTTCGTAATGCAGAGTGTGAGACCCTATTTGCAAGGAACATGGTTCGTTGACTGTCATGATTCCTTGTTTTGCGAGACGATGGGTGAGTAACTGTTGAGTACAAGTTATATGTGCTATAGTAGTTTCGATTAAGGAGTACAGCCACGAATTTGGTCTATTGAGTTTAATTATTGTGTCTCTTGGGTGGGTGTTCGCCCAGTGGATTGAATAAAAGTTTAATAACACATTCATCTGTTTTTGTAGCCTTGGTGAGTGGTGTATTTAGCTTACCAACCCACGTATCCTCATCGATTCCCTTTGAATTTTTTTTGAAAGATCTCAGGTTTTCTGGCTTCAGCAGCAGAAATTCCTGGGTCTGGATTTGACTTGCCACATAGGAAAATTCGATATCAGGTATTAATGAAAGGTTTGAATCCACCCGTATGGGAAAACATCTAATCTGTTGGATTTTCATCTTGGGAATATTAAATATGGGAAGTTTGATTCGGATAACTAATTTGTCCTGCAACAAATGTGTCTTAACATCTGCTGTTTGATACAGAACTGACAAACAGTCCTGTAGATTGGGACAAGTGGAGTGAGATTTGTGATAAATCTCTAGCAAATGGTTTGGGGAAATTAAAAGGGGGTGAATTTGATTATTTCTACTGGACACTATTATGTCCAGTAGAGCTTGCTGTCTAAATTTCAACTCTATCATTTGCAGTGTCAGACTAGAAACGATCTCTTGTCTTATTTGGTGGGCTATCAAAGCGTCCGTTGTGTTCTGCAGATGGTTAATCTGATTGGTTATCTGATGTTGTCGTTCAGACAGTGAGGATAAGGGTTTTTGAATTTCTTCGAACGTGGTTTTTATTTTTCTGATCTGTTGCTTTTCCAGATCAGCTAAGGTTTGAGTATTTACCTCTAATTCCCTTAGTCGGCTGTACACCTCTTGTTCGTTTCCGCTGTCCATAGTGCCAAAGAGATAGTGCATCGCATTACCTATCCCATCAAAGATGGATCGGGGCTTGCGTGATTTAGGGCCTCTTTAATGACATTGGTGCATCTCTTAATGTTTTCCATCAGGGCATGTACATGTTTGGTTTGTAGGGTACATAGATCTTGATCAAAAGATTTGTTACCACACAATTGATGAACGTAGTGTTCCGCGCGTTCCGCCAGTTTTGTCTGATTGTCCAACTCGCCCAGATCTAACTCAGTGATGACGCTCCAAGTGTCGTGGTAAACTGATAGGCTTCCAAGATCCTCGAATAGTACTCCCGTATTATTTAGGGGCGTTATAGAGTAAGGTTCCTCCGCGAGGGCTCCTATTGTGATCAGGAACAGTCCGTAGAAAATTATTGACCGCATTGTTATCTAGGAGAGGATAGGATAGGATATTAAAATGAGGATTTTGTTGACTTGGTAGCTTACATTCTATTATATATGTATCTTAAAATTACTTAGATTGTATTGACACCATGTTATTCGTAGAAAGGTTTTCGACGATTGTTGTGTCCCGTCACCACTGGTTTACTAATTTTAATTGTTGTGTTAACTGAGCTGGGGATGCCGGTTACCGTATAGGGTCCTACCCAAATCTGGGAGAGCTTATGTTTACGACTCTCGCTCTTGAGTAGAACCTTGTCTCCTCTTAAAATGTCAGGGGACGTACAGCTTTGTCGTAGTAATTTTTCGAGCGCTGTTTACTCATCAGAAGATTTTTCCGTGCCATGGCGTATGACTTTTGAAGCTTATACCCGAGAATATGGTAGTAGCTCTCGTGGTTATACACGGGACAAGGGTCTCGCCTTAAGGTGGACGGAACGGAACGTCCGCTGTAAAGCCGTAAAGGCAGTCCATGGGAGTAAATTTTGTCCCTTCGTGTACACTGTTATTGTACACAAAAGCAGCGGTTCGCAGATAACTATCCCATGAGCTGGGATTTTTGTCCACTATAGTTCGTAGATATTCAATCAATGGTCTATGTGCACGTTCGAATGCTCCATTTGATTGGGGATGATGAGCTGAAGTTTGCAGCTTATTTATCCTAAGGAGTTTGCATACCTTTTTGAATAGGTCACTCAGGAAATTACTTCCCTGATCGGTGACTATTCTTTTGGGAATGCGGTAGCGCGTGACGATTTCGACGAAGAAAATTTGCGCTATCGTTATAGCTTCCCCATTTGGTATGGCATACCAATCTACAAACTTCGTGAGGTTATCCTGAAACGTTAATATATATTTGTTTCCGGATACAGTCTCTTCTAGTGGGCCGACTATATCTAGATAGATTTTGTCGAATGGTTGTTTGCAATCACCATCGGCATTTTATACTGTGGTGAGGCCTTCATGGTTTGACATTTGGCACACCGCTTAATGTGCTTTTTGATGTCACTAAGCATGTGCCTCCACCAGTACTTTCTTCGGATCCGTTTATAGATTTTTGTCACCCCCTGATGACCGCCAAAGAGAGAATCATGATAATCCCTTAAGATTAATTGAATCTCCTCTGGGCTTGTGATTACTTCAGGGGGGACGAGTTTCGTCTATAATTGGTGGATTGGTACGAGGTGGACTCTCACGGTCTGCGGTCTCTTCTGGATGATGAGTTTGTTCTTTTTGTTTGGCCTGGCTGTCTTGATTTGTTCCACTTTCCTGAATGTTTCGTGTCTGGGCTCTGGTTACTGCATTGCATTGCTGACACTCCTTTTGGTCCGATGAGTGTTTTTAGACCTCTATATCGGAGTCCATTTGGTGGTGGACTATAGCTTCTACCGTGAAGGTTGCAGTTTCCTTGTCTTTGATATTATCCCGTGGAATGCGGCTTAAAGCGTCGGCATTCGTGTTGTACTTTCCGGGCTTATATTCAATTTTATAATTGAACTCGGAAAGTTTATGGTGAAATCTCACCAGACGGGATGTGGGGTCCTTAACATTGAAGACTCCCTTGAGTGGTTTGTGATCTGTATAGACCGTGAACTCTCGGCCTTGCAGATAACAACTGAAATTTTTTGTCGCTCAAACTATAGCCAGTAACTCTTTCTCAATAGTGGAATAGTTACGTTCGGCTCTGTTTAGGGTACGGCTGGCGTAGGCAATTGGCTGGTCACTTCCTACCTCTCCTTGAGATAGGACTGCTCCAAGAGCCTCGCTGCTGGCGTCTGTGGTAAGGTTAAAGGGTTTTGAAAAATCGGGATATATTAAGAGTGGAGGGGGAAATTAGAGCGTTCTTAATGCTTTGAAATGCCTCTTGGCATTTCTCAGTCCACTTAAACTTTACATCCTTTCGGAGTAAGTTTGTTAGAGGACGTCCTGTTTTCGAAAAGTCGGGTATGAATTTTCTGTAGTAATTGGCAAGGCCCAAAAATGATTGCACTTGCCTTACTGTCTTGGGGATGGGGAAAGTTTGGACGCATGCCGTTTGGCTAGGGTCAGGTAGTGCTCTTTGGTTAGAACATTTGTGTCCTAAATACACTACCTCGCGCCTGAGAAATTGACATTTCTCAGGTTGAAGTTTCAGGCTATTTTCTCTTAACCTGTCAAAGACTTTTCGAAGCTTTTCGTTGTGGTCTGCCAGTCTTTTTACATAGATGACGATGTCATCTAAGTAGACGAAACATTCTGGGCCTTGTAGGCCAGTTAATATGAAATTCATTAAACGCTGAAATGTGGCCGAGGCTCCTTTGAGCCCGAGCGGCATGCGTTTGAATTCATAATGCCCGTAGTTGGTACTAAAAGCCGTTTTTGCTCGATCCTTCGGATCGACGAGTACCTGATGATAGTGAAGTATCTTGAATTGCCCAGTTGATCGAGGATATCCCCAATCCGAGGTAGCGGGAAGGCGTCGATAATCGTTTTTTCGTTCAACTTACGGAAATCAACGACGACGCGCCACCTTTTCTCACCATCTGGTCCCGCTTTTTTGGGGCCGACTAGCAGTGGCGAGTTCCATGGGCTTTTGCTGGGCTGCACAATGTCGTTGTCCAGCATTTCTCTGAGTTGCTCATTTATGACATTTCGCTGTGTCTCTGGTAACCGGTACATCTTTTGATTAATAGGTGCTTAGTCTTCCACCAGAGGGATGTCGTGGGTGATGGCATTGGTATGTGTAAGCCTGTCACCTTTTAAAAAGAATATGTCATCATATTCGTAACAGAGATTTGTTATTGATGCTTTTTGCTCAGAATTTAAAGTTTCATCCAGACTGAGTTCTTGCTCTAATCTGGTGAGGCGGGGATGAATACTGGTGTCTTCTTGTTCGACATCGTTTGGGAACAGATATCGTATATGTTGTAGGGTGACCTTCTGATCGGCGGTTATTGCTCTGTTTGTATTGTTCTTAAATCTAAACCTATTGTTATTGTCTATATTCATTTTACCTCTTAGCCTATTTCTTTTATTTATGAGTGGCGTTGGGCCAGATGGATCTGCGGGAGTTGCTTACGGCAGACCTTTTGTATGCTGGCCAGAGCTTGACGTTGGGGTTTTCATGAGGGACCCGCAAGCGTCTTGGAGCAGTTTCTTATTACTGCTCGGTCTACCTGGGCTCTTATGCCCCACTTTCTTAATCTTAGGTTTACATATAACATGATGCTCACCATCGCCGTCATTTCGACTCATGGGATTCGAGGGATGGGCTGTTGTAATCTCTTTATCTGGCTCTTGTTTAATGGGGATGACAGTGAAGTTGTTCAGACCTTGTATATATAGTTATGAGCGATCGCAGTTGCTCATTTATTTTTCCACTGAACCTCCTGAGTGGCCCAAATGTGGGCAGTACTAATAATCACGATCTCTACATGTCTGGCTTTTTGGGAGACTTCCGGCATCTACTGTTCTACTATCATTCGATCTGGCGTGAACACATTGGCACCATCATCGCGATAATTTGTACCTTTTAAGAAAGAATTAGTTTTAGTTAGTTTAAATATTGAATTTTTCGTTCGTATTTGGAATAATTAATTAAATTATAATTTGCTTGAATTTGAACGTCTTCTAATTCTCGTAAGGCAAAAAAGCTTGCCCTTTCGTCAACATAATGGTCCTTCACCAGCCGGATTTGCCACGTGTTCGCTAAATCATCATCATTTCACCGAGACTTCATTCATTTTCATCATAGCGAAGTACATCGAAGAAGTCCACGACACCAGTCATCATTGGATTAAATAAAAGTCTGCATACGTGGTGAACTTGCTCTCTGTACAGAAAAACAAATCAGTTGCAGCGTCTCGATTCAAAATACGATCATACGTTCAAAGCGAAGTGCATTGAGGCTATGTATATCTGAAATCATCTACTGTGTACGTCAAGAAGATTATTAGCATCCACTTCCATGAAAGCGAAGTATTGATGACGTCGGCCCTTTAGCACAACAACAAAACACGCATTCTCACATGCAAGTATCGCTCCAATAATTACATATATTGAAAAGATCTTATAATACACTTTTTGTAGCTTCGCATTAAACACGTATGTCCAAGATTCATCCTATGCAGGATCAAACCAGTAAAGCCTTCAGCAAGAAGTAACTGCCATGCAAGCTCATGGAAACATAGAAATCGTGATTCTTCTACTTAGCCAACACTACGCCAGCTGACCTGAGTATTCCCAAAAAGCTCATCAGAAAAACAAGCCGCAGTGTCATACAAGTGCCGCTGTACGGAGGTCAAGTCAACTACTTATATACCTAACATGCAGCTGTAACATCTGTGAGTACTGCGCCAATAGTTTTTATTTGTCTACTCTAAAGCATTATATATAACAAAATCTGATAATTTGGTAGGGGGCATTGTAAATTTAAGCCATTTCGTATGCATATAAGAAATTGAACATTGAAGTGTTTCGTGACGCAATACAGTGTTGTGATTAAAGCACAAAGCAAAGACAGTGCAGAATATAAACCAAAAAACATTCAGAGTACCTTGACTATTAAATTAAAATTGCGTGACCAGCCGTGTTTTTTAGCCATCATTGTTCTATTATATGTAATCTACTTGATAATTTTGTCGCACATTTTAAAATAAATTTAACATGGCTAAAAAATTAAATAAACTCCGAACGCAGTGAGCTGTGCTTATTGATCAGCAGGAAAGAACCAAAGAATTCCTCAATACCTCAGCTGCCTCTGCTAGTTTAGCTCAGTTGGAGCTTAGGCTACAATTCCTAGAAAAGCAAATGAAGTCATTTTCAAATATACAAACCTCTATTGAACAGTCAGATGATACAGAGCTTATCGCAAGCCATCGTGCCTCTTATGAAGAAACCTATTATACCGTTCAACCGTCGCTAGCAATTTTAATACAAGAGAAGAAGAACATGCAAGATATATCTTCCGAGTCCGAGTCCCCCCGCCTCAAAGCAATATTCGTTTGCCAAAGATATCTCTGCCAAGCTTCAACCGAGACATCACTGAGTGGCTGAGCTATTTTGAAACGTTCAAAACATTAGTTAATAATGACTCAATACTCAATAAGATTCAAAAATTTCAATACCTACGTTCCACGCTAACTGAAACAGCCGCTAAACAAATCCAATCGCTCGAGCTAACTGAAGCAAATTATGCTGTAGCAACCCAAGTACTTCAGGAGCGCTATGACAGCCGAAAACTTATTTCTCAAGCACACATTCAATCGCTCATGGACATTAAGCTTTTAGAGCATAACAAACCATCAAAAATGCGGGATTTAATTGATAAAACTAATGTACAACTTCGTGCGCTTGAATCCCTAGAGAGACCAGTAAAGCATTGGGATGATCTCGTTGTACATGCAATCGTATCCAAATTAGACTCAACTTTACGCCTTGGTTGGGAGAAGGAATCCTCTATTGATCGTTTACCTACTCTGAAAGAGTTATTAGCTTATCTCGCCAAACAATGTCAAATAATCGAAACAACTATTAAGAACATAAAAACAGATTATCAAACTGTTTCCTCTCAGGGCAAACCACTGAAGAAAACATTTAATTCTTTACTAATATCGTCCTCTAGCAAATGCCCGACGTGTAATTCAGGACACTCCTTGTACAAATGTCGTTCATTTCTTAATAAAAGCGCTGACCAACGCTTAGAGCAAGCAACTAAGTTAAATTTATGCAAAAATTGTCTGCGTCAAGGACACAATCGATCAACATGCAAATCATCTGGTAGGTGCTCTACTTGTCGTGAAAATCATCACACACTCCTTCATAAAGCCACCAATGACTCACTATCGCAAGGTGCTTCCAAATCCAGTAATAAAGCATCACCATCAGACTGCAGCTCAACGCTCTATGCAAGCAATGCGCATCAAGATCCAAGGCCTTCATATGTTTTCCTCGCTACCGCAATTCTAAATGTCTTTGATGTACGCGGCAGGTTGGATACTTGCAAGACAATACTGGACTCAGCATCGCAACTCAACTTCGTGACGGAACGTCTGGTTGAGAAGCTTGGATTAAAAAGAAAAAGAATTTCTCTCTCAGTTTGTGGTATTGGGGGCAGCGACAGCCTATATTGCCGGCACCAAACTCAGTTGACATTGAAGTCCAGATTAAATAATTTTTCCTTTCAAATAAATGCAGTGATTATTCCAACAATAACATGAAAGCAGCCCGGCCGCTATATTGAATGTGAATCATGGAATCTTCCAAAAAACATACAGCTAGCAGATCCGAAGTTCAATGAACCTCAGGACGTAGATGTGCTCATTGGAGCTGAACTACATTACCAATTCCTAGAAGTGGGTCAAATTCGGTTAAAATCTGAACTTCCAGTATTACAGAAAACACTTCTAGGTTGGATAGTATCAGGAAAGAGTGAATTTAATTCAATTTCAAGTCATTCGCTTAACGTTACGATTAACTCATCCGCCAATGATCCCCTGTCAGATCAATTAAGAAAATTTTGGGAACTGGAGCATTGCCCACTCATTAAGTCTGTGCGCACGCAAGAAGAACAACAATGTGAAGCTCATTTCCAAAGACATTTTAAACGTGATTCGTCAGGGAGGTTCATAGTACGATTACCCTTTAAACAAGATCCTAATTGCCTAGGAGATAGTTATGAAATGGCAAAGAGAAGATTCTTGAGTCTCGAACGACGACTCCATAAAAACAGCGAGCTACTTGCACGGTACTCGGAATTCATGAACGAATATTTGTCACTTAATCATATGCCACCAGTTTACAATTTACCAATTCCAAATTATGTTCTACCTCACTACAGAGTTTTAAAGCCAGACAGCTCAACTACCAAATTAAGAGTCGTTTTCGCTGCTTCCGCGAAGTCAACCACGGATTATTCGCTCAATGATACGCTTATGGTATGACCTGTAATACAGCACGATCTATTCTCCATAATTCTCAGATTTCGCATGTATTCATTTATATTAACGGCGGATATCGCAAAAATGTATCGCCAAGTTCAAGTTGAAGAAAGGGATCAAAAGTTCCAAAACATTCTATGGAGGGATCATCCTGAGAAAACTCTTGAAACTTACCAATTAACAACTGTCACTTATGGTACAGCTACAGCCTCATACTTGGCAACTAGATGCCTACATCAATTGGGAACAGAGGCAGAAGTGGACTTTCCTAACGCAGCTACTGTTATCAAGTCTGATTTCTACGTGGACGACCTTATTACGGGCGGAAACTCGGAATCCTCACTCTTAACCATGCGCAACGAGCTCATAACTTTGCTGTCTAAAGGTGGTTTTGAGCTACATAAGTGGTGTTCCAATGAGCCACACCTTCTTGAAAGGATACCATTTGACCAAAGGGAAAAGTTTGTGAAATTTTATACTGGTGAAGCGGTTAAAACTCTTGGCTTAATTTGGCAGCCACAGCTCGATGAATTTCAATTTAAGGTCAGTGCAATGGATAGCAAATTTAAATCCATAACAAAAAGAGTCGTATTATCTGATATTTCAAAGATATTTGATCCATTGGGTTTAATATCTTGGCAAAATATTCATGCAAATTCATGCAAGAATTATGGATACTTAACTTGTCCTGGGACGAAAGCCTACCAGTAGAGTTTCACACTAAATGGTGCCATTTTCGGGATCAACTCAAAGCAATCGAAGAATTCAAGATTCCCAGAAAGGTTCTTTTTTCCACACATTCGAGCGTTCAATTACACGCCTTTTCTGATGCTAGTGAATCAGCATATGGCGCATCTATATATATAAGAAGCCTTGAAGTTTCAGGCAGTATTTCATCGCATCTACTCTGCGCGAAATCACGTGTCGCTCCTATAAAAAAAATAACTTTGCCTCGATTGGAGCTTTGCGCAGCTCAACTAATGGCTCGATTAGTTCAACAAGTACACTCATCTTTAAACAATACTATAAAGTTAGATGAAATTTACTATTGGACGGATTCAACTATAGTTTTGTCATGGCTGAGAGAGTCTTCAGGAACTTGGGAAACCTTCATTGCCAATCGAGGGGCAGTAATTCAAGAGCTTACCGACGTGAAGAACTGGCACCACATTGACACAACACAAAATCCAGCAGATTTAGTGTCCCGAGGTGCTTTTCCAAGCAAACTCTTGCAATCGAAGCTTTGGTTTTGCGGTCCAGCATTTCTTAGAGACCCTCAAGATACATGGATGTTGAATAATTGCAACATGTCATCCGACGTTCCAGGCCGTAGAAAGAAAAGGTCCGTTCTGGTGGCTGCACAAGATCATCAATCCGATCTGATTGAGGACTCAAAATATAAAAACTCCTTGTTAAAACTTTTGAATGTGTTTGCGTATATCCATCGTTTTGTCAAAAATTGTAAAATTCCTTCAAACGAACGACTTCTGGAAATCCTCTCCCCAGCAGAGAGAGAGACTGCCCTCGTGAGCTTGGTCAGATACGCTCAGAAGACAACGCTGACATCAGAATACTGTCCCCTTAGCAAGGGTAAACAAATTGAAAGGCAAAGCCAATTGCAAGGTCTATGTCCCTTTATGGATAATGACGGTATAATACGGGTTGGTGGTTGCCTCAGAAAAGCAGAGTTAACTTTTGATGCAAAACATCAGATGATTTTACCATCGAAGCACTCACTTTCATATTCACTAGTGCAATACCTACATATCAAAAATCTTCATACTGGTTCTCAAACACTGCTTAATATCGTAAGACCTTTAGGCCTTTAGGCGGACGCAGCCTCACCAGGAAAATCGTTAATTCCTGTGTTCGTTGCTTCAAAACAAAGCCGAAAGACATCCACCAACTGATGGGTGACCTTCCATCTGATCGAGTTAAAGAAGCTCGGCCTTTTCTCAATTCGGGAGTGGACATCTGCGGCCCAATAAACATACACTTCAAGATTAGAGGCAAGACACCTGTAAAATCTTATATAGTAATATTCATCTGTTTTGTTACGAAAGCGGTACATCTTGAGCTGGCAAGCGACTTGTCTGCAGCTGCATTTATAGCCGCTTTGAAACGATTTATAGGACGAAGGGGAATATGCACTAATTTATATTGTGACAACGCAACTAATTTTGTTGGAACCAGAGCTGATCTCCAAGACATACGCGAAATATTTTACTCAGAAAAACATCAGGCGGAGATCATTGAGTTATGCTCAAAGGATAGCATAAGTTTTCACTTCATTCCACCACGATCACCTCATTTCGGTGGGCTGTGGGAGTCCGCGGTTAAGCTAACGAAATATCATCTTAGACGTGTTATGCAAGGTTGTCTCATGACTTATGAAGAATTGAACAACCTTTGCATTCAAGTAGAGGCAATATTGAATTCACGTCCGCTGACAGCAATTTCTAGCGATCCCAATGACATCGCGCCTTTGACCCCTGGACATTTTTTGATCGGGGAACCACTTACTGCGTTACCAGAACCGAACATGAAAAATGTAAATATTAGTTTCATCAATCGCTGGCAACGTATACAATATGCAACACAAGAGTTCTGGATCCGATGGAGGAAGGACTACCCCAATCAATTGCAAACCAGAGCGAAATGGACAACGACGTGGCGTAATATAACGGTAGGAGACCTCGTAATTATTAAGGAAGAAACATCCCTCCTATGAAATGGTTCCTCGCGCGCGTTGTTGGAGTGTTTCCGGGACAAGACGGAATCGTTCGCGTTGTGAACCTTAAAACTTTAAACGGACAGCTTAAGCGATCAGTCACGAAAATATGCCCTCTACCAATAAACGAAGAATAATTTCCAAGTTATTTTGAAAGCCCTTGACCTTTCAAGGGAGGCGATCTCTACATGCCTGGCTTTTTGGGAGACTTCCGGCATCTACTGTTCGACTATCATTCGATCTGGCGTGAACACATTGGCACCATCACCGCGATAATTTGTACCTTTTAAGAAAGAATTAGTTTTAGTTAGTTTAAATATTGAATTATTCGTTTGTATTTGGAATAATTAATTAAATTATAATTTGCTTGAATTTGAACGTCTTCTAATTCTCGTAAGGCAAAAAAGCTTGCCCTTTCGTCATCAGTAGTCTTTAATGGGAACCAGATTTAGGTTCACGCTGTTTAGGACTACTTGTGAACTGCGTGTGTTGAGGATTCCTATAGGGACTGCCTTTAACCCAGCTGAGAGTAAACTGTTTGCTAAGAAGACTCCGTCGTTTATTTCTTTCGACAAACTGAGCATTTCTTCCTGCAACTGCAACGGAACTTTGACTACGATCTGAGACCTTGCTGGTACGCACACAGGTTCATTTAAATTCACCTGATGCTGTCTAGTCTTACAGGGCGGATCTTCGGTATTCAAGTATAAATCGCAGCCGACTTCTTCTGACTGAGAAGCTTCGGGTAGAAGGTATATCCCCGTCGGGTTTGATATCTTCTGCCACTGTCTCTTTGTTGACTGTGTTTTGTGAACACGGGTTATCCGATGCGGTTTCTAATGGAACAGCAAACTCTTCCGGATTGGTTTCCGTGCGAGGAAATCGCAGAACCTGGTTGGGTCCCTCAACATTACAGTTTTTGGCTAGGAAATCATTTCCTAGCAAGCCGTCGTCAGAAATACCTGGGATGTTTTTACCACCTGAAAGTTGCAAGGTAAGTTACTTTTTAGCATGAAGTTTCCGTGGCAACTTCCTAAGGTTTTTCCGGTGCCAAAGGGGCTTTGAAGCGTTAGTTTTTTGTTGGGTTTTATTAGCTCGCGAGATTTGAGAGTTTTTTCTTAATTATACTGATCTCAGCGCCGGTGCCCACTATTATCTTGGCCTGACCATTTAGACCTATGTCTAGAGGAAGTCTGGCGGTGGGCACACTGAAGTCGCGCGGCTCAGAAAACCCTTTTTTTATTGCTGTTAGGGTTTATAGTCGAGCCGGGGAGTTTTGGGTCGACTCTTTGTCGTTTCCCTGCTCTTTATCCTCCCATTTTTGTTTTTGTCGACATTCGTCGCTCTTGTGTCCGCGGCGCCCACAAAAATCACATTTTTGTCTTATGTTAAAGGCTCTGGGGCCTTTTATATTGCTCGGGTCTGACTGTGGCGGACTGTTAGGCGGTCCTCGTGTAAAACGATTTGCAGACTGTGTTTGGTTGTTTCGACAGTCGCGAATGTCATGCCCGTAACTTCTACAGTTAGTGCAGAAGTGGGTGTTTTTGCGTTTTAGATACTCCGTGTAGGTGTGTCCCTGCTTCTGGCAGAAATTGCAAGTGATGTTTTGTACCATATTCTGTGTATCCGGTTGTCTGGAATCCCTTCGTGGAAATGGCGGGCGTAGTGGTTGAACATGTACGGATGGGGGATTATTAAACTGTCTGGGCTCTTGTGCTCGTGGTGATGCATACATGGGTGGCTGTGGGGGTTGCAGGTTTTCCATGTCTAGAGCCTCTTGTATCAGCTGCTCTAGATCATTTTCTACCAGAGTGAGGAGGTACTGGCATAGGTGGGGATTGTTCACTCCACTTTTGAGGGCATTCTTGGCAAAGTCCTCCAACTGTGTCTTCACAGCTGGGGACGCCGTTGCGCCGTACTTCAGTACCGCTGCCTCGTTGCAAAGCATCAGCAACTGCTTCACTCTTGTTGTGAAGGCAGTGAGAATTTCCAACGGGTTTTACCTCATTGTGATCAATTTGTTGACCAACTCTTGGTACGATTCTCGTGGTAGGTAGGTTCTGTTCAGACGTTCCTCCACCTTACTAAAAGTAGTTGGAACGTCCGAAGCAAACAGCTGATAAGCATCGCCACGAAGTCTTGTGGGCAAGCTATGTAGGAAGGCTGGCTTTTCTTCCTCACTTAAATAATGTAGGGCCTGTTTGCAACAGCCAATAAATGTTTCTAGCTCACGACCTAGCTGTGGGGTATTTTCACCCGAAAACAGAGGAACTAGTTGTGCCGTGAGCTTGGCCACCTTTGCATAATCTACCATTGTGATGTTCTTTTTATTTATAGGTTTGTACGGTAGCCTGCTTGTGCCTTGTCGATTTTCAGGGCTGGTTTCTGGACTAGAATCGGTGAAGGATACTTCTAGCCAGCCACTAAGGAGATTTTCGGCGGTTGTTTGGTCAGATGCGTCACCACTAATATCACTGTCACTTTCAGCGCTTACAACTACACTGGCTGAGCTCTTATCTAAACCTAGTGAACGTGAAAGCCCGGCGAATTCGATAAGCTCCTGTTTGAATCGCTCTGTATCTTGTTTAAATTTTTCGATCTTTGTCAACCTCTGCTCTCTGCCTTGACTTAATCTGTGGTCAAGAGCGTCGCAATGCGTGACAGTGAGCTTATCGGATTCGCGTGCCTTCTCTAATAACTTATCTAAAAATATATCTAGACTTACTTTAGATACAACTGTGGGCCCTCTTAAAACAGTGCTGCTTCGAAGGCGAACTATTGTTTGGTTATATATCCTTTTACTAAATACACTTAACGCTCACCTCCAGTTCACTGTTAATCCAAGTACATATATCGAAACACCTTTCAATTCCTTCGGTTATAATTTGTCACTCAGGTTTCTTTTAAAAAACAACGCCGTGAAAATTACAATTTGAATTTATTTCACATTAACGTGGTGAACTTACAAAATTTATCTCTTATAAAACTTATCTTAACTTTTATAAACGCGGTGAACTTAAAAAGCTTACAGTTTGAATTTGTTTCACATTAACGTGGTGAACTTACAAAACTTATCTTAACTTTTTTAAA
Organism: Dioctria linearis; assembly: GCA_963930735.1. Lineage (NCBI taxonomy): Eukaryota > Metazoa > Arthropoda > Insecta > Diptera > Asilidae > Dioctria > Dioctria linearis. The sequence goes on from OZ005742.1 coordinate 222,300,965, forward strand.
CGCGGTGAACTTAAAATTTATCTCACATTAACGTGGTGAACTTACAAAACTTGTCTTAACTTTTATAAACGCAGTGAAGGCTACAACTTCGATTTTCTTTTTTGACTTTAACTATCGACCGAAGAACTCCGAAATCAACCGCTTCTTAGAGAGTAAAACCAAAAACTCGCTCCTTGATCACATTCATCGTGATCAAGAGCCGTTGCTCAGAATAGAAAATGCTAAATTGCATTTTCTAATCCTGAGAAAATTTTACTTTTTCAATTCTGGACTTGTTCAAACATGTCCAGAATTATTCGCGTTGAACGATGGCTTCAAAAATGTAATCTTACACTTTTTAAAACATCAGCCACCGTTTGAAATCGCGACGCGCATATACATACAATGCATTTATGCTGCGCGCGTTTCTTATAGCGAAAGCTTTTTTCGTAATATGTATGTACATACATGTTGTATTTTTGGCGACAAATCGTACTGAAGGTACGATTTGCTTTTTGATTTCTTTTTTAATTAAATTGTTGAAATGACAAATTTTGCTGAAGGCAAAATTTGTCTTGGAAATTTTTAAGTAAAACGACTTGGGTTGTAAGCTGAAACTTTTGTTTTTCCCAAGTCGTTTGATGGGAAAAATTTTATGACTTGTTTCGAATATGAAGAAAATTGCTAATGCAATTTTTTTCACCCTTTTTGGACGATAAACTAATCATGTTTTGTGCATGATTAGTTTATTGAATTTTTATATTTTATGGTTTTTCTTTTATATGCCCAATTTTAGGTTTCTAGGTATATAGGGCTTATTAATTATTTTTTTTTTTGGAAACTTTCCCTGTTAGTCCCTAAGGTTTTATATACCTACATATGGTACATATATGTACCTAGGTTTTTTATACATAACAATAGGTAGCTTCCTAATCTCGCATCCAGAGCCAATACTTCAAAGGCAAATAACGTCATTGACTAGGTGGAAACATTTTCAATTTTTAAAACAACAATTTTGGAAGAAATGGTCCACTGAGTATTTAAATTCCCTGCAAAATAGACCTAAATGGCAGAATACAACATCAAACCTGACAGTGGGAGAATTAGTTTTAATCAAAGATACTAATTTACCAGCATCTCGCTGGATATTAGGAAGAATCACAGAAGTGCACCCAGCCACAGACAACTTAGTAAGATCAAGAAAACCTAAAAAGCTCAATAACAAAAATTTGCACATTTCGAAACTCTGAACTAATATCATAAAAAACAAAATCATACTGCATATGACACAAATCTGTTAAAATTCTAGATTAATATTATAACCTGTAGGTACATACCTACATACGTACAACCGTACACCCATTTCAATAATTAAAACAAAATCTGCTTAAAAAAAACATAACTTTTCCTGTGGAAAAATGTCATAATGCTGCAATTTATAATATATTATATATAATAATAACTATTATGCAAAGTCCAGGTCTTTGCTATCGTTTCTTCATAACAAAGATTATTTTTTCAGAAAAAAGAAAATTAGTCATCAAGACTCGAACCTTGACATGATTCGCACAGAATGAACACTCACCCCAACTAGGCTATACTGCCAACAACAATATAGTTCGGTACATGAGAATTAAAGGCCTTCAAACACGAACCCATCGCCAATGAGACGGACATCGACCAAAGGAATACCATGCTCTACCTGAGCTAATCAATTAATATCTACCAACAGACACCACCATTTAGAAAGATACAAATAAGGTAGAATTCCTTATGTGTATAAAAAAGAGATCAGGTCACCAAAGGTATGCTTTGCCTCGTCATGCTACAATTAATTTACAATTACTTGAAGAATTGAATTTTCAAATAAAATTCAACCTTACAACAGGGGGTAGTATGTTGAAACCAACATTAAAATGCCAAAATACTTCAAAGACTCTAATTCCAAGTATTTCTATTTATCGAAACTATGTACACCTACCTACAAGAACGTCGATAAGGCAGTTTTAGTGGAAACAACAATCGACACATTATGGTTACATTCCATAATACAAAGATTATCAAGTATGGCCGACTTACATATCTGTGAATTAGTTTCTTGCCTCCTTTGGCGACAAATGTCACAAATTTGATCGTTTCAATTTCAATTGTCCATATCAAAGTGAAAAAAATTTTGTATTTGGAAATTTCTTTGCTTTCCCACTAGCCCAGAGTTACTTATTCCGAAGTGATTTAAACGCAGAAACTAATTTTTGTTAAATATTTTAATATATTCAAAATGTCTTTCAGTCAATAAAATACGAAAAACTCACCTCATGACGTAGCAATACAAAAATCTCCTCTCGAATCGGGCATACTTGTTATCTTTGTATCATGGCTACATCCCACATAACAAAACTGGAACACAATCCAATGAGAGGAAATAAATTGTCATCAATGAACACTACGCAAATCAAATGTAATTAGATTAAGTCAGTTCAGTCAAATGTATCTTTTAAAGTAGCAAATTAAGCAATATTGCATATTATTCATAATAGTCATAGTCATAATAACTTTACCTAGGCGACATTAGGAACGGCAACACAAACACCCAGAATTCCAGTTGCTATGCAACTTTACTTGGGTAGCGACTGAGATAAAGATATTTATTTTGGGTATCGACTAGAATAAATACTACTAATCCAACTTTGCTTTGGTTCTAGACTCAAATAAAGTATCTGGTTCCGGGGAACGACTAGAGCAAGATCAGTACTAACACACAAACTTTGTTTTGGGTCTCGACTGAAATAAAGTAGCTTGATCCGGGGCAAGGCTATTCCACATTTTAAACTGGTGAGTACGTTTTGATTAATCATTTAATACATATCTAATCATATTTACTAATTATATTTATACACATATCTATATATATATATTAATGCCATTTCGAAAAAGTGAATTCCTTTTGAAGTTACCATAATTTGTTGCATAAGTGAGCTTTTCAGTTATTAGGTGACACAGTCGGCATTATACTCGTAAGTATCTTAAGTTGTCTTCGTGAATCTGTAATCTCTGAAATATATTTCCCTTTGAATTTGGAATAGTGTGTTAACTTTGACGTATTGTTAAATAAACGACTTACTTGAAGTATTCATTTACAGTCCCCTTCCTTACTTATATTTTTCTTGAGAATTCTCACTGACCAGAACAAGGACTGAACGGTAGATGCACGGGAAGCAACGCCTTGAGTAAACTATTCCTCGTTCAATTTCTACTTCTGTTTCTTTTTATATAGTTATGTGCAGTTCCTCTCATGTAGTTATGAGCAACTCATCAACCAACTAGCTGAATTATAAGAGTTTATCGATGATTTGAACTGAATTAACTTGTTTTCGAAATTGAATTCCATTAAGCGCCTCCCAAGCATCCTCGGTTTTCGAAGTCCAATTTCAGTAGAGCAATCTGACGAATAAAACTCAACTAAACTTTATATTCTACGTATAATCAAAAGATCACTTTAAGCCGATAACTAAACTTACAAACACGATCAATATATTTACTTAAACAATTTTCTCGGAGCTCTGTGATCATCGCTTCACTTTTTGGTCTTCTTTCTCTCTTTTTCTTTCTTTTTTTGACAGTCCACCCAAAAAGTAGCAACTATCGTCCTTCCTTTCACTTTTTTCCTAGCATAGAACGCGCACGCGCCCTCTTTCGTCAATTAAGTGCCGTACACTCACTCAGGTCACACACAGCAAAGTGCGCCACACGACGGTGCGCTACAACAGTGTCACCATCAGCTAGCTGTGGTACAGTCGGAGGAAGCACGGTAGCATGCTGCTCCATGTAGCTGCAACCATAAGACTGCCCTGATTTTTGTCGTATAGACGGAAATTCGACCTCATAAAGAGGAAGCATGTTGCTTGGGAGCAAGACTCCTGCAATATGTTTGCCTTTGTAGAATACATATTGATACCACCAAGGATAACATCTTTGGTTTTATAAATATCACCCCGTGTTGGCATAGAAGGTGCTTGCAGAACGATTGACTCATTGTGTGGTGAAGACTGCTATTTACGGTTTACAAAAAGATTCCTGTTATTAAGGACATATTTCAGACAGTGCTTTTTTTTAAATTTCACCCATAATAACACTATTATTAGTAAAATTATTTCATGTGCTCGCCCAAGCTCCTTAATCGGATCAAAAAAGTTATGAAGAAAGTCTTGCTCCACATTGCCTAAATCTGATCTCATCTCTAAGATGACTCGTCTTTTCACTGGCTCTACTAATACATGCTTTGATGTAGTGGATTTGATCGCAGTATGGCTATGTGGAAAGGTCTCTGCTTTTCTAATATAAAATTTTTGATTTTTCATTCAGATTGTGGGCTGACGGCAAGCGTTGCAAATAAAGTTGTGAATAATATGAGTGCCCATATACAGTTGAAGTATCCTGTTGGCACTATACACAATACGGCCAACTTTTAGCTCCAATATTTTCCTTATTCAATCTTCAATAGCAATAGAAATAACAAATGTATAATTCTTCATTCACTCCACATCGATATAGTTGATATCCCAAGGCACACAATTTTGTTTTTATATAACATTTTTACATGTTGCACTCAACAACTTAAATTTTCAAATATTCCAAATGATTTTCCTATACACAGATAATTGTATCACCACAAAATGAAACCACCGACCAAGGCACCGTAGATATGCTGACAATTTTCCAAATGTGCAGGAAAGCCTTTTATAATTATCAGACGAGATAAATTGTCGTTATTAAGCCTTCTTCAGTAAAATGTTCAAGAGCCTTTCCTTAATCGTAGAGTAACCTACATTGTATACGTATGTGTGTACGTACATCCTTAGCAATTTAGGAGGACGATTATTACTGTGGTCTTCTTAATAGCCGTGGTTAATTCCTTTTCCTGGCAATTGCACTATCAGCATAAACTCCCATCCTATATAGCAATATTAAAATGCAATTTAATTGGAATGCCTAGGACTAGAATGACGACGAGAACGGGACGCAAATTTATAAGATGACATAAATCTTGTGAAACATTGGACTCCCATTATTTGGTATCAAGAACAGCTATATGTATGTAGGCAAATTAATTAACGAATTTCTGCAATTTTCTCAAGTATTTAAAGGCGATATGGCAATTGACTTGGTTTTTAATTGAAAGATTATTTTACAATGAACTCAAAGTCGTTTTCTCAATGGAAAATATACATGGAATTCGCCGGAAATGAACTCACATTCATTGAGTTGACCAAATTTGAGACATTCAAAATACTTCCAGACTTTTGTTTTATAAATTGTTATATCACCCATCAAATCTTTGTTATACCTATAGGTAATTTTTCATTCTCCAAAGAGCTTTTCAAGAGATATGTTTCGCAATTAATTAAAATACAATTACCATTAACAGTAATTTTAATTACAATTACTCGAAATGTAATTGGCAATTAGTTCGGTGATTGTAATTGAGAAGTACTTCACAGATGCTACCGTCTCAATTACTTTGGCTGCAATTCAAACAAAATGATATACCGCTATCAGTCTGGTGAGTTGTCTTCGTTTATTAGGATATAATATCAAGAACGTTCTAAGGTTCAGTACTGGGTGTCACATTGTTTCTTCTGTACATAAATGATATAAAATCAGTAATAAAATATAGTCAATTGGAGTTATTTGCAGATGACACCTTAATATATATCTGTTGTGACCAAGCAGACGAATGTATTCGTAACATAAAGCAAGACCTTAAGAGCATTGACAACTGGCTTAAAATGAATAAACTTAAATTAAATGTTGAAAAAACTAAGGCAATGTGCTTCAATGTCATTGATCCAGAAGATATGTACCTTGGCAATGAAAAAATTGAATATGTAACAAAATTTAAATACCTTGGAGTAATAGTGGATAACAAATTGAAATTTCATGAGCATGCAGGCTACATATGTCGAAAAATCGCAAAGAAAATTGGTTTCTTAAGAAGAATTAGGCGATATTTAAGTGTGGACACTGCTATTATGTTATTCAATTCTCTTGTACTTCCACATTTTAATTATTGTTCTTCGCTGTTATTCGCTGGTACTGCAGGAATGAAACACAGACTACAACTTCTTAAAAACACAGCAATGCGGAGTATACTGAGGTGTAAATGGGATACACCCACGCGATAAATGCTAGAGGTTCTCCAGTGGATGAATATTAATCAACGCTTGACGTATAATGCAATGATTCTTGTGTTTAAGATGAAGAATAATGAAGTGCCTGAATATTTATGCAGAAATATTGTATGTGTTGGGGACGTTCAGCCATACAACCTGGGAGGAAATCTCTGTTTCAGGTTGCAGAAATGGAATAGAGTTAGTACGCAGAATTCTTTATTGTACAGGGGTTTAAAAATTTTTAATGGTTTGCCTGATAAAGTTAAGGATGAAAGAGTGCTAAATTGTTGTAAAAGAAAACTAGTTCAATATATTTTAGAAAATGTTCCTTGAAATGTAGAACTAGCAAATTTTAATATAATGTATGTAATTAATGACGTAGAACTGTGAATTTCTTAAACAATCATATTTTTTAGTATGCTTTATAGTTACATGAACTAATAAATCAATCTTATCTTATCTTATCTTATCTTAATACGCTATAATCCTACCCGCTAAATTAAAAGCTGATTACTTTGAGTACAATTTGTTTACAATGGCAGAGTAGGGTGGAGTCATCAGATTGCATTTTCTCTCATCATCTCACCAACGTGTGATTAGGAATTTTCAAATCTGACCTACTCTGTGAAATCCACTCTGGTGAGAAACGCGAAGAACATATATTAGAGTGCAAGCTTGAGACAATGAGAGGCCATACAATCTGGTGACTCCACTCTATTCTGCCATTGTAAACGCACCTTAAAGATCACATAAATGCAAGTGCAACCGCACGCTTTTGTAGCTATAAAGTAACTGGTTAGATTTGAATCAACTTTACTTAAAATTTAATATCTATGGGAATTGGTGTCCAATTTAACCAATCGAATATTAAGCGCAATAAAGCGGGTGTTGTGTGGTAATAAGGCTTATCCCGTTGCATATTGCTTATACCACTTGCTATATATTGAGGATTCGAAAAGAAATAAATAAAATTTAAACACTATGCGTGTCTCTCTGCGATGCTGTCTATGCCTGTTATTGTTGTAAGTCAATAAGCTTGACGTCAAAGGATAGAGACGCGCGGTTCTCTAATAAGAGAGTATAGGAGGCGTAAGCTATCGTTATCCAAAATGGATACAACTTCTAGCGTCTTCTTTAGCCACTGATTATCAGGAATTCACATGTTACGAAAGTTTCGGCAAATCTTTTGATAAACGTTTCGGCTTATCTCTTATAGAGATAGCCTAACGCTTCCTGGATTTATATTGACTGGAGAGAAAGTCAGACATGATTTTCTTTCTAATTTGACAGCACCTAGATCTTGTTATACAAAAAAAGGTTGGAGAACAGAAGAATTTAAAGAACTTCTAGTTTTAACGATTCTAAATCACATCATAAATACAAGAGGAAAAAACAGCCGCCTCTTTCGAGGTTTGTAACCGTAACCTTCCGCTTGGTTTGATTTGATTTAGAATTGTTAAAAATAAAAGTTATTAAAATTCTTCTGTTCTCCATCATTGACCGATTCTAATACGCGTAGGTTTGATTACCGTCCGGGAAAAAATAAAATAAAATAGAATTTACAATTTATTTGTGCGATTTCATCGTTACTAGTTAATGCCAGGTGAAACACAACGTGGCTTAGTAGGCTAGTTACAAATTAATAAATACAAGAGGGAAAATCATATGTCTCGTTAGCTGAGTGGTAAGACCAGTCGCCTGGCAAGCGGAAGGTCCCGGTTTCAAGCCCCGGATGGAGCGGTTATTTTTTCCTCTTGTATTTATGTTTTGATTTAGAATCGTTAAAAATGGAAGTTCTTAAAATGCAGATTCATCGAGATCGGAATGGGTTGGGTCCCCTGTATAGAAGCAATTGTGGACAGTAATGAACTTGAAACAGAAACAGCGACTAAAGACCATAATGATTTCGAAGCATAGCAATAATTAAACTCTACTATCAATAGTTACTCAGATTTATATGCCAGTAAATAGAGACAATTACTTAAATTCCAAAATTTAAAATCACTTCCAGAAATTTTTAATTTTTGATGGAATGTTGGTTGAGGTGAAAAACATAAATTTTGAAAATATCAAAATATCTGCAAACATAAGGAAATGTGTACCCTGATAGTTTCCACAATGTGTAAACCTTCAGATCGTTGTTCGTTACAATTTGGTACAACCTCGCAAGGCTCGCATACTTCAAAAATGCAAAAAATTAACAACAATTATATTTTACACTTGGGAAAGTTCCCATCAGTATATAAATTTGCTAACCTTTACTAGTTACGCTAATTTTTGCATTTTGCAAATAGCGAATTTTGTTATATTAAGATAAGCATTAATATATTTTTCCTAGGATCTTATGTTGGCAGGGGCGGAACCAGCTAGGGGGCGCAGGTCCAACCCCCCTCCTGAAGAGTACTGAAAAAAAACATGAAGTAGATCTTTTGAATTTTTCCTAATAAAATGATTCACATCTATTCTACTGCACCTTTTGTAAAAAACGTAACAATTTCTGGAAGCATTCAATATTATACATTTAGGAACGTGCGCCCAAGCTAGTGTCTTGGCCTTCGGTCATGGTTGTTGAAGCCTATAGAGCAAACAGGAAGCGCGGATTCCTGTACATGACCGTCGCCCTTTGCTCGGAGTGTTTAAAGCAGGACAGAGCCTATTCATGTTAACGCGATGGAAGGTTTGTTTTGAATGAAAAGAGCTGCCAAAGGGTATCTGATAAGCCTTCTATATAAAGACGGCTTCTTTAAATATTATCGGTGCGGCGTGGCAAAACAAACATTTAAAGATACAATTATAACTCGTAATTGGAGAAACTCAGCGTAACTACGCAACGGCGAACAAGTCATTGAGCATTTTTTTAGTGAGTGTTATTACATTTAAAGCAAGAGATTAATTTTTTTTTATTATTTCGTAAAATGCAATAGTTTTTATAAAATACTAAGCCCAAACGTTAAATGAGAACAAAATAAATCTGCAGATTGGGAAAATCTCAATCAGTGTCCTAGAGAATTTGATTGCTCGGTATGTTTTGCTTCAAGGGACGTTGATGAAAGCACATTTGTATTTAGTACAGCTCTAAGTCTTGGCATGCGTAAACACATCCAGTATTTATACAGCAGATCATAACAACAGCAAAATCTTGGTTTAACGATAAGTACAACGAAGCAATAAAAGCGAAATAGTTTGCTTTTCGCACCTATCAATTGCATCCATTCCCAGAACTGAAAATTATCCAAAGAAAAAAATTTGTTTTTGACCAGAATGGTAGAATCTTAGCAAGACGTAAAGGCAGCAAAGGTTTCTGGTACCTGGTCAAAACCATCAGGAGCAAGTTCAGCTGTTCCTCTATTCCTTCACTACTTTATAATGAAGTGATTGTTGACTCCCTGAATAAAACTAATATTTTGATCATAATTTTTCCACTCCCGTATCTTTTGATGGAGCACTGCTTGACGATACACCGTCTATAAGCATTCTTAACATTAATATTTGCAGCAAGTTAAGCTGAATAGATCACAGGTTCTCTGTTGCTATATAAGCATTGAAATATCTTGAATTTCTGCAAAGGTGTAAGAAGTATTTCAGCCCATCGATTCTAGCGCTCTTTTAAAAGTATATTTGTACATGCATGGTCAAGGTTCTGATGAAATATCTAGTTTGACCCCTTAACCCTGTATGTTACACTCAGACTGCAAGGCGCGCACATCCTTTTACCCTCTTAAATACTTTCGGCCGTAGAGTAAAAAACCGTGATGATTTTTTATCCACAACTGCGCGAACGTGGAACAGTCTACCATCTTTTGTCTTTCCTCCAGCATGTAATCTGCGAATATATAATTGTGACATACATCGGCACCTTCCCCACTCTCCCCACGTTCCCTAATTCCTTTCTTTATCACCTTCTTGCCATGCTGTGCTTTGCATCATAGTTCATAGGATATTTCCTGAGCTTGGCTTATTAATAAAAACAAAAGAAGTCAAACTTTCTTAACGAAGTCCAAGGTATGTATTGCATATGTTCTGTGACTGCTATTTTAAATAAATGTAAATTTTTAATTCCTGTATATTACAAAGATACAATTTATGATGATTCGTGAATTTCAATAAAATACATTTCCCTAGATTTACTAACTAAAATAGATGATATGGATGATTGGGAAGTTTTACACTTCCACCATTTACAAACCAAAACAAAATGAATAATCTAATATCCCCTTTGACTTTTCGGATTGGCAAAGAACCTTGAGCAACTTTCTTCATTGCGAGTGGTGGCCACTTGTTAATCTGTTCGACTCGCATCCTTTAACGTGCAACTAGCTTTTTTTCTGTGCTTTTGATCGGGCATGGGAAACCAACTATCCAGTATTCTCGCAGATTTCACACTGGAGTACATAATTGACGAAGCACTAAAACTCACAACGCATAAACCCACTTTCATCAAAAAATATGTAGACGATATCATTTGAACAATTCCACGGGAATATATTGTTACCTGAAGCCATTAAAGAATAGTATTAGACTGAAGCGCATGCACTGGCATATTACTACATGAAAATATACGCTGTCTCCACTGAAATGCCGCCCGAAGCTGGAGAACCTGTGAGGTCAAGCAGAATCATCGTCTTCTTCCCGCCGGAGTTACCACATGGACATGTGGCAGAAAAAAAATCTATTGTACATGCTGGTAGCACACTGAAGTATTGAGATAATCGGAAGGAGGAAGCAAACTCTTGAGTGAAATGACGAAATACTACTTACTATTCTTTCTAACCTATCACTTAGCTATAAGCCCGTGATATCTAATAGGGCACTAACACTGACTAACCCGTATTTAAGCAGTACATTTATGATGATTTATGATTTATTTATGTGAGCTACCCAGGAACGAGCGTAATATTTTCAATGTTCTCCTTTAGACAATCATTTAACCTTTCTCTTCTTTTTTCTGTAACAAAAGGGGCAAGTAACCACAATCGTAACTAGTACATAAAATTTTTCACATTAGGTGAGACTTAACTTCTGAAATAGTTTCAAGAAGTTCTTAAGAACAAATTATATACCTCGTGTTCCCACGAGAGGTCACCAAAAGACAAAATAGGGGGAAATGATCTCAGAGCACTAGCCTATAGCAAATCATCATCCGGCAATGCTAGGTGATCAGACAGTTTTCGATGTAAAAAATGGCGCTTTTTTTTCGATTTCCGTGACGTTTTTCGAGTAGAATCGAGAGACCTGGACTGTTCTGTTTTTTTTCGGAGAGATAAAATCGTAAGAATTGCGCTCAAGCTTTACAAAATTCTTACCACGCATTTTTGAGATTTCTTAAAACTACGTAAAATTATTGTCTGGTCTGGTTTATCGTTTGCCTGTAAAATCCCGAAAGACGGAAAACCAGGTGCAATAACTGCGATCTAACCTACAATTTATTCCACGTGATCGTTAACGGAGTCCCACGCCTTCTGAACCGACAAAGCAGTCACAGCTACAGAGGCAACGCGACGCTGTCTATTCTTCTACAGAGAAGGCCTCACGAGTAGCCGGCCAGTGAAATTTACACCAGCCGTCAAGCAAGACTCCCTAAGTACATTGTTCTTTCATTTTACAGTCAAATTCCGCCTATTTGTTCCTGGGTTTAGATACGGTAAATAGTTTGCACCCTTTGCGCGATGGCCATTGACAGCAGATAAACCAGATCGAAATAGTTTCATGTTAAAATCAACCTCACAAACAAATTGAATTGTAAGCAAGTTGTAAGCAGACTGGAACAGTCAAATTCCACTCATTTGTTATCGGGTGGACACATAGTAAATAAGTTGTACACCATTCGCGCGAAGGCCATTGACGTAGTTTGTGAATTTGTTATTTTATAAAGGAATTGGAAATTTAGGTTTAGTAACAATAAATTTACTGATTGAATTGTTGAATTTGTTAAGAATTTATGGATTTTTTTTCGGTAAATTGAGACTTTTTTAATGAATTCATGAATTTGTAATGTTTAGTAGTGACGCAGATAACTTACTGGTGTGAACAATTCAATTAAAACAAACCTCGACACATAAATTGTAAATTTTGTTTTTTTTCGGACGATTACTGTGGGTTATTTGGACTAGTTTCAGAGATTCTTAATTTTTGTTTGTTTTCGCTCTAGATAAGTCCCGCGTCGTTTGAGAGGTTGATTTAGGTGATCACATCGCCATCTACAGATAAAAAAATTGCTTACATGTGATTCCGGCTAAGTTTCTCTCCTCCCCTTTCTCGACATTTCCTCTAATAATACCAGGTCAAATAAAAGAAAGTTATTTAAAATCCGCTCGGACAACCCGTTTTGGGAGTTTAGCCTTTAGTAAAACTAATTACTGTAACAATATGAATGACATACTACAGGCGCTGCATCAATACCAAGCTCCAATTCACGCTTGAACCAGAAATGAATTACACTTTACCATTTCTTTACATGCTTCTCATCCCGACCAAACAACGCAAAATTATAACCGTCTAGTACTGCAAACCCTGCAGTTCCAATCGCATGATTAATTATCATTCCAACCATCCAATATCTATGAAGATCAACACGGCCGAGATTTTTGCATATAGAGTTCTGGGCTTAAGCGATAAGAGATTCCACTCAAAAAATACAAACATTATCGAAACTATCCTCATGAAAAACAATTACCCTTCACACATAAGGAGCACAGCTAGAAAAAAGCAATAAGAAAGACAAAATTTACTACTTCCACCAACAGAGATATACATCCAGCTAATGTAGAGATTGAAAATGTTCATAGAAAAACGTTTAATTCTCTCCTGGACATATACCCAATAACACACGAAAAAAGACGACATATTCATGCAGTGGACAATCAAATGAATATAACTTTGAAATCCATTAGCAAAATTAACAACTTGTACACCAAAACAAAAGACAAAATATAAACCCCCGAAAAAAGCAGAGTGGTGTTAAAAGTTAATTGTGACAGCATAAATTGGCCAAACATCCAAAAAGTTAAAAACACGCTTATCACAACATGCTAAGCACATAGAAAAAAAGACCCCGTACTCAACACTGGCTACACGTTCCCTTGAAACAGGGCATAGATTCAATTTTGATGATGCCATGATCATTGCCAATGAAAGTAATAGAATGAAAAGAGAAACCAAGGAAGCCTGCCACATATGCATAAACAAACAAAACCTAACCAATATAAGACTAGACACAGAGAACATCCAAAAAGAAAAATACTCAATTCTTTGACCAAACATAACACTCACATTAACTCCATATGCTCAGCTTTGATCACATCAGAACGAAACACATACACAACAGTAACCAATAACAACAGCGCACTGATATTGATTGACTTCGCATTCCGAAGATCACTTGTACTTCTAGTTCTAGTTTATAACTTTAAGGCTTCATGTCATCTATTTATTTATTTGTTAAATTTTTACATTCGTGCTCGTCTTTGCCTATTTTTAGTGCAATTTTTTAAATGTTCATTGTTACTTTTAATATGTGTTATGTACAGGGTGTCCCGTACGTACCGCAGTTCCTTTATACCACGGATTCCTCACTCAATTTCGAGAAATAAATTGTATGGGATGAGAGCCGAGAAATACACGGTGTGAGCGGTAGGGGGTTTTGTGATTTTAGGTGGTTTTTATCCTAATACCATGTAACTTTCTTGTTATACACCCTATGAAGGTGATTTGCATCTCAGGTGATAGCAAACCTTCTACGGTTTCCAACAAATGCCCAACCACATCTCTACTCCCTTTTCGTCGGTAGTTATAGGATGTCAAAGTGAAAAAATTGGATAATTTTGCAATATCTTTTTCAATTTTAACGATTTTCCCGCCAAAATGCATGATAACTATACAGTTTTATGACAAGATTTAAAGACCCCGGAATGTTACCTTTAATTTGACTATGCGCATGTACCTACCTAAATGCTACCGTTTTTTAGATATTCCCGTTTTTATGATGCTTAATTTAATGAATTTTGCTAATTTGCGTTGAATTGCATAAAATTAGGCGCGATTTCTATTATTATTAGCAAAATTAATGAAATTATGCACAATAAAAACGGGAATATCTGAAAAACGGTACCATTTAGGTAGGTAGGCATAGTCAAATTAAAGGTAACATTCCGGGGTCTTTAAATCTTGCCATAAAACTGTATAGTTATCATGCATTTTGGCGGGAAAATCGTTAAAATTGAAAAAGATATTGCAAAATTATCCAATTTTTTCACTTTGACATCCTATAACTACCGACGAAAAGGGAGTAGAGATGTGGTTGGGCATTTGTTGGAAACCGTAGAGGGTTTACTATCACCTGAGATGCAAATCACCTTCATATGGTGTATAACAAAAAAGTCACAGGGTATTAGGTTAAAAAGCACCAAAAATCACAAAACCCCCCTACCGCCCACACCGTGTATTTCCCGGCTCTTCTCCCATACAATTTATTTCTCGAAATGGAGTGAGGAATCCGTGGTATAAAGGAAATGCGGTACGTACGGGGCACCCTATATATTTTAATTTGTTACATTCATAAGGTAATTTTGTTGTACATTCAAATGTGGTGTTGATTTTGAGTGTATTGTTTTATAGCCCCAAGAAGAGGACCAAAGGTCGAAACTTTGGGAAATTATGATAAAGTAAAAGGTGTTCTAAAAACCACCACTTTTTTTGTTGTTTTAAATTGAACTTGGATCGGGGATCTTCCTAAAAAGAACACATTAAAATCTCGTATCTTTTAAATGATAAATTTTATGCATTTGTCATTTGCGAGTGGTGGCGAGTGTCTTCAAACTTTTGTTCAGTTTTCAGCATATAGCATTTGTAAACCATAGTTGCGCCCCACCTCACAAGAATCCTGGATCCGCCACTGTATGCTGGCCGACAATGTAAGTCAATGTAAGTAAGATTCAGATGTCGTCGAATTAAGCCAATGGAAGCGCCATTCTTATGCATCGTCGTTGTTTTTTTGAAACCTCCAATGTGTCAATTTAAGCTATTTTGAGGTTTTACTATCAACTGAACCGCTGTTTTGCTCTTTACCCATGGAAAAAGATTCCTTTGTGGACGAATATTCTTGTTGATACTTATAAAGTAGAAAATAATTGTCTTATGTGTTATTTCAATAGTCATAGTTGACAAGAATGATCAGTTTTGTGTCCCTGCTATAAAATTATACTTTTGCCTCATAGGAGGTTTCATAAATGCAGCGACGGTATGTTTACATCAATACAGATCCTAAGATTGTGCATTTATTGAAAACAAAAAGTGGGAAAGATATAAAAAAAAATCTATTCGAAATATTTAAAGTAAGAGGACGTTCTGGGCATGCTACAAAAATTAACAAGCTTTGGCCAGGTAGCTATATATTGACTGAAAGTCGCTTTGAATTGTGCAGTTAAACTGCAAAAGCAACATACGTTTAATTATTTAATAAAAACACTCATTTCTTCAGATAAATCACTGCGGGGAAAGTATTCAAGTGCTGCTGGGATAACAAAGTAATTCCAATTAAAATTGCTAAGCTCAAAATACGACGGCAAAAGTTCAATTATTCCCAACTCTGGTTACGGCGACAAATTCGTTTGGTAGGGTTGGGTAGAGCAGCATGATATTGCCATTAGGTCAACAGGCCATTTTACAGGCATTCATTGCTTTAAGTTTATAGGAATTTTTAAAGTTTTTATATAAGTTGTAAAAAGTTATTGTTGTCATTTTTCGTATTGTTACGCGCAACAAAGTGACACAAGCGACATCTGTTAGAAATGGGAACAACTTTAGGTTGGTGCCATTTTAGTAAACTTTGGCTTCGTAGAATAGAATTTTCGGGAAGGTTCTAGGATAATTTGTGGAGTATAAATATGGCGCTTTTCACATCCAGGAGGCGAGTCTTATTTCTGACAGTGAAGCGAACGAAGGAAACTATTTGGATTGTGATAATTAGAAGAACAGTATTAGCCATAACTTACAATATTGAATGTTATAAAAGTAAACAGAAAAGTTAAATAAAGAAAGAATTTTTGAATGATTATTGAAATATTGTGTTTTAAATAACAAGCTAAGGTCACACTCGTAACAGTAGGTTCCGGGCCTCGGTGATGGTTGCAATATTAACTTTATAATTTTTTTACTCATTCCCAATATTCCCAATATTGCACAAATTTTAAAATCTTTTGGGATTAAAGTGATCTAACCGTCTATATTGACTGGCCTATTATCACATTTGCTTTTCTTACCTTTTTAATAAAATACAATCAATTATTTCTCTACCATCATTATTTTGAGGTGCTACAAACGGAATGACAAACTTAGTATACCCTATAGATTTCATCTAGGGTATAATAAGTGCCTACCTATACTTATATAACCTATCTACCTTGGTTATCTTAACTGTTTTTTTTTTATCTTGTACTGTTTTAAATCTTTCATACACTCAAATGTTATTATTCACCCAAATTAAGATCCTTCATTAAAGAAAACAAAAAATAACAGAAAACAAAAATTTTCCATGCTTCTTTAACTTCCAAACTTTCGGAGAGAAAAATCAATTCTGATGTGACTAAGAATGGCGCCATGATGTCGCGCCTAAGAGTATGAGCCACATCCACAAGTGGTTTTTTCCCCCCATGAAAATAAAGTGAACGGATACATGGCGCTATCCTCTCTGTGTTTATGAGCGAAAACCTTTGATGGAAAAATCAATATTGTTTGTGGTCTCATTTAGAAAATGAAGTAGGTAGACAGTAATATTACTTGTGGAGATATTTTTGTTTTTCTTCTGGACTATGTTTATGAGACTACATCAATACAGGGAATTTCGTGATGAAAGATACCTAGGCAAACAATAAATTGTATAGCACGGGGAGGGGCAATCAATTACATAGTCATGAGGATAATGTGATAGTTTTTCACGAAACACCCTGCATCTTAAAAATTACGGGCACCTTTAAAACTTCATTATATGCTGAACCTCATTGCTTTTACAATGACTGCTTAATCAGCCTGTACTCCCCTCCTGCCCGAAGTAATGGCGCTCTAAATTAAAGATTTCGGACTTTTTACCTTTTTTTATTATTTCGGTCATTTTTGAAATAAACAAACAAAAAAGACAAAACATGAATATTGTTAACAAGAACTGGAAGACCATCTGTAATTTGACTTGTTACACATATGTCATAACTGTAGCCGAGACACATTATGTATTATGTAAATTGAATATATAGGTTTTGTAAAAATGAACCAGTATACATCGAATTTAAGAAGAATCTGGTACTTTAGTATACCAGGAATCATATTGTAGACGTAATTTGGATATGGAATATTAGTATACATCACACTGCGCATGAGTTTAACGACCGTCAGACACCCCCGCGATATGGGAAGATTCAATATTGCTACGCGTTCTGATATCGTTGAAATCGAAGTCAATGATGAAAAACTCCAGCCTTCGAGGAACGCCAAGTATCTCGGTGTCTCTTTCAGTAATCCGTTAAAATTCAACAATCACGCCAAACTGGTCATGAGGAAAACCTAATTATGCCTACTCCCAATTATTAAAAGGAGAAACTGCCCTTTAAGATATAAAGCTGCAGAAAGCATCTCATTCACCCAGTTATCAGCTATTGCTTCCCCATCTCTCACACTGGCATATGGGCACTCTTGAAAGAAAGATACTGAGGGCCTGTACGAGATCTGACAAAACTTATTTTCCCAAAAATTTTTTTACAAAAGTGCAAGCAAAGACTACCTTTGAGATCGCTCGATTAAAAAACTTGAGAAGATCTCTCAACACACAGACTCCCAAACTAGTCAGCTTGCAACAGAAATACTTGTGAAAAACTTCCGTTTTCTATCACCTCTTCATTTTATTCACTCGGAAACGAGGAACATTTATACCTGGACGAAAGATTCACGTTCTTCACCAGCACGGAAAACCATCATCGTTGGTAGGAGGCCTTCCTCGACAGAGCCCAACAGAAGGATTGATGCTGCTTGATTATTGTCGGCTTTAGTAATGCTGGACTATAATGCCGAACGGCAAATATTGACTTACGACAAGTCCAACATCCTTATTCCATTAAATCTGCATATCCTATAACAGTTTTCGTAAGCAACCGACAAGAACACAGCTTGCCGTGAAACGACAAGCTGCTGCAACATCGTCATCGCGTAATTAAAAGTTTATATTCGCACAATTGAAGTCTTAAAATGTAATGAAGTCATCCGTGAAACCAAGGCCAAAATTATCTATAGAAGATCAATGTATATTCCAAACTCGGAAGAACATTCATGCGTTGGGACCACACCAAAGTAGAAATGATTTTCTACATATTTTGGAAACTAACGATTTTCGTGTCATCACTCGCGAAACAAGTATTTTAATTGCTCTAATTTTGAAATACTTCACAGATCACTTTTGCAGGTACCGTTCGCCATATATTTTCAAATTAAAATAAAAAAAATTATCAAGGTCCACAGTTCAATTAAAATAAATTTCTCGTATATTCTAATTTTCAATTCAACTTCATTTAATTTGCTCAAACACTTATTGCTGCCGTCGACATCACAGGCATCGTCCATCAGTTTTTGTAAAACAATGCAAATCTCAAAGAATTCTTGTCTCAATTTGCCCAATTAATTTTGTGGTGTCTTCGATTAACTGGCTTCAAATTAAATCTTGTCCCAAGTTTTCAACTACTTCAAAATAATTGAGCGCAAAGCATCGTATCTAGGTGTCCAAAAAGTCCTAAGCCAATTCGGGTAAAAAGGAAACTTAATTAAATTAACCAGAAGCCCCGATAAAAGTGCCCACAGAGCACTCCAAAAGAATAGGAAAGCTTTGTTTTTGCATTCCTCTACATATATAACAAGAAATAAGGGAAGATTTTTATGCTCTTGATTTTTTCCGCTTTTGTTGGTTTTACAAAGTTGTAAATTTTGAGTGTAATGATCAGGAAATATTTTGGGAGAAAGAGTATTTGCGCGAGATATGAACAGGACTTGCAGAAATGGCTTTTATGAAGTTTTTCTTGACTATTTTTTATATTCTAAGTAGATGAAATCGTAGACCAGACTGTCATTCCATTAGTAGTGTTTAGAACTAATTATAGTATGGAATAATGGATTGGATGGACATGCATATGTAGCATGTACGATCAAAAGAAATGTTTTAAGGGGTCAGCTAAGAACTATATTTCTATATTGGCTCGTATGATCGAACCATTGAAATCCATTAATGAATCTTATGCAATTATTAACTGAGATCTCGAATTTCCACGAACAATCAGAATCTAGGCAGTGAGAGTGATATGCAACGAAGTCCATCATACACTTTACCCAACAAGCTTTGAATACAATCACAGTAGCGTATCTGAGAGTTTGGCCAAGATAGCTTACATGTTCGAGGTGCGAAGGCGAGGTATTTCCAACAACTATTTCCGCTCAAGATCACTATTGACTTTAAAAATACAATCTCTTGACAAACCAGTAGGATAGCTGATAAACCTTTGCACATCCTTCGCATATACTTATTTGAATATCAACACAAGGAATAGCTTCTGGTAAATAACTAATATAAGGACTAAATCATAGTAGCCCTAGAATAGAATCATGATGGAATCCACATATAAAATCTGTTGCATTAGAAAGGCAGTTATAAATTTTCACTTATTGTATGTTCATTAGGATTTCACAAAATGCGTCCAAAATGGGGTTTACAAATGCTTCAATCTATTTCATCGCCTGCCAAGGTTACACAAGCTTACGATTTAAAGAAAGGAACAAATGAAAATAATTTAATTCCTACTTCTGTCAATTTTGAAATCACCAGCGAAACGTAGTCAGCCACACGCCGCGCCCCGGCCGGTGTCATTAATTCAGTTGGATTCACGGAAAGAAAAATTTACTGATATTAAGAAAATGTTGATAAATATCAAGTAAAAAAGTTGTTGATTTTCCGCCAAGTAAATTGTTATTATTTTCTGGAAAACATATTCTTGACTCAACTTTTGGTTGGTTGTATCATTATTAAGTAAATAATACTAAATTCAAGGGACCATATTTTCTTACTTTTAGCATTAAGATAATAAAACTAAAAAAGTTGAAAATTCATATTGATATTATCTTTCTTGAAAACTAATGATTTATTTTATTTATCGTATTAGTACCTATACATATTTGCTGTATGCAGGTGTGCTTTTCTCAAGAATAGCTTTTCATGACAGAACCTTTATGCTTCATGCAGGTATGATTACCTGTAGTAATGCTATTAATCTTTTAAATCAACAGCTGTCAACTGTAAATTTGAAACTGAAGAAAACCTTATTGCTGAAAAAAAATTGTCTAAAAATAAAACCATTTTTATCCAAATAAATCCCTCATATTATGCAGAATATTAAAAACAAATATATTACACGCACAGATTGCACTGCATACAAAAGGCACATAGAATATATTTAAAAAACTTAAATATTTTCCCCAGTGCGAATAAGACCAGTTGGCTCAATTCTATAACTTGTTTACTTGTATAACGCCGAAATGAAAATACATGTATGCAGTTAGATTCTGGAAGCAAACTTATACTTGTGAATTGTTGTTGTTCAAATAGTCTACAAGAACAGTGCATAATTAAATTCGTTTTCAGAAACCAACTTGCTGCAATTTGTTTTCAAGTCAACAAGTATTCGTCTTAATATTCTCAAATATTTTGTAAATTGCTGCAGACGTATTCCACTGACCCGTGCATATTTTTGAAAGTGTTGTTATACATTTAAACTAATCGTTTGATTTTATCCTAACAGTAAAACACTTATATCATGTATTTATTGAATTTAATAACCGTTTGCGAAATTCTAATTATTTGTGTGATGTTTATTGAGTTCTAGCAAATAATTATTTATTCTAACATTTAAGTATAAATTTTTATCACATTTTCATACAGAAAGAGATATTTAATAAATCATTGATCAAATTTAGTAAACTTTTTCTAAAGTGTATTAGGTATAGCCGCGATTTGTTGCAGTTCATAGGAAAGCGCCTGTATTCGGATAACTACACAAATAAAATTTGTGACTCAAAAACATGCTAAAATGTTGTGTTCTGTGTATCAATCATGACATTTTCATGTTCATACCAATAACAAGTAAACGTATCAACAGGAGGAGTAATGACAGAGAGAAATATCAAATTAATATTTCATGTTTCATGCAAATAATAACAGGTTTGGTCTGCTAAATATCCTGAGCGACGCTAAGTCCTTTTTGTCACTTATCGGTGACGAATACGTAATACTATCAAGGACCCGAATAACCCAAAGGTTTCGGATTCCTCTATTGAAAAACATGGAATATGGAATGTTACATACTTACATCATCTTATCCTCCAAGGTTCTTTTATGAAAAAAATATTCATCCAACACCATAAAAACTGTCTTGACTGGATTGGATGGTACCCCTATGTCCGTCACAGATATAGTGCTACAACATTTTTCAAATAAAATGGTCAGTGAAAATAACTTTAATTGAAACCATACAAACCCCACATCTTATTAGTAAGAATAGAAAATATTTCATTTTTACAATGGCTAGTGCGTGCTTTTGAGTTATAATTTTACACTTTACTAAGATGCATACATACATATATACCGACTATACACATATTCATGTCGAAGAAGTAAATATGACATAAAAATGAAGCTTTGTATAACACACCAAACAATTTTGGTAGGAACGATGATGAGGAGGACGTTTAATTCATTACCCCTATAAATCATAATGGTATATGGGCTGAAAGTGAATGATGGAGGTCCTATGTGATATTAAGCTCTGTAGAGCCTTTCCTTATAAGAATAATACGAAGGTGTTTTTGCAGTGGATCACATTTCTGTATGATTTGATGTAATATATCAACTTCTAGATAAGCACTATCTATCCAGCAATAGGATGGAAATAAATGTACTCACGTTGTTTGTTTTTATGATGTAGAAAGATAAATGAAACTTTACTACCCTTAATAGAGTTTTATGTAACACTTTGTTTCGTTTGTTTTTATGATTGCTCGCAAAATTTTATTATAGAAATTATGTTCTCATTAAATACCCTATATCTTCAAAAGTACAGGGTGTACGGTCTACGTTAAGATGACATGGTATGCACAATCTTGGGGTAGTTTCTATCAATGTTCAACCACCCCATACGCTTCCGCAGTACAGAGTTATGATGGTTCAAATTCAATATTATCTTTTTTTTTATTTTTCGATTTTTTTTAAATACTCTCACTAACATACACTTTTTTTACAAAATTTCGAAGGTCCAGAGTCTCTCCATCAGCTCATAACCTATTCAGGTCATACCGAAATTAGACAATGTTTTTGTAAAATGACGTGTTTTCAGTTACTGGGTAAGAGAACAAATTATCTGTGAGCCGAATGGGTTACGAGCTAATAACTGATTCACCGTCAGAGATACAACATAAGTGTATAGGTTAAATTAAATAGGATACTCGGGATTTCATAATATTATAAAAAAACGTTTATCTTAACGGGGTATTTAAAAAAACGTTTTGATTTAGAATGTGTGAATGGCCTTTCCGATGGGCAAAATATTCTTTCCTTTCGGGGGGTATAGGGGTTGCCTGGGTAAAATACCACCCTTGGGGTTGTCCAATTTGGGCCATGTGTGATATCAAATTAAAGCTCTTGCTGCGTACAATTAAATTTGTAAGAAACTTTATAACAGACTTTTTCATCCGAATATCGTTAAAATGCGTGCTTTTGTGTAGTAAACAAGGATGGATTTACATGGTTTTGTGTGATGAGAAGAAAAGAGAAGGAGAGTGGAGTTTCGAGAGGCGAGATTCGAGGATCGAGGTTCGAGAGTCGAGAGTGTCGTCTCTCCACTGTCGACTCTCGAACCTCGACCCTCTAATCTCGCCTCTCGAAACTCCACACTGGAGAGAGTGTATAGAATTTATGACTAAAAAGTATAGAATAAAATATATTAAAAAAACATTTAAAATAAAGAACTTTCATACATAAATCGTACTAAAAAGTAAAATATAATTTTTTCGTTCTCTGTGATATACACAAGAAAAGTTTCGTTGCAAAATAAGAAATGCTAGAGCTCAGATTAAATATTTAAAGTTTGGGCATTATTTGCAGTTAGACAATTATGATTGTAGTTATGGATCCCCAAACTCTTAAGATTAAGTCTGAGTTCTACGATTTTTTATTTGAAGCGAAACTTTTTTTGTGTATATCACTGAGAAAGAAAACGTTATTTTTTGCTTTTAAGTGCAATTTATTTATTTTAAAACTTTTTTTTAAGATATTTTATTCTAATTATATCTTAGCAAACAAGATCACGTTTTTTTTCTTTTCGTACTGTGTAGTATTAAAAGGAACCGCAATAACAACAAATTACAAAAACTTTGTTCGAATTGTCTCTCGAATTCATCTTAACTCTCAGATAACAATGGCGGATTTTCAAAACGCTACTAGACAGATTGTATGGGTATCCCATAACATTTCTTAAATGAACGGAGTCTTATGTAGATAACAGAACATATCAAATCATATTTCGACATTCCATCTCAAGAAGGCTTCTCCTGAAGGCTTCGTCTCGCGTACCTCATGAGAGTCATTTACGACCGTTGTTCTTTATTCTATCTATTGACGACATTGTCTCTATTGTAGGGCAATGTTATGTCTTGATTTATGCTGACGACATTAAACTTTCCACCCAGATTAAATCTTTTAACGATTGTGAGCAGGTACAGAGCGACCTTCACAAATTTTACGATTGGTGTAAAAGCAATAACTTGATACTCAATATAGACAAATCTGAAGTTATGACTTTCTACAGGAATCTGAATCCTATCACTTATGACTATGGGTTCTCAGATTCCTCGATTCGCCGTGTTAGTTCTGTCTGTGACTTGGGTGTCAAATGCGACTGTAAATTGAATTTTAACTCCCACATAAACCACATGAAGAATAGTTCTATGTTGGCCTTTATAAAACGAACGTTGGTCCCGAGAGTTTTTGGAGTCCTCCATAACACTACGTCTGTTTACTTGCCTTGTGAGACCACTTCTTGAATACGCTCGCCAGGTCTGGTCTTCATTTTACGGTACACCCATCGACCGTATCGAGTCTGTTTAACGGAACTTCCTACGATTTTCACTCAGGCACCTACCCTGGAATAATTCATTAATTCTTCCAAACCTATGAGGATCGCTTGAAGCTTTTAAATATGCACTCGCTTGAGAATCGTCGCATGGTTGGTGATGTAACTTTTGTGCATGAGCTCTTAAGCGCGAATATTGATTCTCCGTTGTGGCTTAACAAAATCTCTTTTCGTGATAGTAGGCACAATTTGAGAAAGCTACCTCTGTTGCATGTTAAATCCTCAAGGTCTAACTTCAGAACGTACGAACCTATTAATCGCATATGCATTACTGTAAATAATGTGGCTGAGCGCTTTCTTGTTGACGTTTCTAAGCATGTTTAAAAAAACGTCTATATAATATTTAGTATTTTTGTTCTATTTAACTTTTTAAATTT
Organism: Dioctria linearis; assembly: GCA_963930735.1. NCBI lineage: Eukaryota > Metazoa > Arthropoda > Insecta > Diptera > Asilidae > Dioctria > Dioctria linearis. Next base: position 222,325,694 of record OZ005742.1, read on the forward strand.
TCTTGTTCTATGTTGCACGTAATTTTATCTGGTGTTCGGTTTATGTTTATTTTAACATACTAATACTAGCACCGACTAAATTATGAAAAGCATGTACTGTTGACCGTTTATCCATTAAACGTGTCACTACAGCGAGCTTATGTCTAAGATGGTTCTCAAAGTAAAAAAGAAAACAAAGTGCGAGTAATTTACCAATGGCTCAAAAATAGCTCATCGAAATTAATTCTTGCTATTGGTTCACCACAGACAGCGCCTATATAATAGTAGTCATACCTCGATTTTAGACATGCTTAGAACAAGAGAAGTTCATCACAAATCATATACCAACTTAATAAATAGAATTAAATCTACAAATTTACACGGCTAAGCGTGCATGTTATAAACATAAAAATTAAATATGATTGTACTATCCAAAACACTATGATATAAAAATTCATACGACTTAGTACTCTGAAGTCTGTAATAGCGAGACAACGAAAATTTGTTAATGCCTTCACTGACCCTATATATTTCGTTGGTAATTAAAAAATACCAAGTGATGAACTGTTTTATCCCCCATTAGTTCCAGTACGTGAAAGCAGCTGCAACAGGGTATAGCTGTGGAGGAGTTGATGGAATTGAAGTACTTAATGCCATTTTCACTATTGAAGCAAATGCTATTTGCCCTGATGAAAATTCACTGCCATCTTTTGAATTAATCTTATCATTGGAACATTATTTAAACTGTTTTCGAGATTTCCATTACCAAATCCGATATCATATGTATCGGAAAGAAGCACAGTACGTGCTTGCAAAAAAAATCTTATGGTTGAATGCTGTTAATTAACATTTCGACCAAAATACATTTATGAAAATCCTCTCCCTGAGGTGACAATTAATATCCACTCAATGCTCGAGAAAGGATAAATTTATATCCTTATTCCGTGCAAACCATGTAATTTTTAAATTTTGTGGTTTTCTCATAGTCAAATATTTCCTATGTCAATAATTATCAAAAAGGTAACTGCTCTTTTCTCCTCTCACTAGCCTATGAGGTTTCTCAGGCATCAATTCTACAATTGCTTTTTGGTATGTATTTTTATAGTACCTATGCTGGAAGGTTATAAGCTATATAAATATTCACATTCACCCCATCGATATGCAAATTTATTTTAATTGTCCCATAGATCTCGTGGAGTGAACTTTACAGGAGGTTCCCATGCGTCATAAGTACATATGTATGTATTTGAAACAAAAACTTATCTTTTCAACCTCTTATATATCGTAGTAGCTGCTTGACCAGGATGATTCGATCTTTAAATTCTTCCCACGGAACATTACTCTACATACATAGATTTTGGACTTCAATTCAATAAGTATGTTAAACTGTTAACATAATTCGATTTTAGAAAATTTCCGCTGGTGGCATCCAGATGAGCAGCATGAACTTTCAGTGCATTCAGACTCATCTTTAAAAAAAAATTTTTAATTACATCCAACACTTTTAGTTCTGAATCAAGTTATTTTCATTCAATGAGCATCTGTCTGCAGATAATGTACTACTATATAGTTGAGAGCAATTTTATGACAAACTGGACGTGAGGACATCATTTATCTTATAACTGCTTAAAGTCACTCTACTTTTTGGTACAATTGACAGACAAAAGGCTCTGAACAAGGAATACAGATCTCCAGATCACTTTTATCATAGATGGCACAAGAACTAGATATCGCATGGCATACTAGAGTAGATTATACGGATTGTGAAATGGGTAGTGCATTCTGGAATAGACCATAACATGGTTTAGAGCATGCCGAAAGCAAATATTTTTATAGTAGCAGTATTGCATACATTTGATCGACTTCATCAACACATCAGTTACGAAAAAAATATGAATCGCTCGACGTGTACATCATTTCAAATGTTGTGGTCCATTCCGGAATGGACCACCCAGCCATATAATTTTGTATACTTTTTTGGTAGTGCATGCTACATCTAGTTTTTGTGCCATCTATGCTTATATGTACTTTAAAAATCTGTCCGGAAAGTATTTATTGTCTATGTTAGCAGTTAATTTAATAGAAAGCTATTTGGCTTACACATAACTAAGTTATAAAAACTTGATAATAGGTTGCCATTTTGCCTCTGATTTTAGTTAATAATGAATAACTAACCACTATGTACTCTGTCAGGAAACGAGTTATAGACATCGAATCTTATTCCAAGTTTACTGGATAGGGACCAACAATTTACGAATAGATTTAAAACGATCCTGATTGAATGTTTGAAATTCACTTCTTGCTAATTCAGTAATTAATTTAATCTTTGTTATTATTTTTAAACTAAAATAAGTTCATAGTATTGAAATTCATTTCAATCCCTTAATAGAACATCTGCTTTTAAATCTAAACGATGCTGAAGGTTGTGATAATAAAATTCTGTTTTCATCTTTCTTCCAACCCCTTTTGAGTATTTCTCTAATTCAAGTTGACTATGTGAATACTTAGGATAGGTATGTTATATAGAACTGAAAGACATAAAATCAAATTAGATTTGAAATTTAATGGTTTTGGAGAACATTTAAGATCCTCTAGACATGATAAAGACCATTTAAAGGATATTGTAGTTCGCTCGGATATTCAGAATGGTTCTGCCCATATTTTGTCGACATTAGTTCCACTTGAAATGTTCGGAATAAATTCGTAATTCTGCTTAAATATTCTATTTGAAACTAGTGATTTAAAATTTATTAGTTTTCTTTTAGAAATAAAAACCCAATTTTCAAAAATTAGAAAAGAAATTGAAGTGGTAAAATGATTAGTATATTCGTTGCAATTAAGATGGCGGGCTCAATAAGACATAAACATGAATCATAAACAATAAAAAGTAAGTGAAAGTAATCAGAAGAAAAACGGTGTAAATATTGCTATAAAACCAAGCACGTTTGCACAACTAATGAAACACTTACATGAAAAAGCTTACATGAGATTGGTCCACTACGAGTAGGGGTTGGTATACAACTAGCTAGAACTACATATCTACTCATACACACATATACGTACATATTCTAACTCAAGCATTGTCAGCAGTTTAATATTAGTTCCAGGAATTATTAGGAAACTTTTGCCCTACATGTGGCAACGGCTGTAGAAAGTTTTTATGACAAGCACAATTTTCGCCTATGAAATCCCTCCGAAATTTTACTCACGAATTTAGATACACACACAGTCACACACTTTTATACGGAAATGTTCGTTTTATACGTTTTGCTTTAGTTTTATAAGCATACATTTCAATAATATTCTTGCAATTATTCGCTTTTCTATTACGTAATAAAATATATAATTGAAGAAGATTTTTTGTTTTGTTTTTGTTTTTTTTTATGCATCAGAATCTTTTATTAATTGACTCATATGAAATAACTGAAAATAAATGACAATTGCCTCAAAAAACGGAAAAAAATAAATTCAACACAAAATGAAACAGAAATGGAAACAAACAACACAAGATTCTCAAAAGAAATGAAAAACGGACACAGGAATTTGGAAAATTCCAAAAAAAGAAAAAGTTATTTTAAATCTTAGTCCCAATTTTGAGAAAGTGCCAATTCCAAGAAGGTCCAATATCCTAGGCAGACCACAGGGCCGTACGGATATTTTACTCACTAATTCTACGTCATATTCTAATGAGTCATGTTTAAGAGGACTGGAACGGATGCTTAGGTCTCTTGTATAAAGTATCAAAAACGTTGGTACAAAGCGTCTGGTACATCTCATGCAAAATTTAAAAATTAAAATGTACACTGGAGTTTCATTTGACAAATCTTATATTTTCATTTGTAAGCTGTCATGTCTCACGTACAAAAGATAATGAATTTTAGTATGTCGAATATTACACTCGTTTCATATACAGGTTGTCGTCTATACCACATGAATTTTCGGGAGGACTTACAGCGTAAGTCTGCTTACTCTAATCAGACTCAGAGGTTGTGATCTGTCTGGGATATGATTCTTCAAAATGATATAACAAAAAAATGTTCAACATAAAAATTTTGTAATTTATCAAGGAACGGATGAATGTACGCGATACCCCTATACAGTCCGCGAGAGCAGCCTGTAGTATAGTAGACCACTATTTCCAGCGTAAATTATTTAACGGAGTGCATGTCCTTCCCACAGCCTTCTTACAACAGTTCCACAGCGGGGGGAAGCCCCTTGAACAATGTCACAAATCTTATAGTCTGTAATCAGCAGCGAAAAATAAGAGCGGAATCCAGTACCGACGATAGTGGTAGTCGTATACAGTTGAATGTATCTGCGTTCGTTGCCAAACATTCAAGATGCAAATATTTCTACAATCTGGTAACAAAGTGGATTTTGAGTGCGTGTGCGTGACGTTGTGCATCACTGATCTAATTCTCATCTTCGACTCTCATGCAGTACAAATAAATTGTAGATTTGGCCAGCAACAACACGAAGCTAATCAAAAATGCATCTGACTACAAGTTCGTGGTCCTCATAAAAACAATTTTCTCGTAATGCTGAAATGCCGATGAATCAACTGACATATGTCACGTATGAAGTCCATTAGATCTTGCAAAGCCAGACAAGTGAAGAACCTGTTGTCGTGACCCAATATTCAATTGGTGCAATTGTGACATCACGACTCGAGCTAGCAGCAAATGCACAAGTAATTAAACGATTTGCAATAACTAAGCATTTTACTTCGCACAGTGAAATGCTTGGCGATTGCGAATTGTTTACTTGTAAACTGGCGCATCCACTGCTGTATGTAACTGGGCATTGAGTCATGGTTAAGTAATTCACTTCGCATAGTGAAATACTCAGCTGGGCTCACTGTTTGTTTACATACAGTATTGGGGGCTCCCGCTGTCGGCAGTGATTAGCGTAATACTTTGTAATTATGATTGCAAGGTATTGCGCTGGTCACTGGGTCAAAGTCGCTTCCGCCTAATTGACTGGAGGTGAGCACGGTCGACTCGCTAGATCGGTGAGTTCAGTTAGAAGTTGGGTATTATTAAAGATAGCGGTTCGGTATCGTTTTTCAGTTAGTTGTAATTAGAGAGCTTAATGAGAAGTATCGATCACGGGTGATACTCCTTTTAATTATATCGTCATATAATTTAACGTAATTAAAGAAATAAAGTTTGTTTTACAATTGAATTACGCGAGTGTTTTCACTGGATTGCTTTGGGACACGACAATTTGTCGCAGCCGGATAAAAAGTAGGTAAGTGTTATTTTTCTTGAGTGAAATAATTCATTTCAATTATTTTTTTTGTATTTTGTTGGGAGTAAAGCTTATTAGCTGCTCCATATTTTTGTGAATTGTGGGAGTTATGCTTTTTTAGCTGCTCCGGTTTTTTGTATTTTGTTGGGAGTAAAGCTTATTAGCTGCTCCATATTTTTGTGAATTATGGGAGTTATGCTTTTTTAGCTGCTCCGGTTTTTTGTATTTTGTGGGAGTAAAGCTTATTAGCTGCTCCATATTTTTGTGAATTGTGGGAGTTATGCTTTGTTAGCTGCTCCGGGTTTTTGTATTTTATAGGAGTAAAGCTTTTTTTTTAGCTGCTCCATTTTTTTTAAAGTGTGGGAGTAACGCTTTTTTAGCGGCTCCGTTTTGCAGTATTTTTGTGGGAGTTAACGCTTTTTTTTAGCTGCTCCATTTTTTTAAGTGTGGCAGTAACGCTTTTTTAGCGGCTCCGTTTTGTTTATTTTTGTGGGAGTTAACGCTTTTTTAGCTGCTCCAGTCTTAGGCTAATTTTCTTTACAGGTTAAAGTATTGCAGAAAAGTAAAGAAAAAGGGTATAAATGGTGGTGATTGTTGTTGCGTGAGATTGTTTTTGGCTAGGTTGTCTGAGTTTTATGAAATGTATAGTGTGAAAGTGTAGTATGCAAAAGGAGTAGCTTTAGCAGTTTAGTAGATTAAGTAAGTAAAGACTAATTTTTCGGAATGGAATGTACGGCGTAGTAAGGGTTATAATTTTGGTCATTGGGAAGTTGTCAAACCCTAGGTAAATTTAAGGTATTCGCGGGTATTCGGGCGTTAAACTTGGAAGTAGGTTCGGAGAAATATTGAATATTAGGAAAGAACATTATTGAAACACCGTAGAAAAGTTCAAGATTTTGTGTATAGAGTTTTTAAGCAATTAGTTACAGTCTAGGAGAAGTGTTTGAGAGTTAAGGGAAAATTAGGTAATGACTATAGATGTCAGTGGGAAGAAGTAACGTTCTAACGAGGGAAGAATTGTTACGAGTTAAGGATCAGGAAAAGGAATTGGAAACCAGAACGCAGGAATTGAAGGAGTGCCAGCTGATATTACAACATTACGAACAGGACTGGCGGTACCTAGAAGAGCATCTAACGGATGAATTAAAGAAACGATTGCCGAGTGAAGACGTAAATAAGTTTCTGGAGGAAATAAGTGAGGCTACAGTGAAAAGCACAAAGGGAGAAACCTTAGATTTGGTGATAACATCTACCTTTGAAGTTATTGGTAGAATTGAGAAAGATACTGATCAATCGTTGAATGTGTGCAAACAGGAAAACAGGGCTTTAAAAGGAACTATAAAGTCTTTAGAAAGGCAATTGGAGGAGGCAGAAAAAACAGCCACTGAACTAGAGCAAGAATTAGGAGTCGCACCATTATCACAAGAAGAGGGTCTAGTTCGAGGGATTTTTAAGAAGTGGTCACCCAAGAAATTGGTATTCCACGAACGGCAGCGAGAAGAAAGAGCGTGTACTTCAGGGCAAGAAGAAATTTTGAAAGCTAAACAGCAGACATTAGCAAAGACCAGTGAAGACCAAGTTTCGAAAGAAAAAAACTCAGAGAAACCAGCAAGGAAAACCATGGCCGATGCTTATGATAAAGTCATGGACTTGGTGTCCAGATACATACCCACGTTTTCTGGAGAAAGAACGCCAAAACTGTCGAAGGCAGTTCACCGTTTCCTGAGCTGCTGCAAAGATCTTTACGATCGTTTAAAGGCCGAGGAACAGCCCATCTTCATGAAATGTGTAAGATATCGGTTGTTAGACGATGCATATTATCTAGTAAGCTCGGAGGAGCCGAAGGATTTTGAGGCATTGCAGCAGACAATTCAGACTGCCTATATGCCAAAAAAATCGTACTGTGAGCTTCGAGCTGAAATGATAGCATGCGTTCAAAGGCCCGGTGACGACATAAAAGACTATGCGGATAGACTTAAGGAGCTACTGTGTCAAATCAAGGCGGCAGTTTCGGCTAAGTATCCAGACAAAGACGGGGGATTGATAGCGGAACTTGAGGCAGACGCCGTGGCAACGTTCAAGGCGGGTGTTATGCAGCAGACTACTCAGCTATATTTGACGGGACGCAAATTTCGATCTCTGGATGAAGCACGTGAGGAGGCAGACTACTTCAAGATGGATGCTAGGAGACTTAAAATTAAGGAACCAGGGCTGCGGAATTATACGAAGGAAGACAACAGAGGAATGGCAGCAGGCAGCTGGGGTGCTGGTAGGTTCAGCAAGGAGGAACCTAAAAGGACGGGACCGCAATTGAGGCCAGCATTATCGGGAATACACAGGGGTTCCCCTAGTCAAACAAAGCAACCAAGACCTATTCAGTGCTTTCAGTGCGGACAATGGGGACATTTTGCTAGGGAATGCAGAGAAGGGAAACAGACGCCTTACTGCGTAAAATGCCGAATATATGGATATGATGCAACTGGATGTAAAAGGCAACAAGTCAGGTTTGCTGAGGCACTACCTAGCAGTTCGGTAGAGGTGCAATCGGAAGCAAAAGTTATATACTGCCAATTTTGTAGAACATCTGACCACTACACCGCAAATTGTTTAAAAAAATTTCTAGCAGAGAATAATATTCAGCAAGAGGGAAACGGGAGGTGGCAGCTCGGGAACAATCCCGCAGCTGCCTTCCACTAAACAAATTAGGAACCAGATACTCGGGTAAAGACATAGACATGGAATTAGAGCTAGTTAATAAATGCATCATCACAATAGAAGCCGACATTGGACTAGAAGATAAGCTTACATTATTGGTGGATACGGGATCCACCTGCAATTTAGTTAAGGTAAATAAAATAAGGATGGATACACTGATACAAAACATTAATTTATCACGATTGGAGGGCTGTTTGGAGCGCAGCAACGTTCAATTGGAACCTGCAAGGCGCATCTTCACGTAGGTAGGGGTAAGCAAGAATACGAGTTCCAGGTAATACACAACACAGATTCAATACCGGTTGACGGAATATTGGGAATGGAATTCCTCAAGGATAAAGCTGTTATCGATTGTATTAATAGAAAATTGTCAATACAGCACAGACAAGTGTACAAGGAAGCACCGCCAATTTTCAGGAACGTAACAGAGGCCGAAAAAGTTGAACATATAACCTTGCAGGGTTATAATGTAGAAGGGAAACGTCTCTCCAGTAGGGAAGCAATTCGGACAGTTTCAGCGGAAGTTCTAAGAGAGCGAATGAGTAATAGAATTGAAAACCTGAGAGAGGTGATATATAAAGCTCGAGCTGCCTCTGAGAGTATAATCAAGTATTTTAGAGTCGAAAAAGAGGCAAATACTCAACAGGGTATCGAGGATAAAGCACGTGGAAGCCCGGAGAGAGGAAATACTTTGGCGTCGGCTCTTTGCACAGAGGCGAAGCAGGAAAATCCTCTCTATACAAAGGAGATTTTGGTAAGGTTGCCAGAAGGAATGTGGGGGCAAAAGCAAATTCGGGAAGTAGTTGTTGAAGGGAAGGGGTTAGATTATCCTCGCACGGAAATCGAACCAGTTATTTCCAAAACTGCAGCCTTTGCGGAGGCGCGAATACGCGAAAACGCTTCAATTCCTAAACAGGGCAATATAACCAAACCTCTCCTTAACTCGAGAAATGGCAGGGAGTCCATAGTACAGCTGGAACCAAGAACGGAGCAATTGGTAAGAATCTGTGTCGAGAGCGAAGACGAGCTGGTGTGCAGGGCGGAAGAGATTATCCCAGGTGTGTACTGTGGTAACACTATAATCAGGCCGGAGAATGGACAGGCGTTTGTGGGTATTGTCAACGCTAGAACTGAGCCGGTTGAGATAGCGAACTTTCAACCCAAGCTTGAGAGGTTGGATAGGTATTCAGTGCAGCCATTGAGAGATAAGATAAAGGCGATAAGTCGTTCTCGGCAAAGACTCGAATTACTGAAACAAACACTAGTACTGTCGGAAGATTTAAATTGCGCGGAAAGAGAGGTGGTATCGGAAATTTGTAGTGAGTATAATGACATTTTTTACTTGCCAGGCGACAAGTTAACATATACTCCAACTAGGACTTTTAAGCTTCCATTACTGTCGAATACAGGGCCCATAAACAGGAAACAATATCGTCTGCCGGAGGCTCACCGAGAAGAATGTCAGAAGCAACTAGAAAAGCTCCTAGACGATGACATTATAGAGCATAGTGACAGCCCTTTTAATTTTCCGGTACTATTAATACCAAAGAAAGGAAAGGATGAAGCAGGAAATCGGAAGTATAGGTTATGTGTAGATTTTCGGGAGTTAAATAAAGTCTGCGTCCCCTTTTCGTGTCCTCTGCCACGGATTGAGGACATCTTAGATCAATTAGGTCACTCTAGATATTTCTCTACCTTAAATTTAGCTAATGGTTATCACCAAGTGTTAATCGACCCAGCGGACAGGGAAAAGACGGCTTTTAGCACGAACTTCAGTCATTTCCAATATAAACGATTACCCTTTGGATTGAAAACCGCACCTCCATTTTTTCAGTCTCTACTAAATGGCATATTAACAGGGCTTCAAGGTATCAAATGCTTTGTATACCTAGATGATGTGGTAATATTCGCAAAGAATCTGGGCAAGCATAACAGAAAGCTAAGGGAGGTATTTCAGCGTTTTAGAGAAAATAATTTAAAACTACAACCCGCGAAGTGCCAGTTTTTGCAGAAGAAGGTAGTATACTTAGGGCATGTATGTTCAGAGAACGGAGTAACTCCGGACCAACGGTTAGTGGAGGCAGTCCAGAACTATCCTCGACCTAAAACGGTTCGGCAGGTGCAATCGTTTCTGGGCCTTGCGAATTACTACCGTAAATTCATTCCTAATATTTCTAGAATATTGGCTCCAATTAACAACCTTTTGAGAAAAAAGGTGAAATTCAATTGGGGACCAGCATGTGAGGACTCTTTTAGAACCTTTAAAGAGTCGCTCACTTCCTCTCCCGTGCTAGGTTATCCAGACTTCAATAAGGAATTCACGCTTATCACAGATGTTAGCGGAGAATCATTAGGTGCCGTATTAGAACAGGATGGGAGGCCTATTAGTTATGCCAGCCGCACGCTTAATTCCGCTGAGAGAAATTACTCCACCACGGAACGGGAAATGCTTGCTATTGTTTGGGCGGTACGAAATTACAAATGTTACCTTCTGGGCAGGCATTTTAAAATTAAAACAGATCATCAGCCGCTCCGAGGGATTTTTAAGGTAAGGGATACCACGTCACGCATGGTACGATTCCATCAGAAATTGTCTGAGTACGATTTCGAGATTATTTACCAGAAGGGAAAGGAGAACGGTATTGCGGATGCCCTGAGCAGGATACCCCAGCCAGTAAAAGGCACCATTAAAGAGAAAGAATCTCGCTGTCTTGCGGTTACACGAGCACAAGCCAAGAAGCAGGAGGCAGAGGCTGAAGAGAAAAAAAACCCAGATCCCGAGAGTGAATGGGAAGATATTGAGGAGGCCAAGAGAATGGTAGGAAGAGCGCTAGACAGTCCAACACCCCAACCTGTGACCGACCCGGAGGATATTCAGGTAATAATGAAGGATTATCATGATTCCCGATTTGGAGGACATTTCGGTGGAAACAAAACATTAAACAGGGTGAAACGCTTCTATCGCTGGAAAGGAATGAAGAATGATATAGCGAAATATATTCGCAAATGTAGGCAATGTCAAAAAAATAAGCATTCTAGAGCCATTAAAATTCCATTGGTCATAACAGAAGTGTCGGAAAGCCGTTCGATAAGGTATACGTTGACCTCGTGGGGCCATTACCTACAAGCCATAATGGCAACAAATATATACTGTCTATGATGGATGACCTGACGCGATTTGTGGATTTCGTGGCGGTACCCGATCAGGAGGCCAACACGGTAGCCCGAGCACTATTTGACCAAATACTGAGCCGATATACGATTCCCAAGCAATTAGTGACTGACCAAGGGAGTAAATTTACGGGTGAAGTCATGAAATCCTTATGCAAATTGTTAAAGATCAAGAAATTGCAGACTACCGCCTATCACCCGCAGTCAAACGCAGTAGAGCGACAACATTCAACCTTGGCTAACTATCTAAGGAGTTTTGTGGATGCAGAGCCCAGGAACTGGGACGAATTTCTAAGAGCTGCGGCACACGCGTACAACAACACCGTACATACGGGCACTAAGCTTACGCCCATGGAGACTCTGTTTGGGTTTGTGTCAGAAATCCCAAGCAATTTGATGCGTAAACCAGAACCACTTTATAACGCCGATAGATATCATTCTGTGCTGCGATTCAAGTTACAGAAGTCTTTTGAATTAGCACGGAATAATTTACGGCAAAATAAGGAGAAGGCGAAAAAGTACTACGATAAGTCGTCTAGAGGTCAACTTTTTCATGTGGGAGATAAGGTTCTGGTTAGGGACTTAGCTAGGGTGGGGAAATTGTCAGCTATTTTCAAGGGACCCTACGAAGTCATATACATACACAACCCTGAAAACCTAACAATACTCCAAGGCCGGAAGTTGAAGCGAATTCATGTTAATAGGCTGAAGAAGTTTGAACAATGATTAATTCGCAGTTCAGACGTGTAGTACATAGATACTGATTTTCTCGAATTTCCCAATGACCAACTTCGAGCGTAAAATTCTTTGCAAACTGTTCAGACCTTAAATTTTCCTGCCAAGTCGAGGTATTAATCGTTTTTGCATTTCAGAAAAAATATTAAAACCAGAAGAAGGACTCAGAAACCGCGAACCGAGGAAGAGGCTTACGGGAAAGAAAGAAAGAAGGAAGGAAAGATAAACTTTTCATGTCTGTGGAAAGGGTAAGATAAATAGGTAGAAAAAAAAACGGGGGAAGCATTAAAAGAAAGATAGAAGGAAAATAATAAAGAGTATAGGTAAAAAAAAGGAAGAATTAACAAATATATAGAAGGAAGATAATAAAGAGTATAGGTTAAAAAGAAGAACAAAAATATAAATAAGTAAATAAATAACAGAGAAGCAAGTTTTTTTTTAAATCTAATATAAGTATAGGAAGGTTGCCCGTTTAAAATAGGTTAGTTAAGTATACGGAAGTGCAACAGAATGAAGGCGATCGCGATAGTGTTGGTAGTCCTGGTAGTAGGATCGGCGATAGGCGTAGAACAAAGCGGCTATAGTATGAAGGAGATAGCAGAGTCGGGAGTTCTTTTCGAATATCTGGGAAAGACACATTTCTACACCCGACATTGGACTATCCTGTCCACGTTGCAGTTGCCAGATGTATCAGAGGATTTGAAGTTCGCCGTTAATTGCAACAGCCTGGTGGCAGGTCTTTGTACCGAAATTATACATACTGGAGTAAAAGCAAGATGTACGGTAGCAGTAAGGGAAATTGACGGTTGGGTCAGTCAAATTAAGCAGCAGGAGGAGGAATTATTACATCACACCCATGCTGGAGCTTCTTCAAGAAGAAAACGATCCTTTTTCGATGGAGTAGGTGCTGTATCGAAAACACTTTTTGGAACGATGGACCATGAGGATTCCAAAAAAATCTACGCTGCACTCGATGATCTCAATGAGAAAGAGAATCGTACTTTCAGCCTTCTAGAAGACCAGATTACCCTTGTGAAGTCAACGTTCGAACTGTTTAACTCATCACGGGTAAGGGCAGAGTCAGAGCGAGAGCAAATTCGGACCCGGATCTCTGGGCTTATCACCGCGCAAAGAACCACTGATGGAGAGCTAGCAGTATTGCAGCGCAGAGTTGAATTAAATGAGGTTCTGACACTACTGACCCTCCAGCTACGCGAGATAAGCGACACGTTGAAGACCATCTCGAACATTATGGTTTCTCTGGGCGTCGGGAAGTTACACCCTCTAATAGTCCACGCTCGGGAATTGACAGAGATTATGAGGAATGCCACGAAAGAACTGGACTTAAGCGAGGAGTTTCAGGATTTCCAGTTATTAGTTCAGATTGCTAAAGTGAAGGCCATCTTGACTAACCAACGCATTCTGGTCAGAGTAGACATTCCCCAACCACAGAGAACTCCGTTCGACACCCACAAAATCTACACCATCCCCGCAGCAGTAGATGAAGCCGGCTACCATATGTACGACTTAGACGCGGAATTTATTTCAGCCAACAACCACGAGAGGCAATATGTCTTACTAGGTCTGGTCTCCATTTTACGGTACACACATCGACCGTATCGAGTCTGTTCAGCGGAACTTCCTACGATTTGCTCTCAGGCATCTACCCTGGAATAATTCTTTAATTCTTCCACCCTACGAGGATCGCTTGAAGCTTTTGAATATGCACTCGCTTGAGAAACGTCGCTTGGTTGCCGATGTAACATTTGTGCATCAACTCTTAAACGCGAATATTGATTCTCTATTGTTACGTAACAAAATCTCTTTCCGTGATAGTAGCCACAATTTGAGAAGGCTACCTCTGTTGCATGTTAACTCCTCAAGGTCTAACTTTAGCATGTATGAACCTATTAATCGCATGTGTATTACTGTCAATAATATGGCTGAGAATTTTGTTGTTGACGTCCCTAAGCATGTTTTAAAAAAACGCCTATTTAATATTTAATTTTGTTTTAATTAACTTTTTTAAATTGTCTTGTTCTATGTTGCATGTCATTTTATCCGGTGTTCGGTGTATGTTTAGTGTAATATACTAGTACTAACACCGACTAAATGATGAAACGCATGTATTGTTGAGACGTTTATTTATTAAACGTGTCCATGCAGCGAGCTTGTGTTAAGCTGGTTCTGATAGTCAAAAAAAAAAAAAAAAAAAAAAAAAAAGATGACCACCAGTACCAGAGGTGTCAGCAGCTGATCACCATGACGGCTCATACCCATTTACTGTGCCCACAGTTGAGCCCAATAATTACGGCCATTGGCGATAACTGTGTGTTAAACCTGTTTCGCAGTTTCAATGTCAAGACTAAGGCTTGTAAGGAGAAAGTCATCCCGAAATGGAGCTCTCTAACGCGAATGATGACCAGAAATCACTGGCTGTTTATGATGGCCGGAAAAACAAAGCTGGAGGTCAACTGCCGTAATTCACCGACCAAAATAGGAGAGCTCTCATCGATAGGAGTATTGGACATAAAGGAGATTGGAGATCTACTTATAACCTCCGAAGACGACGCTCACAGAAATGTAACTCTCTTTCAGCCCGCACCTTCAGAACTACCTAAATGGGAAAACATAGTGACACCAACAGGTCCAAGGAATTCCGAACCTCCAAAGGGACAAACAGGAGAGCTAAAACTTCTAGCGGCAGGTAATTTCAATCAAGCCTGGAAAGATCACGCTGAGAAGATAGCCAAGGTTCAGAGCGCCATCAGGGCTGAAGAAGTTCACCGGCAGCAGAATCATCCGCACCATATCTATTTAGCAGCCACGTCTTTGACCGGGCTGATAAGCATCGTCAGCTTGACCCTAGTAGCAGTAATGATGTTCCATGTAAGACGCTGGAAACGTCAGCAAGGACGAGTAAGTACTGGCAGAGTATCAATACTACCTACTATCCAGACATCCATTAAACATCCCAGACCAACCTCAACGGAGCCGTACAAAGAAGGGACTGACAGTATAGAGTTAGTCATGCCAACAGCAGCAAACTTGCCAACTGGAAGCTTGCCGACCGTCGTGGGAAAACATCTCGTCCGGTTAGAGTAGCTATAATGTATTTTAATCCACTTGATTTAATTGGCACGGGCAACCGATAGATAAGGAGAAGAGGGTATTATAGCTAATAAGAATATTTTCAAAATTAATTCATTTTGATAAAATTGTAAGGGAAATTTCATGTATATTAGTACCATGATATAGTAGTAAGTATATTAAGATTATAATGCTTCTGTTTATGTAGTTATGCATGCAGTATGATTAGGTAAAATTATGTAAAAAAAAAACAAGTTTGATATTTTTATATGGATAATAGAATTGATAATAACGTAGAACTAGCCATAGGAAATTAATTGTTGGCATTATAATTACACTTGTCTTCTGTTTAAGGTATATATTATTATTATTACATAAGAGAGAAATTATTATGTACAATAGGTGTAAAAATTAGAATAAAGAATGGAAATTAAATATATATGTATAATAAATAAAGATTAGTGAGAATTGGAACTAAAGAATTATTGTAAAATGAAATTTGTAAAGAAAAGAAACGGATATATGATAAGGTAATTAAAAGGAATGAAAAAAGAAAAAACAAAAATTTGTTAAGGTAATGAAAAAAAAATGAGAAAAGAATATAGAAGAATAGAACAGAAATTATATATGAAATAAAAAGATGTAAAATGACGTAAATCATGTAAACCGAACCATAGCTATAAAAATTGTGTAGATCATAGTGAATATTGTCTCTTAGTTTTGGTATAAATTAGTTAAGTTAGATATTGTAATCTAACTGAGCACCCCGATCTGATTCCTCTTGGGAATCAGTTTTTCTCAGGGGGGAGGAATGTCGTGACCCAATATTCAATTGGTGCAATTGTGACATCACGACTCGAGCTAGCAGCAAATGCACAAGTAATTAAACGATTTGCAATAACTAAGCATTTTACTTCGCACAGTGAAATGCTTGGCGATTGCGAATTGTTTACTTGTAAACTGGCTGTATGTAACTGGGCATTGAGTCATGGTTAAGTAATTCACTTCGCATAGTGAAATACTCAGCTGGGCTCACTGTTTGTTTACATACAGTATTGGGGGCTCCCGCTGTCGGCAGTGATTAGCGTAATACTTTGTAATTATGATTGCAAGGTATTGCGCTGGTCACTGGGTCAAAGTCGCTTCCGCCTAATTGAATGGAGGTGAGCACGGTCGACTCGCTAGATCGGTGAGTTCAGTTAGAAGTTGGGTATTATTAAAGATAGCGGTTCGGTATCGTTTTTCAGTTAGTTGTAATTAGAGAGCTTAATGAGAAGTATCGATCACGGGTGATACTCCTTTTAATTATATCGTCATATAATTTAACGTAACTAAAGAAATAAAGTTTGTTTTACAATTGAATTACGCGAGTGTTTTCACTGGATTGCTTTGGGACACGACACTGTGAACCTCTCAATCACATTATAATAAAATATATAATTCATGAGTAATTGCAAAAATTATAAAAGATAATCTGGAATTAAAAGAATGATATGGGCATAAGTTTTTTTTTTTTAATTTGTAATCTTGCATCAAATAGAAGTTGATAGCTTGCCAGAGATACTACAAAGTCTAGGTACACAGCTATTTATGAATTTGCGGGAAGTAGATTATTTCCAAGTAATCTATCTTTATACACTACTGATAAAAAAAAATTAAAAGTGGATTAGAGCAAACAAACATTTTGGATAACAGCTTTGGAAGATATTTAGAATTGAAACGAATATATATTTCAACAGGTTTCAAGAACACAACAATTTTCAACAACTGGCCTGTCAAAGTCACGATTTGAACTCTATCGTAAATTTCTGGGACCACTTCATAGGAAAATTCGCAAAACTTATGTTGAATTATCCGCGAACTTTGACCAGCTGTTGAATAGGCTTGGAATGAAATGCCATCAAGTTTAATTGAAAATCTAATATCGTCTATTCCAAGAAGACTAGAGAACCTAATAAAAAATAAAGGACTAAAAGTAAAAACTAAGATAATATATGCTCTTATTTTAATTCAAAATTTTAAATTACCGATTATTTTATACTAAAACTTCGTGCCATTTATTACCGTAAATAAACGACTTTTGAAATATTTTCCTTTGCCCACTTTCTTTAAGATCAAGAATCTTGGAGGCATTAGGTCCTAATTCTTAGCGCAACCGAAGAAAAATCGTTCAAAAGCTTTGTACAATATCCTAAAGTAGAACGTTTCGATATGACATTTATATATTTGAAAATAATCTGAACAAATGTGAGATTTGTAGTATTTAATAGCTGTGTTCTTTCCGCATACATTTTCGTAGAAAGATTCAAATGAAGCGAACAGTACAAATAGTTCGCTTCAATTAACAGAAAAATGTGTTCTCTCCTCTATATGGGAGTCCAAGAACAAGGTACACAAAAGAACACAGCTAATATAACACATAGGTAGAAGATGTAATAAAGATTTTGAGTAATATAGGTCGCAGGATCGAGCCCTGAGGGATACCGCACGTGATGTTGATACTACCGGAAAATTTTACTGAACTGAACTGGAACAGAACTGGAGACCTGCAGGTAATCAAACTTATTTGTAGAAAACCGCACTTATTTGTGCATTATGCGGTTACCGTACTGACGGGACACTATGCAATTAGAAAGAACTGTAGTAGTACCTAAAATACTGGAGTTCGTCAGGACAACTCCATTAAATGAGCTGACAAAGTGTGGGTACTATCGTTAGTTTCACGGCGAAAGATGTGAATGATACTGATACTTACCTCCACACAACTCTAATATATAAATGGATTATAAAACTACTAGACCATCCGACTGACCCCATTCAATTAGATTAGAGAACATTCCCTCTTAACTTTATGCTATTGAAAGCCATTATCCATTATATATTTCTTAATTAGCAACTTTTTGTCATTGTTAACTAGGTACCCACTGATATTTAAAATATCACTCAAACACAACAACTCGCTTTTAAAAAATTTCATGCACATGGCTCAACATATGTATGTATGTAGTAAATCTAAAAAGATTAAAGAAAGGGGATCTAGTCAAATGAAAACACCGTGAGATAAGATTTAATTCCATAAAATTCCAAGATTAAAGAATTCACAAATTTGTCACTATAACTAAAGTTCGTATAATAGATGTAATATTTAATAAATGTCCACTGGACCACGGATAAAATAACTAACCGACCACGCCACTGATCACTGCTAACTCGTATTGTTGCCTCTCTGGTACTATTGTAAAAACCAACTGTCCCCACGTCCACTTCTATCGATATTTCTAAAAATGTTTCTCTTCTTTATCGGCATCGTGTTTTATTCTGCTGTTGTTATCAGCTATCCTACATGTACATATACTCATTTAAAGCCCAATATAATCAATCCACCACATAACTTCTGAGCATAGATTAGTTTTGAATAAATTATCCTTTAACATAGAAAATCCTTTCCACTACATAGTTTCATCTCAATCTCTGCAGAACATTTATGTAACCCTGCTTTGCTTCATCCAAAGACCACAACATGCCACCACTAAAACTTTTAATAGTTTTGCTTTGCCGGAAGACATCCTTGCTATTCTGGGTTATTTAGATGAATGGACGTGGAATGCCCCACATCATGAGAGTTAAAACACAAAATGTTTTCGTGTTTCCGCTACACGTTATACTTAATCCCATCATGGCTTTAGTTGTTGTGTACAACGTCCCAAAGTTTAACTCCTGACAACCAGATTACGGATATTATGGAGAATGTTATTTCTTTTAGAGGATAATGCTTGAGTTGAGGTGATGTCTCATAAAAAAAAACAAAAAAACAAAAAAACAGAATTTGATTATTTGCTATGAAATTATGGTGGATATGATTATGAGTAATTGTAGTCCTTAAATGGACATCCTAGTTACAAGGGATTTTTATGTAAATTGGACCTTCTAAATGTGCATTTTTTTTTTTTTTTTAATCAAAATTGTAAAGTTTTCCGGAGCACGTAGATAGCTGGATAGATTTCATAAAAAAAATTCTAGTAACAACCATGGCTGAAAATAGGTACACAGTCAACATCGATAGCCATTTTTGACTCCTTAAATTATGCCTCAACAGAATTTCGCAAGAGCTCAGGGTAATTTTCTTCAAAAAATTTGCTTTCCTTTTAGCACTAATACAAGAGGCGAACTCGTGAAGACCTAAAATATTCAAGTGATTAGTGGTTGCCTAGATGGGAGGGAGTGTATTCTTAGCTGAATCTTCCTTCCACTTGGATTTGGGGCAGTAGATCACTTTGACAAATTTTAACTTTTAGGGCGCGCTGTGACTGAGTTTTTATTATTGATCGCATAAAGTATTGAAAATTACCAAATTTAATCTGAAGTAATACTTTTATTATAGATTAATAAAGTTAATATCAGTTGATTTTTGGCGACAATAAACAGCTACAGCATTGAGTTGTGGAATTGGCAACATGGAACGTATCCAGTTAGAGCGCTAGCTACTTACACCAGCAACACATCCTATTCAATCCTTCAAACTGACTGGTGAACCTGACTTTATTGATTGATCAAAGGTTCTTTTACCTTGATCTTGAAGTGGGCGAAAACGGTTCGTGTACCGCAACACCAGTAACAAGTGGTTAATTATGATGTGTGAATGTGATTAACCACAGGTTCTTGTACCTGGATTTTGGTGATGGTGATAGACGGTTCTGGTACCGCGACACCAGTGAAGACTCTGCATTGATAAAAAAATACAAACGCCTATGTTTAATGCTAACGGAAAACTGGTGACGAGAAATATTAGACGTGTCAAATATCGTCTAGCTCAGAAAGAAAAAAATATTTTTATTTGTGGGAATTTACTTGTATGAAGCTTTGCATCTGAGAAATGCTTACCATTCTTATTGTTGGAATGTAGGTAGGTTATGCCATGCATAGACACTGACTACTATGATATGCGACAACACATGCTATTGACAATTGTTAATTTATCGACTTTACAAAAAGCAAAGCAAAATTCGCCAGTGAACCATATGTCTCTGAGCACTACAACAAAATTCTCGGTTGTGTGTGGGTCCACACTTATATATGGGTGCGACCCCATATCACTACCGACAACTAACCGACAAACAAAATATGGACATGGAAAAATAAAACATGGCAAATCTTGTTGTCATTTTAGTTTGATCGATCCATCTTATTAGTAGGTTGTGTGCGGTACCCTATACAAGTCCATTATGAGTGTTCTTATACCGAAGAATTGTAGGACATAATTTCGCACATTTCAAACCACTTTTTCTCCATCCTGCCATATATTCAATAGGTTTTTCCGATGAAAAGACCCTCCAATATTTATCCAGGCTTTTCTGCACTCATCGAACAAGTTATTTGAATTTAGGGTAAAGTTAGTGTAATGACATTTCTTTGACAGTACTCCTGAGTATAATTAATTGTGAAAAGTTATTTATAAAATGGGTGAAGACAAATAAAATGTGCTCTAGCTATTTTTCTATTTATTTCTATTATTTTTGCTTATTTTTACTTAAAAATAAATTTATATGTCCCAATCAGCAACAAATTTCAAGTGACAGTTCTCAAGTGATAAATGTCACGGTCGTACCACAAGTAACTCTTAGTCTAAGTTCGAAGTAGCCCTAGCTTTTAAAAAAAAAACAAGATAATGTAGCCCTGTTTTCATCGAACAGACCTAATATTTCAAACCTCTTTGTTTCCACAGAATCCATAATTAACTTAATTCAGACTATTAAAGCTTGCGTCAACACTCAATACAAGGCTTTAATGAAGAATTAAATTTCTACTTTGAGGATATATTTTACCCATTCCAAGCGTATACGGAAACTTTAATAGGCAATGAAGTGGCATTTTAGGACTGCAACTTTCTCAAAGTTTCCCATTTAAGTGGTAAATGAGATTCGTTCATTTCCTATTGAAAGTTTTTAGTCAGACAAATTCCTCCCTCACTGTAGCTCTTCAGTTAATGGCCTATCGGCTTGATATGATAGTATCAGTACAGTAGAAGTTATATCTGCAAGTGGAATTTATTATATGAGAAAAAATTTCAAAATTGATGTCAACAATTTTATCCAAAGATTAGATTTTCTGGTATCAAATAAATGTTAGATAAAATTTTATTGACTGGTTGTTGTTCCTGCTTTTTTCTCTTGATGCGGCCTTATAGTGCTTATGGTTTTGAGAGCGTTTTTTGTTGTTGTTGAGCTATAACCTGATAAACGATGCCTTGCAATCTGTATAAATTAATATAGTGGTTTTTCCAAAATGGACAGGATTCGGATTATATATTCTTTTATCTTCTACAAAATAATAAATTAAATATGGTCAGAGAAATAATGCTTAATATAGGCATGATATAACGAACACCTTGTGTCAGCAAATACTCCTAATATATATTCAAAAAGCTAGTGTGGCATAGAGGAAAATGTCGATCGATACCTCAAAAATGGTTAGGTTTATAGCCTGACCATCGGTACCTCTTATTTTGCGCAGCGCCATCTACACTGCAAGTATTTTTGCTAGTTAATTTGCACTAGGTCGGTTCTACTGAATGATTTTAATACTTCTTCAGCAGTTGTTTTTAAACACTGAAATTTGAGTTTAACTCAACTGGAAATTTTTTAAAGTGTTAGCATCGTTGAGAGTCCAATATTTTTATAACTGTAAACTCAGTGATATTTATATTTAGACATAATTTGCTGAAAATGAATTGAACTTAACTGAAATTAACAGCACTACATCTCTAGTTATATCTTGCCAAAATTCTAGTAAACTCTAATGCTACATTGGTAAGGGCCTGCAATTTAACATCAGGTAAATTGAAGTTCTAGTAAAATTTTTGTATTTCACTGAAGCTGTAATTATATCTAGTCGGAGTTCTACGAAACTGCACAGATACATGAGTAATCACCTAAAACTTCCTCATTTGGCATTGATTAGTCATTCAGTATGGAGTGTGGACGCTTGTATGCTTGTAAGCATTTATTGTGAAATAATAGTGAATTTTTGTAATAAATAATTTCGGACGACGGTATATATTAAACATTGAGTGTTACTGTGTTTTTTAAATCAAAGAGAGAGAAAATCTATGTAAAAAGTTGCTCAACAAGGAAGACCTTTCTTCAAAATGTCAAAGTCAGTTCAATTGAATTATGGTGGATGATCTAATTAACATTTGTGGACAATAAGATATGTTTTATGTCTTAAGTCTATAAAAGAGTATACATGTAGGAAAACTTTAGCTACCCGCTTAACACGGACAAGGAAAAGCTTTCAAAGGCTATAGTTCACACCTTTCCTCAATTGTGTCAATACACGTGTCCAGATATACCAGCCTATGTAGGAAATTAGCTAGATTTTTCGAACGTTTACTATAATATTATGTATAGATATATTATAGACTCTTTGGTTCAACAGAAATTGATCAGGAGATGACAAAAAAGTTGCTGGAAGGCTTGAGTTTAGACTGAAACATATTAGACTTAAGCTTTCCTCTTCACGGAAGCAAAATAAATATGTACTTGTGAAGACGACATTGAATATGATTTCGTAAAATAATGAAACAATTTCCCATTATAAAGTGATGCAATTAAAAAATGTTCTCCCATCCCAAGAAAATTTAAAAAACATTAAAGACCTAATGACTGGAACGTTCGATGCCAGAAGATCTGAAGCTTTAATCCGATATTGTGATATAATAGACAAATATCCAAGACTGGTGGATTACAAAGGGCTCATGGTTAGTTAGAATAATGCATTTGTTACCTTGAGTTTCAATATTGGGTCCTCCAGATATTGAAAAATTGAGCATACATTGTGGAGGAATCGTTAATTTGAAGAAGTTTTGAAAGATGGTGAGTAAATAAATGGATATACGTTTTTATACCCTCGCTGAAATCTATAGGGTATACTAAGTTTGTCATTCCATTTGTAACACCTCGAAATAACGATGGTACAGCAAAATGGGTTGGACACCCACGCATAATATTAAAAGTTATTTTGATTTTTGCATGTCCGTCCGTCTGTCCGTCCGTTCGTCCGCCTGTGCGCACGATAACTAGAGAGCACGTATACTTAGGGAGCTGAAATCTTGCACACGGACTTTAAAAAAAAAGTAAAATTAAGCTCGAAAATGAGTCAAATCGGGCAACTCCTTCATGCGGTTGCTATACAAAACTTTCGTTTTTTACTATATATATGGAGAACGCCTCGATATAGAGAGGCGAAATTTGGTACATGGTCTTTTCATTGTACTAGCAAAAAAATTCAAAAATAGACTAAATCGGGCAACTCCTTCTTGGTGTTTCCATATAAAAAATGTTGGTGTTTTACGTATACTGTGAAAACGATCAGTCCAAGGCATTTTTATTGTACTAAAAACTCCTTCAGAATACGAAATCCTATAAAATTGGTTATAATCATTTTTTCTGTCCGACAAACCTTTCTAGAAATATATGCGAAAAACCACTTCAAAAATCAAACTTGCACAGAAGAGTGACAATGCGAAATTTCATACGGGCATTCATCTAGGGTATCATAAGAATTGGCCTTAGACCAATTCTAGCGTTTTTACATGTTTTTTTTATAATTTGCATATACGTATAATATAATATATAATAAAAATAAAAATAAAATCGAAATAAAAATAAAACTTTCGTAAAAAGTGTAAAATATTTTTGCATATATTGTTGTATTAAGAAAACCGCAGAAAATCTTAAAATCATCTGGATATCAATGATAAATTTGAGAAATAGGGGACACAAATGAGTGAGTTGTCAGATAGCAGAAAGTGAGTCTGAATGGAGCAGCCTTATACTGGAGCAACATTTTAAACCACTAATTGAGTTTATTGGGGTTAGTAAATAATTTGGAATATTTTCATACTATATATATATTATATTATATATGTATATTGCCAACTTGTGTTCCAGTTAGAATTTTCTCTCTTGTTAAAATCCTAAACTACTCCTATTATCCACGTAATTATAAAACTTTTATCCATATTTTAATTTACTTTTTATCTCTTATTTTCAGGTCGAAGATGACTTGGAGACATTTCTTAAGAAGAAAGATCAGCATCAGCGGTTTTTAACGTGCTAAAGTAATGAAGCTTTTACCACGGATGGGATAATTTTTATTTGTATGGGATAACTCCTATTTATATTGTAACAACGACTTTTTTTCTGCATTCTCCCTCTTGGAGTGGTATATTTGTATCACAAAACTTTGGAAAAAAAATAATTAAAATAATAATATAATAAATAATAAAAAATAACCTATACGTATATATATAGAATTGACAAAAAAACATACCAAATTATTTGAGATAGAAAGTACAGGGTTTCTTTTAATGTGCTTTTTATTAACTTGTATATTTTATAAAATGCAATTAATTTCTTCTTTTGAACTCTCTCTAAGTTAAGATATGACTCGTGTCATTCATGATATCGTCAATTCAATTGTGTGACATGCAATTACTAGAACACAAATTAGTATATTTATCAAAATAAATTTGTTTCTTTTTTAACACTATTGGTTATATTTTCATTCCATCCCCTGGAAATGTGGATATAATATTTTAGATATTTGCAATTGACTCTAAAATATCTAGGTATCCAGGTTTGTTCAGAAAAACCTGGGCAGTTTTCCTGCGATTTTGGGCCAAGCTAGAATCATTTGAATGATATGAAGCTTCGCTATTTCGAGGACTTTCCTGAAATTCTAGATAAAACAACGAGAACCCAACCCTCGATTAACATTACTTGTTACTATATTTCTAGTAAATTTGACTACTAAGGTAGTTTAAAGTTCAACTGATATTCTAGTTTCATTCGCTGGATATTACCGAAAAATTAAATAGAAATGCAGTAAATCTATATAATAGAATTCTAGTGTTTTGATTTTTACTAGATATCTTACTGAAAAGTCTAGTAAACCGACTCTAGTTGAAATTAACTCTAGTGGGGAAAAATGTGTAGTGTAGTTATTAGTAATAATATTATAATGTGTCAAATGAAGTAAAAATATATCTGTACTTTTTCGCAAGAAAACAAAAAAGAAGAAGAAGGAGAATCAAACAAATTTGTCTTTCAGTTTGCCGCATATTACAATAACTTGATGTCGTTTAGCCTGCATTAAAGCTAATATATTTACCACTTCCATTTCCTACTTGTACAGCCTAAAAACAGTTTGTCACACCAATACAAGTTTTACGTCTGTTTAATACTTAGCTTTTCGGTTTTCTGTTTTGTTGTCTTTCCTCTTAATGAAGCGCATCAGGTCCAGGTGAGGTGAGTTTTTCACCTCATTCATAAATAGAAGGGCAGACCAACCGTATTCGGTTATTTCAAGCTCTACCTCCAGGCAGGACACACACTTAGGGCTATCAACAAGTCCCATCCTTGTTAGATGAGCATGAAGCGATTTATGGCCGGTGATAATGTCATCGACAGTGCTGCGTGGTTTCTTTCGAGCCCGAAGACAAAGCCAGACAAATTGCTATTAGCCCCATCAGGAAAAATTTTTGTATATCTGCAAGAGCTCAGGTTCACCTATCCTTATGTTTCATGGGAATATTCGCTTTGATGAGAGACTTGACCACCGGGGCGGAAATGGCTTACAATGGGTTCCGGTCAAAGGAACGGAAAATAAGAGACAGGCCTGCTATCTCCATGTGCCCAGGAGCTTATTCATAGACATCCCAGTTATCAGTAACTTAGATCTTATGCAAAGGCCACTCAGAGTCATCAAGGCTACCTGACTCTCCGAGAGGATAGCAATGTCTTTTCCTTAATTTCCATATCGAGGACTATTTTCGCTAGCATGGCATGACAGTGATGTTCATTCCAAGTGAGTACTCCAACCTAATGTCAGGTATAAGAAAGCAAACACCAGCAGGAGCTACCTCATTAGGAATGGAGCAGTCGGTGAAAATTTTTAGAGCTAATCAGGGAAAGCTCAATAAGGCTTTTACCTTCGGTAACGATTGCCTTTCACGAAAACCCACAGAGAAGCGACGCCCAAAACAAAATCTGGAACCATCGCATCCAGTGGCATGCCGGCCAGAGGGCTTTTCTATTCCAGTCCACACGCCAGTCCAGCCGTCCTAGCAGTTCGGTATACCCCGATATGAACATCTAGGTATCGATACCTAATGTCTATTATGAACACAAACCAATAGAAAATCACCGTTATTACTTGTCAATACCTCGTAAACGCCTCATCCAGCATATTTTCTCAGGTGAAAAAAAACTAAACCCCTAAAGACTACTTATGCATGGTTGGTCAAATGTGAATCCTTTACTGCAAAAGCGAGAGCACACAAAATATACGAAACGATCTGAAGTTATATGTAGAAGCAGTTTTTTTCGAAAATCTTCTTGAGTGATTGAGAAATGCTTTCACTTTTATACAGGTTGTTCGGTAATTCGTAGTGGCTGGTGAAATAGGCTATAATAGTCGAAGCACGAAAAAAAATGGTGATATATAAAAAAAAAAACTTCGACATACAATTGAAAAAGTGTGAGTAAAATAATAAAAATTCTTCTTCTTCTTTAGTATCAATTCATTTTGAGTCTTCGCTGTCATAGCTGCTAAAGGAACGGCTCGATAACGGAGACTAGCTAAAATTTAGTTTGACGCGCACCTTAGTACTAGGCGTTTTGCATTTTCTTCATTTGAATCTAACAAATAAATATCAATAAATGCTTTAAAGTGGAAACTTCTAAATAGTGGTTTATCTCCTTCCTTAAAATTCTCCCTGTTATTAGCAAGCTTAGCCAATTAGTCAATTCATTTAATGATTTCGTGGCGACATGTAATGTTTCATTCTTAAGAAGAATGTGTTAATTGTTATTTTGGTATCCGCCTTCATCAACAACAAAAAAATCACAATTTTTAAAGGATAATTCGTTCCCTGAATATAATTTTCTTCCCCCAAGACAAAGATCCAAGGGTAAACCGGCTTTTAGTAAAATAAATTAAATTGTTTGCTGGGGATAGTAATATGAGGTATGGTATAACATAAAGCATATTGAATTTCTGACAAATTGTCTATTAATGCCTCTCTTCTGTACAAGGAGCCCGTCTTCATTTTCGAGGCCTTCTACCGGAAGATGAAAAGATGGTTGCCAAAAAGAATTTTCTCTTCTTCGGAAGCGGCATAAGAAACTTTCTCGTTTCGTCATCTAAAGTCATTGTATGTATACAATCTAGACGTTGGCTACAAACATATTGAGGCAAGTATAAAATACTTTTTCACTACTTTATAGACCTTCCGTCCTGATTTTAAAGTCTTAGAATCAGCTTGATGAACTCCATCCATTTTCGCTCGATAAAATGCAATTGCTTGCGAACAGTAGATTGAGTCGTGTTGATCTCCTTAGTGTCTCACCTTTACTCTACATACAATAACCCCGTTTTAGTAAATTTGAATCTACACTCTCCTTGTTTGAATTCACTTTATATGGTATAGGCACATATCTGAGGTTAGCCCTACAAGTACCTACTGCAGCTAACTCAATAGTTTACAAAGGTACCACGCTAGTAAAAAAAGTAATCAAAATACAGGACTACATGCATATGTTAGAGACTGTTATTTTCGCTGGAAGAGACTTTACAACTCGTTTTCCAGCTGTAACTATTGAACCTTAACCAGAGTATATATTTAAGTCGGATGTGTACCCCAAATTAGAGTCGCAAAGAAAGAATTATTTGATATTCTATTAAATTTGTATTACGGTATGTGAAGAGCGACACTCAGGATTGCTTAAATATTCAACAATACACAAAATCACTAAAACAACAGAAGTAACAATGGACAAATATTGCAATATTGTAAGACAAAATATTCCCACTGGCTCACTATTTATCATCATAGCATGTGCACTGGTTGCTGATTGGAGCTTAATATCACAGCAATGAATAAAGAACCGGGCGTAATACAATATTCCGTTGTCCGTAACGCGCTCTCCAGCTTTCAGTTATTTAAAATATTTATGGTACGTAGGGGTACCGAAGGTTTTAATTTTCTGCACTTCGATATGAAAAATTCACTTGTTATTGTTTTTTTATAAAAATCGTATTGAAAAGAATTAAACTTGAGTTAAAATTCCGAAATTTTGGGTTTAAGGCGGCATTCATTTCTTAAAAATTTAAGGGACCCAAGTAACAATTTTTAGTGATGTAGGCTTTATATTGAAAAAATAGCTTTATAAAGACTTTATTAAGGGAAATTTTGCTTTGTAAGCTAAAAAGCTTAAGGCTTTATAAAAATAGCACTTAGGGCGCTTAAAATGCTGTTTCTATAAAAGGATAAGCTATATAATTTTATAAAGCTGAAGCCTGTATAAAAATAGCCCTGTAAGCTTTCATAATGCTTCTCTTTTAAAGCATTAAGTTTGATAAAATTATAAAGCTTTGTCTTTTTTAAGCATAGCACTATAAGTGCTTATAGTGTTGTGCTTATACAGGCCTAAGGTTTATAATTTTAGAAAGACTAGGGCTTTATAAGAATACCACTATAAGGGTTTACCGTGCTATTCTTATATGCATATATAAAAGTGGAAAAAATTTAAACGCAGTGGAACATATTTTAAATGTTTGCGGAAACATCGTTTAGGACTTGGTGGAATATCAAAAGCTGCCCAAAAATGTAGAAATTTTGCAAAAAGTTCGGGTAGCTCTGTGCAGCGTAGTGATGACCAAAAGTCAATAAAAGCTTATTCTTTACTTGATCATAGTTATACTCATTTACAACGTTTACAACCAGAAAAATTAATGGAAAATTATCGCTCAAATATGGAAGGAAATATTCAAGTCTAGGTGGTGAAATATAAATGATTTAATGATGAAAAAGATGATAATTGTAATGAATACATTAATGACCATGCTGATGATGAAATTTTTTTCGAATGCAATTGAAAAGAAAATTGATTTGAGCTAACAGTTAAAATTATGAGCATTAAGATAAGACATATTGCCCTCAAAGCATTATTACCAATTTTGAAATATATATTATCGAAATTACCATTGGATTTACGAACTTTTTTTGCTTTTGTGTAAATATTCGGTGATTTATTTGCGACTCATTTGTAAGGGGTACTTAAATTTTAATTTAATAAATCCAAATAAAAAGTATACAATTTTGAGGTATTGCTTAATTCAATAGTCAGCATGGTTGTCAAAAATGCACTACAGTTAGTGAATATAATTGGGATAGTCGCTGTACTGTCTTTCCTTGTTTAGATTGTCCAAAAAGAACTGATGACGGATTTCGTTAACGAAATGAAGATTTACATCATAAATGCAATTCACTTGTTGAGGAATTACCAGTGGATATGATTGAACAGCTTGCTGTTGCCGATTCATTGCATTTAATTGATCTCGGCATAATGAAAAAATTGTAAACTGGATGGAATAATGGTAATTTGGGGTTCTCAGTATGATGGTCAATTGGTATCAATCACAAATACTTTACGAGGCAAAAGATATTCATCGTGCAATACGTAGATTGTATGAGCTATCGAATTAGAATGGACTGGAGAATCGCACATTCTTATACTATTTAAGTATTGTCAATTTGAAAGATTATTTGTCAACATAATACTATGAATATTTCCCCCAATTCTTTTGCGCAATTACTATTTGTTCATGTGGTGACCATTTGAAAATTTTTAATTTAGTACACGATTTTGTTGAAAACACACAATGTACACAACTTAATAAAATTGGTAGATGAGGCTCGGAAGTTTGGGTATTTTCAAAATTTAGTTCCTATCCATTCGAAAATATGCTATTTCAAATTAAACGATTGGTAAGAAATGGTACTAATCCATTAACGCAAGAAGCTGAACGAATTGGTGAATTAAACAAAATTAAAAAACAAATTCAGAATAATAATATAAAAGCTATTGAAAATTAGGAAGAAAAAATGCCGGTGTCGAATTAAAAAATACATTACTCCAATGTGAAAACTTTTGTTATAAAATACAATTGAATGGCTTTATACTAAATGCAGAACAATTCCAAAACCAATAGTTTTTAACAAACAAAAATGAAATACTTAAAATGATTAATTCAGTTTCATACAAAAATGCAACTATTCTTTACGGTTATGTCCTTAAATCAATTACAGAATCTTTTGAATTTCCAATAAAATCGTCTCATTTGAACATACACGTATCTAATTGTGACGAAAACCACATTTATTTCAACTGACTAGTATGAAATCCAAATTAGTACCTTCGAGATATAAAATGGGAGAACGTGTATTTCTTTTATTGCTTGAATCTTGCTCCTCGGAAGATGAAAAAATTATTACATATTTCGGACATACTTCCGAAGGCGATGCAATTCTACTATAATGCTTTTTACCGATTACTGTTATAATTTTATAAAATGATTATATTGCTTCTATAGGATTATAATTATGCTTAAATAAGACAGCTTATATTGGAATATTCATTAAGTAGTGTTTGAGGATTATTAAATTTCAAATAAAGTAAAATCTTAATTAAATAAAAGTTACCAAATACATAAAAAAATACATAACTGGAATATACGAGCTCGGGGGAAAACACAAAATGAAGTGAGAGAAACAAAGAAAACAATCGAACAAATATTTCATTTTTGTAAGAAAAATTCGTATATGTAGCATTATACACGCACTATAAAAGCTTCATAAAAATTTCATTGGAACACTATAGAAGCACTATTATAATCTTATAAACACTTTATAGAATAATTTTACAACCCCTATAGCAGTTTTAATGAAAATTTATTATAGCATTCCGAATGACTCTATACAGCGTTCACAAAACTAAAATAGGCTTTATAGTGGATCACCGAAGACGCTTTTACAGCAAAAATAAGAACCTTTTAAATCTAAATGGTGCATCTCTAATGCTAAAAATTATGTATTATATGCAGCATTCTCTCAGCGTTTATAAGGCACAAATTGTTATTTGTACAACATAGTAGTTATAGCCGTATGTGGTTTCCAAAATTGCGTTTATTACATAATAAAAACGAGAAAAATTTATTAATTTCATAAAACCGGTCTTGATAACGATGGGTTTGCCATTCTGATAAGCTCTTTCCGAGTTGTCTCTGTGCTTTGTACAGGTGTGCCACAGAGTTCAATACATGTGCCGTTATTATTACTAATATACATTTATGATTTTCTTGAAGTTGTACACCATTTTATTTATATGCAAACCATCTACAAATTTATCTTTAATTGATAAACTAGAGCATATGAAAAATTTCAGTTGAATGCACCGCTGATCAATAAATGGCCAGAATAGAGCGCGATATACTTAAACTGGCTATACCTTATCATAACTTCCGCCAATGCTTCTTATTGGGACCAATTATTGGAGCGCGGTTAGGTATAATACATAAAATAAACGAAACAAATTGAGGCTTCTATTAGGATGTCCGGAAAATAATTGCGGAGGGTTTTGGACGTCTTTCAGATATTAACGACGACAATTTGAAGGCTTTAGTTGAAGCAAAACTATTCGAAAGCTTGCGCATAAGATTGACGTAAGCAAAATAACGGTTTCTGATCACTTGAATAGCCGTTCTGAAGTGTTGTCGGCCCTTATATTACGCAACAAGACGACCTTTCCTCGACCGCATAATGACGTGCAATGAAAAGTGGATTCTCTACGGCAACCGATCGGATCGCACGATGTTTGTCATATTGTATATATTTATATATGCAATATAGGGATAGACTGAGCACCCACTTAACAAAAGTCGTTAAGATTAACGTTCCTTGCAAGAATACGACGATTTAGATTTGATACGTGGTACAGATAGAAGTTTTTGCAAGGATTAAATGGTGAACCCTAGATAAACCATATCCAATAAATGTCCTGAAATTAAAACAAAATCCGCTAGTTCAAACCATGAAGTTAATTAATACCCAGGTTAGTATATAAATTTATTCATTTTAAATGTTAATTATGTGCAAATATCTGCATTATACAAATGGCATAGGTGCCTGTCAAGGTGACTCTATTTCGCCAAGTTTCACTTAAGGTCTATCTATGAATTTCTTGTAAAAAGTAATTTTGTTATGTATCAGTACCGTGTACATTATGTTTCGTTTAATTTTACATTATAGAACATAAAGTTTATTGAATTTGCTTGGTGCCTATATGGTGCTATGTTAACAAAATGTTGTTGTAATTGTTCATTTATTTCTTGTCTAAATCTCATTTTTTGTTTGTTTTATCTTAAATTTCATTTATTACCTTTAAATATATCATCTTTTGAATCCATGTTTTTATTCATTTATTATTTATTTCAGGTCGTCATGGGACCCTTTGCATCTGTGCCTTCCCACATGCTGGTGAGATTTTTTCCTTAGCTTTTAATCTAATTTTTCTTTTAATTTTAGCTTGGTCGAAAACCTACTGCTGTAGATTCGATGGTCGGGGATAAGGGCTCGAAGTATATACTTCGAGACCGAAATTGTAAGCTAAAGTTTTTTAAATGTATGTATATGATATATATATACATTTATGAGAAATTGTCTTCAAAATGACAAATGATGCGATAGATAGTTAGAAATTTCAACAAATTTGTGCATTTAGGTGCACCGAGCAGGTAAAAAAAATCTCATTGAGTATTAGGAATACCGCTGCGGAGCTCCGTGGCGGGAGCGAAAACGTTTCGGAATAACCAAATAGATGCCCAAACGACCCCCGATCTGATCGGTTTCTCGCGAAATATTATATATTGACATATGTGTATTAATCACGAAGGGTCGAGCAACGAAGCTGCCCAGTACAAAATGCAACCCGCGCTGGTGGAAAGTAGTTCACCACTCGCTCGCACGACGTTTATAATGATGTAAATATTTCTGTATGCAATATGGGGATAGGCTGCTCACTCATGATTTGAATCTTATGCGTGATACAGATAGAGGCTTTTGCAAGGATTAAGTGGTGGTCTCTACATAAACCATATCCCTTACAATGCATTGACCTATAGAGTAAATGTCCTAGAACTAAAACAAAATCCGCTAGTTCGAAACATCACCTAATGCTGTAGATTAGTTGGTCGAGGTTAATGCCTCGACGTATATTCTTTGGCTCCAGCCATGGAGCTCATCAGCGGTATTCCGAATACTCAATGAGATTTTTTTACTTACTCGGTGCACCTAAACGCTCAAATTTGTTGAACTTTCTAACTATCTATAGCATCATTTGTTATTTTGAAGACAATTCCTCAAATATAAATATTAAATACACACATCTAAAAACTTAAGTTTACAATTTGGGTCTCGAAGTATATATGCCGAGCCGTTACCCCCCACGACTGCGACCAGCCTCCGCAACACTTCCCAAAGCCACAACTGTACCAAAAAAAGGTCCTGGTGACGGTTTGGTGGTCTGCAGCGGCTCTCATCCACCGTAGCTTTATAAATCCGGGTGAAACAATTACGGCGGAGAAGTACCTGTCAACAACTAAAAGATATGCACCAAAAACTTCGGCACATGTGCTCGCCATTGATAAATAGAAAAGGGATCAATTCTCCTCCATGTCAACGACAGGCCGCACGTTGCAATTATCACACGACCAAAGCTGCATGCGTTGGGCTCTGAGACTCTCCACTACTCGCCATATTCACCGGATCCAGGGGCGGTTCCAGATAGGGCCCCCACCAGGAAGCGCAGATACCTGTACATGAGCGTCGCTTTGCTCGGGGTGTTTGAAGCAAGACAGAGCCTATTCATGTTAACGCGATGGAAGGTTTGTTTTTATTGAAAACAGCTGTCAAAGGGCCTATGAGAATCCTTCCATGTAAAGATGGCTTCTTAGAACATTATCGACGCGGCGAGGTAAAACAAACATTTAAAGAAACAATTATAACTCGTAATTGAACAAATTGAAATTGAAGAAATCATTGTGCATTGTTGTACTGTTGTAGTTTAAAGCAAGAGATTAAGTTTTAAATAATTTTTTTTTATTATTTGGTAAAATGTAATAGTTTTTTATAGAATACTTAGCCCAAACGTTAAACATAAACAAAATAAATCTGCAGATTGGGTAAGTCTCAATCAGTGTCCTAAAGAATTTGATTGGTCGGTCTGTTTTGCTTCAAGGGACGTTGATAAAAGCACATTTGTATTTAGTACAGTTCTAAGTCTTGGCATGCATGAATACATTCAGTATTTTTGACCAGAATGTTAGGATATTGGCAAGACGCAAAGGCAGCAAAGGTGTCTGGTCCCAGGTCAAATCTATCAGGAGCAACTTCAGCAGTTCCTCTATTCCTTCGCTACTTTACAATGAAGTGATTATTGAGTCCCTAAATATAACTAATATTTTGACTGTTAGATTCACTTCAAATTCTCGTTTTCCACTCATCTGACATCTCCCATGTGGATGTATACTAGGGCCACCACACATCCGTATGAGAGATATGGTTAAGGTCCGTAAGGAGATCAACGTCCATAGCTGCAGGTCCTGATAGTTTCAAGTCCAAGTTAAATAAGATCTGTTCCTCATTCCTGGTTAAAGCTATGCGAAAACAATTATACTTGTCTTATCGATAGGAAAATATCCAATTGCTTGGAAACTACCTTACGTTCAGCCTATTCCCAAGAAAGGAAAGGGTAGTGAACCCTCAAATTATCGACCAATTACAATCACTTCGATTCTTTAAAGGATTTCTGAATCTATCATTAACTCCAAATTAATGAAATATCTAGAAACTAATCAAACCCACAACGATGGCGAATATGGCTTTTCTTTTTCTGACTTTTTTTATGGAACGTTGAATCCTTAGTCTTCTCATTTTTTGTGAGTCCAATAACGTTCTCAAGATATTTCAAAGTACTTTGATAGTATCTGGCATTCAGCCCGTTTAGCCAAACTTAAAGCAGTTGGCCTCTCTCGTCCTCGTCTATTATGAATGTAAATTTTTTATCTTGTCGCTTAATACGAACTATATTAGATGGCGTTACATCTCAATCTCAGCCAATAAATGCGCGTATGCCTCAGGGATCTGCTTTCTCTCCATCCCTCTTCTCAATTTTCATTAATGATCTGCTTTCCCTCACCATCCCATCCGTTGTTTTCCCCGATGGTTTCGCTTGACACCCTTGGGGTCACCAAAGGATATATCACATCTGTCAAACTAGGTTGCATGATTAGATCCTAGAACCACCTTGATAATATCCTCGCTTGGAGCAAGCCAAATCGCATCGAATTCAATATATCTAAGTTCCAAAGCTGTCCCATCTCTTCAAAACAAGATCATAATTTTTCCACTGCCGTTTCTATTGATGGAGCACTTCTTACTATACACGGTCTTTATGCTGTCTTAACTTTAATATTTGCAGTATGTTAAGCTGAACAGATCACAACTTCTCTGTTGCCAAATAAGCAACGAAATATCTTGGAATTCTGAAAAGGTGTAAGAAATATTTCAGCCCATGGAATCTAGCGCTCCTCTACAAGCCCTACATCAGACATAGATTGGAATACAATTTCCATATGTAGGCTGGGGCTGGTCGCAGAGCCTTAGCTTCATTGGATATTATCCAAAAGAGTGCATTCAGTTCATTGGCGATGTGGAAAAAATTTGTCATATGGACTCACTCGAGCACCGCCGCAATGCTCGTTGCCTTTCACGCCTATATTGGTACATGCATGATGAATGTTCTGATGAAATGTCTAGTTTGATCGTGGATTCCTCCATGTAATACTCGCACCGTAAGCCGCGCACATCCTTTTACCCTTACAAATACTTTCGGTCGTGTGCGAACGTGGAACAGTCTCCAATCTTCTGTCTTTTCTCCGGCATGCAATTTGCGAAAGCTTAAGGGTGACATACATCAGTACCTTCGCCACCCTCCTCACGTTCCCTAATTACATTCTTTATCACCTTCTTGCCATACTGTGCTTTGCATCATAATTCATAGGATATCTCCTGAGCTTGGCTTAATAATATAAAAACCAAAAGAAGTCACACTTTCTTAGCTTGCCGACGAAGTTATACACGTACATGGTATGTATTGCATCTATTCTGTGACTGCTATTTTAAATAAATGTAAATTTTTAATTCCTGGATTTTACAAAGAATAATGTATGATGATTTGTTAATCTGAATAAAATACATTTTCCTAGTTTTACTAACTGAAATGGATGATTGGGAAGTTTTACACTTCCACCATTTACAAACCAAAACAAAATGAAAGTCTCCTTTGACTTTCGAGAGTGGCAAAGAACGTTGAGTGGTGGTTCGACTCGTATCTTTTAAATGATAAATTTTGTGCATTTGACATTTGCGAGTGGTGGCGAGTGTCTTCAAACTTGATTTCAGTTTTCAGTACATACCATTTTTAGACCATAGGTGCACCTCCCCCCCTCACCAGAATCCTGGATCCGCCACTGACCGGATCCCTTACCTACTGATTACAATTTTTTCAAGCATCTCGACAACTTATTGTGCGAGAAATGCTTCAAAAACCAAAACGATGCCAAAGGCGCCTTCAACGACTGCATCGCTTCCAGAACTATGAAATTGTACGCTACAGGCATAGGTAAATTTGTTTCTTGTTGATAAAAGTGCCAAATGCTCAGATGCACGGATTCCGAGATGCCAGAATGAAATGCTACGGTTGCTGCATTTATCTCAGAGTGACAGATGTACAGGGTCAAGTAGTCGTGACTCTTGATTGTTTGAAGTCCAAAGTAGCACCGCTAAAAACTAGAACCTTACCCAAATTTGAATAATGTGCAGTGCGACTTCTAACCAAGTTACTTATGGACGAATTCAACGATGGTGCTAAACTAGCTAGCACTGCCATCGTCCACCTAGACAGTCTGATTCTGATGGTTTTTATTTTGATTAAAGAAGTTGTTTTTGAGCTGAGTCATATGTGTTTAAAGTTAACTATTTAAAACCGCAATTATATTCCGGACAACCTGATATTAGCACTAACCTGATCATGTTATCTGATGATTGGGGGTTTAAGAATGTTGGAATTGTACTGCGTACTACCTTTTGGATGCATTGATAAGATTTTACTGCTGTAAGATTCTCTCTATATTAGACTGCAATCTGAGAACATATATATTCTATTGGCTCTTTTTATACAATACTATCCTCACTAGGTGGTTACACACTATCTTCTCGATCCTCCATCGAACAGACCTACGTTGCTCGTTTTGCACAAAAGCCTTTTTTATGTTCAACCACTGTCCACTTTTGCCAGTCAATACCCATAATAATTCGGAGATCGAGCACGTTCTTCCGTATCATTCTAATCCTCCTCATCTTTCTATTTTGTGTACCTACTTTTTTTTTAAGTTAAGTTTTCTTATTGTGGACAACATTTTAGATTTTATCACTTTTTAGGTGGAAATTACATTTTTAGTGTTAATTTTTCCTGAAATTTCAATAATTCTCATACCTCCTATTTTTTTTTTATTAGTTAGAGCTTATTTTTTCTTTGAAAGCTATAATTTAGTCTTCATGACCAATTTAAAATGAAATTTTTATTCTTCTTAATGAGCTCTTTTTGAACTCGGAAGTACTAAAATTTAATCGATAGATAAAGTTCCGTCAACACCACCTCCAACTCTAGATCTATTCTAACTCTGAAATAATTTCAGTAGGTCGAATTCTTTTACATCCAACTACAAAATTCAGTAAAAAAAAAAATACACTTAATAAGTATAGTACCACGTCAACCGTTTTCTACACACAAAAAAAGTTTGATTGATCTCAGATTGATTATGTTATTCACGTCACGTAGAGTACCTTATTCTATGGAGTACTACTCCCCGAAAATCATAGAAGAAGAGAGTGGAGTCCAAAGGAAGTGAAAATAAATTGGTATCCCAGGGGATAGCATAAATGACATCCTGTCATTTCATTAACAGAATAGCTTTTTCACAACGCGAGCTCCTGACGGATGTTAGAGAGGGGCCTCTGAAAGTTGTCATGGAAATATGTATATCATCGTCACGTTTCACCAAGCTTCACGTTGAAATATTTAGATACGTATGTATGAACGTCTACGTCTGCTTGTACAAAAACCAAGATTTTTTCCGTCAGCGATAACTCAATTACCTGCCATTGTTTGCTTGAAAGGCCTTAGTTAGTTCACTGCCTTGATGCATGTTCTTCACGTGCTGAGGTCCGAAATTTATTTTTATTTGTGAATAGTTTCTAAATTGCCACGGCGATGACTAACTTAGAAAAAATTGTTCTTTTATGGAGACTGTTGAATCGATAAAAAAAAAACTGTGCTGATTACGATGTTGGAGTTCATTCGATTAGGCTTAAGAGGAGTCAGTACTCAGCAAAAGTTTCAATTAAATACTAGCGAGCCTGTAGGCAATAAAACTTACTATACGTAGGTTTGTATCCGGGAGAAAATTCATATAAAATGCGACAAAATAATACAATTTTAGACGAAAAATTAATATTTCCAGTTCAATAAAAAATTTTTAACGTCAATTAATCCTCCCAATTTTTTTGGACATAATTAATTGATCAACATACAATTTTGCTTTGTATTTAAGCAGCTTTCAATGGAATATTACAATGTTTCATTGGTTAAACATCGGAGAAAAAACAAGTACTATTAGAGGCAAGTAATTAAAACAAAACGCCACTAAAAATGAAAAAAACTCGACGTAATTCACTAGATCTAGGCTTTATCTTTCTAAAATAGTCACAAACTAAAGAA
Organism: Dioctria linearis; assembly: GCA_963930735.1. Taxonomy (NCBI): domain Eukaryota; kingdom Metazoa; phylum Arthropoda; class Insecta; order Diptera; family Asilidae; genus Dioctria; species Dioctria linearis. The sequence continues at coordinate 222,364,372 of OZ005742.1, forward strand.
GTGGATGGCGTATCTAGGGTGTGACGATGGGGGCGGTCGGCCCCGGAAGGCACATATTTTGGGGCGGCATTTTGTCTAAATTATATAAAAAAAAATAATTACGATAATTGCGCCGTAGATTTGGAAATTAGAGCTGCTAAGAACGGTACTTCTTAAAACGGAGTCCGATTA